>JAGFNQ010002359.1:0-139536 GCA_024364735.1 Boesenbergia rotunda | reverse complement strand
ATGAATAATGATGCATGCCATGTTATGAATAATGATGCATGCCATGTTATGAATGAAGATGCATGTCATGTTTATGAAGAAAGATAATGCTCATGCCTTCCAGGCATCATGATGGACAAGCATGTTTTAAGTCATGCTTCATGTAACCAAGTTATGCCATGTTTAAATATGTCATGAATGTCTTATGAATGATGAAGCATGTAAAGTATTTTACTTTATGAATGGGGCTTGTACCGGACCGAAGTATGGGTCCAAGGGATGGGCACCTTAAGAACGCCCCGGTTCTGGACTACCGAAGCTGTCCACGATTCTGGCACTACCGAAGCTGTGCAACAGGGATGGGCACCTTAAGAACGCCCCGGTTCGAGGACTACCGACTATGCTGTCCTTACCCTAGTAGGTCGAGGCTAGCTACCTTGTATTTACTTAGGGATGCGCGCCATAATGTATGTATGTGTTACAAGCCGGGGACCCCAACAATGTGATGATTATGTTTAAGTATTTAAAAGTATGTTTTTAAAAGTTAGGCATCTATATATATATATATATATATATATATATACATACATATGCATTCCACCCACGCATTCATTCATGTTATGCATTATGCTATGATAATGATGTCTTATGCTTATGATTCATGTTAAGAAATGGGTATGATAGTAAATGATTATGCCATGATTATGTTAAGGAGATGCCCATATGCTATAATGGAAAATATGCTCATGATATGCTGGATAGGTTGGTCTATACCTTATGTTTATGTTTATACCATGTTCCATGCCATATTAAGAATGTCTAATGATGATTACGTTTACACCATGCTTTATGCCATGAAAGAAATGTTAATTATGGTTATGCTTATGTTTATGCTTTATGCCATGATAAAAAATGTTTAATGATGTTTATGCTTATGTTTGTGCTTTATGCCATGGTGAAAATGTTTAATGATGTTTATGTTTATGTTTATGCTTTATGCCATGATAGGAATGTTTAATTATGTTTATGGTTATGCCATGTATCATGTCATGTAAAGTTTAAGTAGGTTTATGTTTATGCTTCATGTTATGACTAAATGATGAATATGTTTCATATGATTATGAATGAATGACGAATGATTTTAGTGAGTAGGAAAGAGTCTTACTAAGCCTGTGTGCTTATAGTCTTTTTCCTTATACCGCAGATCATGCAAGGGGACAGTAAGGAAGCAGCAGGAGGTCAAGAACAAATGTGTGTGATAGTGACTTGGCCCAGGAAATCATATGTTTATTGTTTATGCCAGAACTTTACTTTTTGACATCTCTATGCTCGAATAATGACTCATGGAACTTCATGATATAATGTTAAGCATGATATGATAAGATGTTTAAGTATGAAGTCAATATGCCAAGTTCCATGTCACTATGTTAAGAATGGCAATAGGGGGCATGTAAGTGTAAAGTTAAAGTTATTCCGCTGCAGTATGATGTTACATGCCCTAAGTATGTTAGCGTAACGCCGCTTTAGGAAAAAAAAGAAAAAAAAAGCGGGCGTTACACCTTCGTCCACATGTCAAGCCTAATAAATTAGCCATCGATCTGCTTTGTGTGTGTTTTGGGGTTATAGTATTGGTCAAAAAAGATATCATTATTTTGATCTTGTTAGTCAAAAATTGTATGTCTCTCATTATGTTGTATTTCTAGAACATATTCCATTCTTTTATATTTTGGCTAGTTCGCATAATATGACAAAGTTAGATATTTTTGCATTGCTCCTTTCAATACCGACACTGAGGAAGCTTCACCTGTAGCCCCTACTTGTAGCTCAACTGAATTTGATATTTTGGTTCCCGAGACACCTTCTCCAAGTGCTCCTCCTTCTACTACTACCCGAGCATCTCCTGAGATTGCTAATGATCCTCCTCTCCACCGTCATCATTCCACTCATGTTTATAAGCCCTAAACTACCAGATTTTTCTTACTCTTATTATTCTTGTTTTATTACTGCATTTGTTGTATTCGTTCATTGTTTTCTCAGCCGGTCTCCTATAGAGAAGTTGTTCGTAATTTAGTTTAGTAGAATGTTATATAGCTGAGGAACTAACTATGCTATATCAAACTCATACATGAAATTTGGTACCGGTGCCACTAGGAAAATACACTATTGCTTCTTTTTGGGCATATAAGATCAAAATTAAATTTGATGGATCTATCGAACAATAGAATGCTCTATTGCTAAAAGTTATTCTCAGGAGTGTGATATGGATTATGAGAAAACATTTGTCCCTGTTGTGAAAATGAAGATTGTTCGTACTTTGGTTGTTGTTGCTTCTGTTTGTCGATGGAGAATATCTCAGCTAGATATCATGAATGCATTTCTAAATGGTGATCTTCATGAATAAGTTTATATGACACCTCCTCCTATGTTTCACACTAGCTTAATGAAGTTTGCAAGCTTCGTAAAGTGCTTTATGTTCTCAAACAAATACCTTGTGCTTGGTTTGAGAAGTTCTCTATAGTGATTACTTCGCTTAGTTTTCATCCCTAGTAATTATGATTTAGCTTTGTTTGTCAAATGTACGAGTATAGGTCGTATTCTTTTATCCTTTTATGTTGATGATATTATTATTACTAGTTATGATTCCAATGGAATTGCTCTCTTGAAGTCTGAGTTGGCTAGTTGTTTTTCTATAAAAGACTTGGGTGTACTATGCTATTTTTTGGGCATTGAGATCACCTATTCCCTAAAAGGTTATCTTTTATCTTAGTCAAAGTATATATATCTAATCTATTTGAGGGTACATATTTCATTGATAATAGAATCGATGATACTCTTAATAAAACTAATTCTCGGTATTCTTTATCTGATGGCCCACCTTTGCCCGATCCTAGTGTTGGTGCAATCTTCTTTGGGCCAAGGTTGACTAATTTGACTAAGCTCGGGTCGACTTGAGCTTGAGTTCAATATTTGGACAATATGTGAGAAGAGGTTGAATAAATCTAGGTTGACTAGATATTTGATAATATATGAGAGAGATGTCAAGTAGGTCAAGGGGTGACTAGATACTTATTTGGGAAGTCCTAACTTGAGGCTAGGCAAGGGAATGTCTTGACTGCGATCAGGCAGGGTGAGAAATCTATCGAGTGACTAGTCCTATCTGTAGTTAGGCAAGAAAATGTCCTAACTGAAGGTTAGGCAAAGTGGAAGTCTACCGAGTGACTAGTCCTAATTGATGTTAGTCAAGAGAAAGTGCAATTGGGTTAAGGAGAATCACACGTTGGTAAAAGAAAGCCCTAACCAAAGTTAGGCATGGAGGAAGTCTGCCAAGTGCCTAGTCGTAACCGAGATTAGGTAAAGGAAAGTCTAACGGAAAGTTGACACAAGATGAAAAGCTCAAGTAGGTTTAGAGTTGATTGGACACTTGGTAAGTAAGCTAGTAGGTCAAGGTTGACCTGATGCTAGATAATGAAAAAACCTAATAGGTCACGGTTGACCGGATATTGGGCAAGAAAACCCTAGACTTGGATCAAGCAAGTTAGGGTTAGACAATCAATTTGGGTAATTGATTGACCCTAAGATAATCGATTTGGGTAATTGATTAGCTCCAAACCAATTGATTATTATGATCTCCGAATTGGTTGGGAGCTAAATTCGTGAAAATACAAAAGGTGTCAGAATCAATTGGGCAATCAATTCGACCTTCTCCTATCAATTAGGGTAATTGATTGGAGTGTGATTTTCACGAAGCACTGTAGCTTTCTCGCGAAGTGTTGAATCGATTGGGAAGGTGCCCAATCGAGTAGCCTATTTTCAGGTGAGCACAAAAAGACTATGAATTGATTGAGGTAATCGATTAAGTCTTCTCCAATCGATTGGGCGGTCTTTTTCATGAGAGATCATAGAGTTTGGGAATTGATTGGGCAATTGATTAGAAATCTTTATCTCATGAACAAAAAGCTTCTAAATCAATTGGGGCAATCGATTAGAAGATTCCTAATCAATTGGTATCGCTCACTAATCGATTGGGGGTTCAAAAAAGAGTCGTTCTACATGTGTCTGAATGGTCGACTGACGTAGTAATCGCTTAGAGGTAAGTTTAATCGATTAAAGGCATTGAAGGAACCCTTGAAAAGGGTGATCGTGAAGGAAGCACAATTCTTGAGATCTCAGAGACAATTGTTGTTGCACTTTCCAATCATCAAGAGGCATTTCCAAGCAAGAAGAATGCAAGTTAAGCAATATTCAAGTATTGTAAAATCGTTTTCGATTTCCATTTGTACTTGCTTGTTCTCTTCTTGGTGTATGCTCGTATTTGTGCTTGTACGAGACTTCTCCGCATCTGGAAAGAAGGTATTCATAGTGGAGTTGTAAGGAGTTGACCCTAGGATTAGTCATCTCAAGAAGGCGGATACCAAGTGAAATAAAGGTGTTAGCATTGTGGAGTCTTCGGTTCGTGTATCCTCTACAAATCATCATCAAAGAAGCAAACAAAGCTATTCACCACTCCACTAACTCTCTACGTGTCCTAACACCTTGCTTATATTGAACTATTGTTAGGAGCTAGGTTTATCTTATCGTGACTCGTCTAGATATTGCGCATCTTGTTCATGTGGTTTGTCAATTTATCAATGCACCAACTACAGTTCATTGGACTGTAGTTCTTCATATTCTCAGGTATCTTCGAGCACTCAATTTTAAAAGTCTTTTATTTCCTTCAACTTCATCTCTGAAACTATATGTATATTTGATGTTGATTGGGTTGGTGATCTTACAAATCACAAATCTATTACTAGCTTTTGTATTTTTCTTGATGATTCCCTCATTTCCTAGAAGAGTAAGAAACAATATGAGATTTTTAGATCTTCCCTAGAAATTGAGTACCGTGTCATAACTTCAACTACTTGTGAGATATTTTGATTATGTTGATTGCTTGCGGATATGAGTATTTATCTTCATTAACCTACTCCATTATATTGTGATAATCATAGTACTTTTCAAATTGCGCGCAACTCAATTTTTCATGAGCGGACAAACCATATTGAAATTGATTGTCACATTACTCGTCATCATCTTCAACTTGGGATTATCACGTTATCATTCATTCCTTCTAATCTACATATTGTTGATATATTTATTGAGACACATTTCACTTCACGCTTTCGTTTCTTGTCTATCAAACACTCAATATTTCTAACTATAACATCATGCGTTTGAGAGAGTATGTTAGATTATTATTATTATTATTATTATTATTAAACTTTTCTATTTATTAACTATTAAGGATAAATTAGTCCCTTTTTATTTTTGGTATTTAACCTAAGTATTATATAGACACTTTATTATGTAATTTTTTTATTAAAACACATAGAATAAAGTTTGCCCTAAGTTTCTTGTCATTTCTTTTCTTCACTTGCACATTTAGAATGGTTGAAATCCAAATTAATAACAATTCTGGAAGTGAACGACATAGACGGCAGGTCACCGTAATATTGCCTTGGGCAATGACAAAGGGGGATGTCTATGCCTACGAGATTAACATAAGTGTTAAAGGAATGTACCAGATGGAGTTCTAACAGAGCCCTCTCATACATTCAAGTCATAAATTACTAGCAGATAGAAGAGGAGCAAGAACAATAAATTCTCTAGAGTTCAAAAAATCCCCCCCCCATCTTACCTAGGGGCCTACCTTATATAATCATTGCTTTCTTCCTTCGCGCGCTCCCACGTTGTTGTAACCGCCTCTCCTGTTCCCACGCCTTATGGTTCGTGATTGCCTGCCAGCTGTCATTCACTGAGGGCTACTGGTAACGGCCGCCGTGCACATTAAATCATGTGTTATGGGGCATAACTACCTACCAATTTTTCTATTTAGGGAGGGGACGCTTAAAACTGTCGTCACCTGTATTAAGTGTATCATTATAGCCGTTAACGGTAAACTTCTCCTCATCTGTCCTCTCTCTCCCGAGTTGGTCTCGGGCTTCTCTCTCTGATTTGAGCTTATGAACTCCCAGCCCGAGCTAATCTCGGGTACTTCTCTCCCGAGATGGTCTCAAGGACTTCTCTCCCGAGCTAGTCTCAGACACTTCTCTCTCAGACTGGTCTAGGGCACTTCTCTCCCGAGCTGATCTCGGGGACTTCTCTCCCAGGCTGATCACGGGGACTTCTCTCCCGAGTTGATCTCGGTCACTTCTCTCTCGCCCTTCCACCCACGTCATACAGCTTCCACGAGCCACATGTCTGCTACGAGCTAACATCTCAATCACAAGCCCCCCTCTCGTTAAGTCTAATCGAAGGAAGATTGCCTGACTGATTAGACGTGTGGCGTTTTTAGGAGAGATGTGTAGATAAAAAAATATAGCTAGGAATTCTCCACCTTAAATATTTCATGGATCCTAGGAATCAAAACTTCTTCGGTGGGAGGTAGGGTAATTGTTTGAATTAGCCTCAAGAGTTTCACGAGTTTCGATGCGTTGCGATCAATGGCTATCAATCATTCATTAAGAGCCCATAGGGCATATTAGTGACAAGAGATCCTTTTGATGAATAGACTGCCGCCACGCGGTGCGCCCCCCGCGAAGCATCCTTCCTTCGATGTGCTACCACAAGGTGATAGGATCTTCGAAAGCTCCCAACCGAGAATCCTTAGCACCACAGCTAGGTCTACACAACTTGGACATCCTCGGCGCCACAAGCTTATAGGATCTTCGGCTGCTCCCGGCCGGGCATCCTCAACACCACGGCCAGGTCTACACATCTTGGGAATCCTCGGCATCACAAGCTAGTAGGATCTTCGACTGCCCTAGCCGGGTATCCTCAGCACCACAGCCATGTCTACGCAGCTTAGGCATCCTCGGCGCCACAAGCTAGTAGGATCTTCGGCTGCTCTCGGCCGGACATCCTCAACACCACGGTCAGGTCTACATAGCTTGAGCATCCTCAGCACCACAAGATGGTAGGATCTTCGGCTGGTCTCGGCCAGGCATCCTCAGCACCACGACCAGGTATACACAGTTTGGGCATCCTCGATATCACAAGCTAGTAGGATCTTCGGCTGATCCCGGTCAAGCATCCTTAGCACCATGGACAAGTCTACACAGCTTGGGCATCCTCGATATCACAAGCTGGTAGGAACTTCGGCTGCTCCCAGTTGTGCATCCTCAACACCACGGACAGATCTACATAGCTTGGGCATCGTCGACACCACAAGCTAGTAGGATCTTCGGCTGCTCCCGACTGGGCATCCATAGCACCATGGCTTGGAATAAGCTGTGAGCTAGTCTCTGTTATTAGAAGCCCTAAAGCCAATTATGTGTTGATTAACTAGGGACTTTTTGTATCATATTCTATCATTAATAAAGGCATATTTAGTTATTATACTTACTTTATTATTTGTGCCAGATAACTAAGTATAATAATGTCCTTGGGTAGTAGGTTCTTATCTACATCATATCGATTGGTTGAATCGATAGTGAGATGATGTAGAGAATACTACACTAAACTATTCCTAGTTAAGCATTAATATTCAAGGACAATATTAATGCATGGAGACTAGCATGTAGGTCAATTGATGACTTAACCTCACAAGTCATGGATATGTGATATCAAGTTGACACATAGGTATACATTAGAGAATGTGTACTGAATTGACCCGCTATGAGAAAGTTTCATAGATTGTCATATGAGTATCATAAACTTTCTCATGTGACTATTAGTGTGAATAGTCCTTAGACCTGAAGTCACCACGGTTCCCTACATGAGGAGTTATGTACTTTGGTATTGTCAAACGTCACCCATAACAGGGTGGGCTATAAAGGCGATTATTGGATATGTAATGAATTATGCGGAGGGATGTGAGTGATGTAGATGGGATCTATCCCTCCCATATGACGGGAGTGATATCTGTGGGCCTCTTGATCGAGTAGGACTACTAAAACGCATGGTCATGCTCAAATGAGTCAATATGAGATATTGAGCTCATTTGTTTGAGTGAGTCTACTCAGGAATCAAGAAACACATAGATTAATCAAGGATAACACGGTCTATACCTCATTGGTCAATCTATATATCAAGGATAGAAGGACAAGGTCATACATTATCATAGTCACAGAGGTTATGTCGGATCTCGACTTTCTTATTACTTGGGTAGCCATGATGCATTGCTAGATGCCGCTCATTGCTTATGTGTCTAAAGTGGTTTAGACACATTACCAACATCACAAGAACCTATTGGGTCACACACTAAGGGCACGATACTTCGGGAGCTCGAGTTGGGAACTCGGGAGACTAGTTTGGGAGCTTGGGAGCTCGGGTCAGGAGATCGAGAGACTTGGTCAGCAAACTTAGTTGGGAGCTCGAGAGACTAGCTCGACAGTCTTGGTCTGGAGCTCGGGGACTTGGTCGAGAGCTCGGGGACTTGATTGGGAGACCGGGAGACCTGGTCGGGAGCCCAAGAGGCCCTGGTTGGAATTGTGGGAAAAATTCATTAAAGTGTTTAATGAAGGAAAGAGAAAAATCTCTCTTCATTGAATGAAGAGAAGATGAAGAGTCACACGAGAAGATGTGCTCTTTATTGGCTTTAATGAAGGGAAGCCAAAGAGACAAAAGTCTCTTCATATTCATGGGATGAGTATAAAAGAGGGCCTAGTCATTTTGAATGAAGAGAGTTTGCCCTTCTTCCCTTCCTCTCTTCTTCCTCTTCTCCCTCTTGGCCGAAACCCTTGTTGTGTTCTTGGTGGTCTTGTGAACTACTTCAAGTTGCTAGCACAACTAAGGTAGTTCTTCCCGAAACTTGAGAGATCGTGTCTGTGTGGATATGCATAGAGGCACGGACGTTTGAACGTGCAAGAGATCCGGAGGCACTTGGACGAGCGGGATAAACGTAAGGGCACGCCCCAAAGATATACACTTTAGATAGATCTATTAGATAGATAAACTTCGTACGAGTCTTTCTTTCGCATGGATCGCTCGAGGGATCTTGTTTCCGCTGCGTTTTTTTGTTTATGTCGCCGGGAGATCCCAACAGTCTCCACAAAATGACATTATACGACGATAGTGTTGGGTTCGGTGCGTACGGCTAGAGGGGTGAATAGTCGTTCCACCCACATGATTCGTTGATTCTTCCTACACGTGTTAGTGCGCAATGGAATACAATACAAACTAAAACTAACAAGGAAGAATACAAACTAATTTAACGTGGTTCGGAGATAAAACTTCTACTACACGGTTGTTTGTAAGGTGGACGATCGCGATCAGTCGGTGGATGACTCTCCGGAAAGCCTCCGGCTAGCTCGTGTCACTCCTTGTGGATGGAGAAACCTCACTACTGTTGGATATGGCTTGGCGGATTTCCCTAATGAAAACTTGGTCGTCCTTGAGAGACCTCTCCATGTCTACGGATTAAAATTTAATCCGAATGGAGACCCATCTCCCAACGACCATCTCGTCATCGTATAATTTGGTACGAATTACAACTTAGCCAATCACAAAGATCGTGCCTTGTAATTCTCCTAACCGAACGACCGCAGAAGAGATGACAAGTGGATTGTCGATTCTTGTGTTTATGGTCAAGGTCCAATTAATTAATTATTCACCATGATTCACAATCAAAATAATTAATTAATGCACATGAAATGACAAAGCTAATTAACATGGCACAAAAGAACAAAAGGAGCTAAGGGAGAGATTAAACCTTCCCTTTTACCTCGTAGCCTTCTACCTTATGTCCCTCCCTTCCCGGGCGTCGTGTGGGCGACGAGCTACCGAGAACCGAGATCACCAAAAGCACCAACCAATCCTCTTTGTCACACGCAAACCCTAGACACTAGGGTATCCGGCGCACCTCCTTCTTCCTTACCTAAGCACCGCCGGTCAAACTTCAAAGAAGACACACCTTCTTCTCGCCGACTCAGAGGATGAAGAAAGGAGGATGAAGAAGAGGAAGAAAAAGAGAAAAAGATCTCTTCTTCACCACCAAATCCAAGCCGCCGAGACCTCCTTCCTATCTAGCTCCCGTCGGCGCCAACAAGGATGGAGAACTCCTTGTTTTCCGACCGCCAAACACCCTCTGTCTCTCCTCCTTAGTACACGCCCAAGAGGAAGATTAGAAAGGAAGAGATGAAGAAGAAATCTTCACTCTAAAACCTTCTTCCACCCTCCTTTGACACCGGAGGCACTTAACCTAGGAGAGAGAGAAGCCTTGTAATTATTGTGTGTTGGATTAAGCCTTGGTGTCATGATCCCATAGGGTATATATAAGGCTAAGGTAGGGACAAAGAGGAGGAGTTGGATCTTGGCCCACTAATGGATCTAAAACCAATCCATTAATTAAGATTCATTCCACTAAAGGATCTTAATTGAACTTCCTCACCAACCCCCATATTTTCATATGGGCTCCACTTATTATGAGTCGTCCATCCCCCCGTATTTAAGATATCGAATGCCCATTAATTATGTAAATCACTGACAATTTAAGTTAATTAACTACTGGACCCTTGATTAGTACCACTCATCCCGACTCACCAGGACACGGATTTCGTCAATAATCAATGGCACTCCATATAATTAATAGTATCTCCAAACTTACTAGACCTATCAATCTAACAGAATAGATTTCGCCCATTGGTAAATCAAAGATATAATAATTAATTATATGTGCCCGTCATTATATCGGGATTTAGGGATCGTACTCCATAATAAAGTCTGAGATCCAATCCAATTATCAAGTTAGTACAAATTGGATTATCTCTGATTTTGGTCCTGCTCAATGCACTCAAAGCATACTAGTGCAATTCTATGGTCAAGACCAACCACACCTAATTACACTACAACCACCCCGATGGTTTATCCAATTCCATCACGACTGTGAGCCTCTACTTATACTAAGCAAGGAACTGATAACATGATCTTCCGTGTGACACCACACATCATGTTATCTACAATGCAAAGTAAGAGACTTTTATGCATATACTAATATAAATAAGTACCTATTGTTGTTGTGATTCTCTTTTCGAAATAATGATGATCTTATATATAAAAGAGCAAATCTTTTAGTATACACATCTTGTTGGTGCAGAAAACACCATATCGAACCTTGTTTTGATATTGGCAAAGGGTTCAAAGTTAAGTATTATTGGTGATCTAACACTGTTACTCAAGTGTGCAGGAAAAGTCCTAACGAAGGGCTGCTAGGCACCTGGCAAAGGACTGCCAGGAAACAAAGTTCTAGCGAAGGGCTACTAGGCATCCGGCGAAGGACTGCCAGGAAACAAAGTCCTAGCGAAGGGCTGCTAGGCACCTGGCGAAGGACTGCCAGGAAACAAAGTCCTAGCGAAGGGCTGCTAGGCACCTGGCGAAGGACTGCCAGGAAACAAAGACCTAGCGAAGGACTGCTGGGCACCAAGCGAAGGACTGCTTGGAACCGAAGACCTGGCGAAGGACTGCTGGGCACCAGGCGAAGGACTGCGTGGTACGAAAGACCTGGCGAAGGACTGCTGGGCAAAAGTCCAACCGGAGGAGCCAGTTGGCAATAGGTAAATTCTCCTGAGAGGAGTAGGTGAGGACGCGTTCCCCGTCGAGGGAACAGTAGGCGTCGGTTCGACCTAGGGTTCTATTTTGGAGACCCAAAGTCAGAACCAAGACAGCTAAGGCTGTAAAATCATAATATATTCTTGTTTTATTGCTTTTGCAACTAACCCTGGATGCAGGACCAAAGGAACGAGTCTCTGCAGCTCAGAACGCCTCATGGGAGAGAGGCAGCAGCTGAGTAGGGCGCCCCGGAGGTCCCGAGTGCCCCCAAGGTCAAGGCAAAGCAATAAACGAAGAAGCGGCTCAAAGGCTTACTGGTCCCGGGCGCCCCCTGTGTCCCGGGCGCCCCCAGCATCCTGGGCGCCCTCAGTGCGCATGGCGCCCTGGGTTCAAGCCAGCGAAGTGAACCGGCCGAGAAGCCAGCTGACCGAGTCAACCGGGGCGCCCCCAGCGTCCCGGGCGACCCCGCAGTCAACTCTCAGCCCTATTCAAGTGGGATAAGGGCTGACCGAGATTTGTCCTGATCGACTGACACTTGGGGGGCGCCCCGGGAGGCTATAAATAGCCCCTCGACTCCAAGGCTTCACAACAACAACAACATTCCAACGCTTCTATGCTCTTCGACTCAAACGCGCTGCTCCAGAAACCTTCCATTTCGAAATTCCAAGCGTCGACGACGACCCTCCGCATCGAAGTATGATCCATACCGGGCGCCGATCACGAAGAGTAAAATTGTTATATTTACTGCAATTTACTTATACAATTCTTGTAAACCTTTTGCGCTCATATAGAATTGCCCGCAGTAAACGGTCAACGACCGTGGGCCTTGGAGTAGGAGCCGACCGTGACTCCGAACCAAGTAAAACCACTTGAGTCTTTGTGTTGTATTTTGTTTATTCCGCTGCGTATTTGCTCTCGTTTCAATCCGAAACGATTTACGATATTCACCCCCCCCTCTATCGTTCTTCTCGATCCAACACATCTATCAACCACAACCTTACAACCACACCTGAGCACTTGTTGACTACTAATAAGCTTTACCCAAGCTTATTTCGTCAACCTTTGCCCAGCTAGACCGAGCTCTCTTAAATAGAGCTCGACCTTGAAACAGTTGTTACGAGTCGACTAGTGCTAACACCAGTCGACTGCCAGCTGTTGAATTCAAATGTTACAACCCAACGTTTGAATTCCAATCGACGTCAGTCGACTGATCATTCTGTGCCCAAAACCAGTCGACTGCTACAAGCATCAGTCGACTGATCAAACCCTAAACTTAGGGTTTCAGCCCCGAATACAGTCACTCAGCACTTGTCCCTCGGATGCCTCTTCATCATTCACGCCTTGCCTTCTGGAGCTTCGTTCGACCTCGGTCCTTGTTGTCAGATCTTCCTCAATTCCCAAGATTACACTTGGACTTTTCTCCTTTGTTGTTCCTATATCCTGCATACTCACAATGCATATCAAATACAATAATAATTCTAACTTAAATCTTTGCCCAAACATCAAAACCCAAGGTACCTAAATTGCTCCAACAATCTCCCCCTTTTTGATGTTTGGCAACCCGTTTAAGTTAGGGAAACAACAACAAAGCAAATAATGCATAAATCATGAAACCTAACCTTAGGCTCCCCCTTTACCTAAATTTCCCCTTGAGTAGGTTTTCCTTACAAGGGTACTTCTCCCCCTTTGCCAACAAATCCTCCCCCTTCATCTAAGCTCCCCCTTGAGCTTGGATTTCTTGCAAAAGTGTGTTGGTTTCCCACTTAAACCCAACACTTCCTCCCTTGAACTTGGATTTCTTGCAAATGTGTGTTGGTTTCCCACTTAAAGCCAACACTTCTCCCCCTTTGCCACAAAATTACATTATATGACGATAGGGTGTCCACTACCATTAAGGGAGTTCTTCTCATCCTCTGCAAGGTATCATTCCCTAGGGATAGGGGCAGGGAGAGGGACAAAGAGATTTGTGTTAGTGGCTGCATTCGATGTCCAGTGAAGCCGAACAGCGGTGTTGAGACGGGACATAACTCACCCTCATTTACTTGCATATAGTCTAGCGTCGTTTTGTACAAAATATTGACGGAGCTTCTTATATCAACAAAAATGTGTTTAACTTTATAATTAGCTATGCTAGCGAGAATTACCAGTATATCCTCATGGGGAGCCTCAACATCCTCCAGATCATCGGGACCGAAAGAGATGACAGGCTCGTTGCTCTTCTCCCTACTCGTCTCGATTGCATAGTTTTTCAACCTACGCGTGTGAGACTTCCTTGCCCAATGAGAATCTCCATCGGTTGGGCCTCCTGAGATCATTCCAATGTGACCCAACGGAGGTCCTCGGGCAGGAGCCTTGTTCTACCCTGGGTCTCACTTCAGAGAAGCAGATCGGCGGGGCGAGGTCTCCTTGGATCTCTCTTCAGAAATCGATCTAGCCTGCCTCCTGGGTTCCTCTTCCCCGGATTGTTGTCGCCTAGGAGATCAGCTTCGATGAGGGGATCTTCGTCGATACCCCGAATTGCTCCACTTCTTACGTTTCTTGGCACCAGCATCCTTGGATCTCCTTCTCTTCAAAGTGTAGCACTCCTCTGTGGAGTGCGTAGTACTGCCATGAAAATCACAGTACATCTCAAGTGGTGTTGTCCTTCAGTGTCCACTATTTCTACTAGCTTCTTCCTGTGAACCCAGTGACTTTTGTCTTAGCGAGAATCCTTCGCCTGGGCAGAAGCAGGCGGTTCCTTTCTCTCAGATCGTATCGAGATTTGGATGGTGCCCCTGCCGAATCCTTTCAGCGGGCGTGCTACACTTCTTCCACAAGGACGTGCTTGACCGACCACCCCAATAGATCATCGAAACTGGTCGGTGGCTTCTTCACGAGGGGCCAGAAGAAATCTCCTTCAGTAAGTCCCTGCGTAAAGGCGCTGACAAGAATCTACGAAGTGACACTTGGCACATCCTGTGCTACCCGATTGAACGCTGGATGTAGTCCTTCGGCGGCTGTTTGCTCTTCTATTTCTGGGCGAAGAGATTAAGTGTCATCTTCTGATAACACCAGTTGTTGGAAAAGTAGTCTAAGAAGACAGTCTTAAACTCCAAGAAGGAGTTTATAGAATTTTGCCATCACAGTGTTGCTTCTGGTATGTAGTCTTGTTTCCCACAGATGATGCAAAACTTGATACGGAAGTAAACGACATGGACGATAGGTCGCCATGATGTAGGCTTGGGCAATGACAAAGGGGGATGTCCTCGCCTGTGAGATTAACACAAGCGTTAAAGAGATGCACCAGAAGGAGTTCCAGTGGAGCCCTCTCCGACGCTCAAGTCAGAAATTACTAGCAGATAGAAGAGGAGCAAGAATAATAAATTCACTAGAGTTCAGAAAATTCCCCTATCTTATCTAGGGGCCTAAATATCTTATATAATCGCTGCTTTATTCCTTCGCACACTTCCACATTGCTGTAATCGCCTCTTCTGTTCCCACGCCTCATGGTTCATGGTTGTCTGTCAATTGTCATTCCCTGGGGGCTACTGGTAACGACCGTCGCGCACATTAAATCAAGCGTTGCGGGCCATAACTACATGTCAGTTTTCCTATTCAGGGGGCGCTTGAAACTATCGTCACCTGTATTAAGTATATCATTATCATCGTTAACGGTAAACTTCTCCTCATCTGTCCTCTCTCTCCCGAGTTGGTCTCGGGCTCCGCTCTCCGAGTTGAGCTAGGGAACCGTTAGCCCAAGCATGGTCTCAAACACTTCTCTCCCGAGTTGGTCTCGGTTACTTCTCTCACGAGCTGGTCTCGAGCACTTCTCTCCCGTCTTTGTACCCATATCACGTGGTTTCCTCGAGCCACGTGTTTACTGTTGGATCGAGTAAACACGATAGAGGGGGGGTGAATATCGTGAAAAACTTTCAGATTAATAAAAGAGAATGTGCAGCGGAAATTTAACTCAAAACACACGGAACACAAGTATTTTTTACTTGGTTCGGAGTCGCGGTCGGCTCCTTCTCTAAAGTCCACGGTCCTTGACCGATTACTGCGGGCAATTCTATATTCGCGCAAAAGGTTTTACAAAGATTGTTATAATAGTAGTGCAATAAAGAAAATTATACTCTTCGTTATCGACGCCCGGTGTAGACCGTCCTTCGGAGCAGAGGGTCATCGTCGGCGCTAGAATCTCGAGATCAGATGTTTCCGGAGAAGAGCGCTTGAACGAAGAGCGTAGAGGCATTGGAAAATTGATGTCTTAAAGCCTTGGGGTCGAGCCCCTTTTATAGCACTCCTGGGGGCGCCCTGGATGCTGGGGGCGCCTGATACGTGCCTTCGGATCCGAGAAAGCTCATCCGAAGCTCGGTCAGCGCTTATCTCTCCAGAATCTGCCTCGGAGCTGACGGGGCGCCCGGGACACTGGGGGCGCCCTCAGTTGACTTGGCCTGCTTGGCTTCGCGGCTGAGTTTGCTTCGATCAAAACTTGGCTTGGACCCAGGGCGCCCGGGACATATAGGGTGCCCGGGACCATGGGGGCGCCTGAGACCATCAGGGCGCCTGTCCCAGTAAGCTTTCGAAGCGATTTCTTGCTTAACTTGTTTTGCCTTGACCTTGGGGGTGCCCGAGACCTTCAGGGCGCCCTACCCAGCTACCTGCCCCTCTCCTTTGGGGCGTTCTGAGTTGCAGAACCGCATTCCTTCGGTCCTGCATACAAGGTTAGTTCCAAAACAACAATGCAAGAGTATTAGATGAATTTTTTACAGCCGTAGCTGTCTTGATTCTGACTTCGGGTTTCCCAAATAGAATCGTAGGTCGAACCAACGCCTATTGTTCCCTCGACGGGGAACGCGTCCTCACCTACTCCTCTCAAGAGAGTTTACCTTTTGGCTCCTCCGGTTGGACTTTTGCCCAGAAGTCCTTCGCCAGGTGCTTAGCATCCCTTCGCCAGGTCTTCGGTACTAAGCAGTCTTTCGCCAGGTGCCTAGCAGCCCTTCGCCAGGTCTTCGATTCCTGGCAGTCTTTCGCCAGGTGCCTAGTAGCCCTTCGCCAAGTCTTAGGGTTTCGATGCCTAGATTCCTTCGCTTGGTGCCCAGCAGCCCTTCGCCAGGACTTCTTTCTGCACACTTGAGTAACATCGTTAGAGCATAAATAGTACTTAACTTTGAATCCTTTACCAATATCAAAACAAGATTCGATATGGTGCTTCCTACACCAACATCTATTACATGCTAGCATCCCAATCAATAACTATTAAAATCTTAACAATATTTTTTAAATGCAGCGTTAATTTGAATCCATTAAAATATTTTGGACCTTTATTCAATTAAGTTCACACAACAATGCTAATAGCTCATTTATCTTTCTGTAATGTTTTAAAAATAAATTAAACAAGTTAGTTTATATTAATTCATAAAAAATTATTTTACCTATATTTGTAAAAAATAGAAGTCAATAGGATTTTTTTTTCCTTCCAAATTATCAAAAAGACGCTTTATTTTAATTTTTTTTATAAAAAAATTTATCCTACTGTTTAAACGTGTATAATTATATAATTATTCTCTAATACTTTTCACGACTAACTCAGAGTGATCATCTCAATCATTTTCCATGTCCAACTTAGGTAAAAATATATTTGGATATTTAATATTTTTAAATAAAATTAGTATTATTTTTAAAAAATATATATAATTTAATATTCTAACTTTTAAAATGGTAAATTAATATTTAAAATTTGATAATATTTTGTTGTTGATAAAATTATTAAATTATTTAATTTTTCGATATATTAATGAACATAAATAAATAAGATTTCATTAATTCTAATTTTAAAAAACTTTTTTTTTGAATTAATAATGATTGGGAGAGTGAAAATGGGAGAGTGAAAATCATAGTAAATGATGTGGCACCTTGCATGCACGATCTCCGACGGATTCACCGTGCCCCTTAGGGTATAGTTTGATTCGGGACGGCGGCCGAAAGCCGCTGATAGTGTCCAAGCGATAATCGGACGTGTGCGTATAAAGTATCACGTCATGCCACGTCATGTCATATCATTTAATATGATTTTTACTCTCTCATTTTCACTTTCCTTATTATTGCTCTGGTTGAATATTTGCTAATAGGGATGGCCAATATTCTATAAGTTCTTTATGTAATTGGATAATAATTTAATTGTATACGTTTAATATTTCAAGTATTGTTTTTAATTTTAGAATTATTATTTCTTTTTAAAACTTTTAATTTTGACATTAAATCTAAATCATATATTAGATCATATATGATATTTTAAAAAGTTTTCGATATTTAAAATAAAATCTAAATTTTTCATCTAAAAATATGTAGAGAAATTAAAAATGATCGTTTTTTAATTTATGTAATAAAATAAAATCAACGGATAATTGGAGAAAACTCTCCAACCCCAAACTGGTCTTTGCATGCATTCCCCACTTGATAAATTCTTTGCATTCACTCCCTGATGAATTGAGTATAAAAGAGTGAAAACTAAGTATACATTGTAGAGTATAGATTGTTTGATATTGATTACTAATTTAAAAAATTTGAGTATAAAGTTTCGGTGACCGCTCATGTGAAAATCTTAATGCAGTAAGTATAAGAGAGTGAAAACTCAGTATACATTATAAAAATTTGAGTATAAATTGTTTGAAATTTAGTACTAATTTAAGAAATTTGAGTTGATCCGAGCGAGCGATTTTTTATCAGGGTTGTAAGCCCGGTCGGAGATTACCCGGTTCAGCCCGGCTCACGGAGAGTAGAGGCCGGGGCAGGCGAAAGCTCAGGTCAGAGTCAAACTCACCCCGAGTCGTCCACCCGTGGCCCGAGATCGAGCAATCGAGGCCGAACTCTCGGGGCCAAGCCCTCGAGGCTGAGCTCCCGAGGCCGAGCTCTCGGGGCCGAGCCCTCGAGGCTGAGCTCCCGAGGTCGAGCAATCGAGGCCGAACTCTCGGGGCCGAGCCCTCGAGGCTGAACTCTCGGGGCCGAGCCCTCGAGGCTGAGCTCCCGAGGTCGAGCAATCGAGGCCGAGCTCTCGGAGCCGAGCCCTCGAAGCTGAGCTCCCGAGGTCGAGCAATCGAGGCCGAGCTCTCGGAGCCGAGCCCTCGAGGCTGAGCTCCCGAGGTCGAGCAATCGAGGCCGAGCTCTCGGAGCCGAGCCCTCGAAGCTGAGCTCCCGAGGCCGAGCCCTCGAGGCTGAGCTCCCGAGGTCGAGCAATCGAGGCCGAGCTCTCGGGGCCGAGCCCTCGAGACTAAGCTCCCGAGGTCGAGCAATTGAGGCCGAACTCTTGGGGCCGAGCCCTCGAGGCTGAGCTCCCGAGGTCGAGCAATCGAGGCCGAGCTCTCGGGTCCGAGCCCTCGAGATCGAGCTCCCGAGGTCGAGCAATCGAGGCCGAACTCTCGGGGCCGAGCCCTCGAGGCTGAGCTCCCGAGGTCGAGCAATCGAGGCCGAGCTCTCGGGGCCGAGCCCTCGAGGCTGAGCTCCCGAGGTCGAGCAATCCCGAGGCCGAGCTCTCCGTCGAAACTCTCCGTTAAGAGATACCATCATCACCTGACGTAGCCGCCTAACCTTAATTAGGATCAGGAGGAGCAGGATCACAGACTGGCAGACGGCTGTGTTAGCCTCACCCCGCCGTTAAGATATCCAATTACTTAACCTAATCCCTAACTGATCCTTAATGAGATGTGACAGTTCGCACGTGGGAAGACCCTATATAAACCCTATTTGGTCTTCGGAAAAGGGGCGGCCATTTTGCAACCACTCCACCACATTGAGAGGTCTGTTTCGGTCCGACCTCCCAAGCTATAGCAGACCGGGTCGGCTTGCTTAGACCGAGTCATTCGAGTGAGAACCGATCTTCGCTTGTCGACAGAATCATGAGTATAAAATTTCGGTGACCCTTCATGTGAAAATCTTGATGTGGTGAATGTAACCTCACATACTCAAATTTCTAAATTTTATACTCAAATTTTTTTCAAATAATACTCAATCATAATCAATTCATACTTAAATTTTGATAATGTATACTCAAATTTTTACTATATACTGAAACAATATATACTCAAATTTTTTCAAATAATACTCAAATTCTTTAAATTAGTACTCAATCTCAAAAAAATTATACTCAAATCTTTACGATTTATACTGAATTTTTACTCTTTTATACTGATAAAAAAATAACACACAAAATAGTCTTTTCAATCCCATCAAGGAGTGCATGCAAAGAAATTTTTGATTGGGGAGTACATGCAAAGCCTAATTTGATATTGGGAAGTTTTCCCAAATTTTCTCTAAAATCAATTCAATACTTAAAAAATTAATATACTATTTTCCATCGAATGAATAAAAAAACACCGTTTTTATCAAGGAAGCGGAAGAAAATGTACGAGGAAAGGAGTAGGGGTGTAATCGAGCCGAGCCGAGCCGAACAGTATGAGGCTCGAGTTCGGGCTCGGTTCGGTATTTTTAGGCTCGAGGTCGGGCTCGAGTTCGATTCGAATTTTAATTCTTAAGCTCGAGTTCGGCTCGTAATAAAATTAAATAGCTCGAGCTCGGCTCGAAAAAAGCTCGTTTAAAAATTAAACGAGCTTAATTCGAGCTCATTTTAAATAAATAATTATAATAATTAATTATATATGATTTTATTTATTAAATATGTGATATTTAATTATATATGTATATATAAATAATATATAATAAGATAAATGAGTCTCTTAACGAACACGTTCACGAGCCTCTTAACGAACACGTTCGTGAGCCTCTTAACGAACATGTTCGCGAGCTCACGAACCAAATATTACTAAGCTGGAGCTCGGCTCGATAATGTTTTCGAGCTCGAAATCGAGCTCGAGCTCGGCTCGTTAACTTAATCGAACGAACTTGAACGAACTATTTTTCGAACCGAGATTCGAATAGCTCACGAGCGGCTTGGCTCGTTTGCACCCCTAGAAAGGAGGAGATCATTCATGAGGGATGAGGAAGAAAAATGAAGTCATTTGAGAATATCATCAACAAAGAAGAGAATGCGGCATTTTATCAAAAGACATAGAATTTATATTTATTAAAAGCGTACCATAATTTATTCTTTACCAAAAAAATATACTTAAAATTAATCCATTTCTCTTATATCCTTCCGTCAATAATTTTTTTTTAAGTTCACTTTTCAGACTTCTAAACTATATTTTCATAATTTAATTTTAAAATAATAAATTATAATTCGGATATAATATTCCCATTTTTTCTTAGCCTATATATCTCTTCCTGTCTTATACAACACTCATCCTAATTAAAAGATTATCCGATAAATAAATAATAAATCATGATTTATATTTTTAAAATAATTTTTTAAAATGAAATCTGACAATATCAAATCTTTTGATATTCAAGTCGAAATTATTTTTTAAAAATAATTATAAATAATTGAAATAAGGATATAATAGAAAATGTAAAATACCAAAAAATTTAAATAAAATAAAATAAGAAAGGATATATAAAATATATAAAAAGAAATAGAATTAGTAGAAAGATTTATAAAATACAAAAAAAAGAAATAAAATTTATAAAATTGTATATATTAGAAATATATAAAATAGAAATTAAAATAAAATTTACATGTGTAAATTAAAAAAGATTAGAAATCATCGAAAAAATATTAAAAATCGATTAAATTTTATTTCAGGACCAAAGAGACCCAGAAATAAATTCATTTTTGGTCCTCCTTGGGCCTAAAATATTTCATTTCAGGCTTAAAGAGGGCCTAAGAGCCTGAAATGAAATATTTCATGCCTTATTGGGTGTGAAAATATAAAATATATAGAGAAAAATAAAGAAAATATAAAAGAGATAAAAGATAAAGATATAAATATAAAAAATATAAAGATAAAACAAATATATAAAGAAATAGAAATATAATAATATAAATATAAAATATAGGAATACATACAAATAAATAATAAAGAGAGTATAAAATATAAATAAATAGATAGAGTTTATATTTTAAAAATATAAAAAATAAATATAATAGAAATTAAAATAAAATATAAATATGAAAAAAAAAATTGATAATAAGATATAAGCTAAAAAATAAAGATATAAAGATAAGAGATCAAAAAGGACAGTGTAAATATGCTACAATGCTTAAATGATGTATTGTTCCGTGACAAGTGCCACAACATGAGAAGATCGTTACTAGTTGTTTGAAATAAGTTTTGATACGATAATTATCTTCTCCTAGCTCAATCATACCTAGTCATATCAAGTATTCAGAAATCCAAATATCCTAGGTTCATCAGTGGTTTTTGGTAAAAACTCACTGGTCGACCTAGAAATGTTCAATTGTAATAATTTCAAATATTATGAGTTTATAGCATTGCAAAGACTCGAATTGTGCTATCCAATATATATTTAGGGGCTTTCCAGGTGTTATTCAATAGTACGATACGTTTAAGCTCGGCTCGATAATGTTTTCGAGCTCGAAATCGAGCTCGAGCTCGGCTCGTTAACTTAATCGAACGAACTTGAACGAACTATTTTTCGAACCGAGATTCGAATAGCTCACGAGCGGCTTGGCTCGTTTGCACCCCTAGAAAGGAGGAGATCATTCATGAGGGATGAGGAAGAAAAATGAAGTCATTTGAGAATATCATCAACAAAGAAGAGAATGCGGCATTTTATCAAAAGACATAGAATTTATATTTATTAAAAGCGTACCATAATTTATTCTTTACCAAAAAAAATATACTTAAAATTAATCCATTTCTCTTATATCCTTCCGTCAATAATTTTTTTTTAAGTTCACTTTTCAGACTTCTAAACTATATTTTCATAATTTAATTTTAAAATAATAAATTATAATTCGGATATAATATTCCCATTTTTTCTTAGCCTATATATCTCTTCCTGTCTTATACAACACTCATCCTAATTAAAAGATTATCCGATAAATAAATAATAAATCATGATTTATATTTTTAAAATAATTTTTTAAAATGAAATCTGACAATATCAAATCTTTTGATATTCAAGTCGAAATTATTTTTTAAAAATAATTATAAATAATTGAAATAAGGATATAATAGAAAATGTAAAATACCAAAAAATTTAAATAAAATAAAATAAGAAAGGATATATAAAATATATAAAAAGAAATAGAATTAGTAGAAAGATTTATAAAATACAAAAAAAAGAAATAAAATTTATAAAATTGTATATATTAGAAATATATAAAATAGAAATTAAAATAAAATTTACATGTGTAAATTAAAAAAGATTAGAAATCATCGAAAAAATATTAAAAATCGATTAAATTTTATTTCAGGACCAAAGAGACCCAGAAATAAATTCATTTTTGGTCCTCCTTGGGCCTAAAATATTTCATTTCAGGCCTAAAGAGGGCCTAAGAGCCTGAAATGAAATATTTCATGCCCTATTGGGTGTGAAAATATAAAATATATAGAGAAAAATAAAGAAAATATAAAAGAGATAAAAGATAAAGATATAAATATAAAAAATATAAAGATAAAACAAATATATAAAGAAATAGAAATATAATAATATAAATATAAAATATAGGAATACATACAAATAAATAATAAAGAGAGTATAAAATATAAATAAATAGATAGAGTTTATATTTTAAAAATATAAAAAATAAATATAATAGAAATTAAAATAAAATATAAATATGAAAAAAAAAGATTGATAATAAGATATAAGCTAAAAAATAAAGATATAAAGATAAGAGATCAAAAAGGACAGTGTAAATATGCTACAATGCTTAAATGATGTATTGTTCCGTGACAAGTGCCACAACATGAGAAGATCGTTACTAGTTGTTTGAAATAAGTTTTGATACGATAATTATCTTCTCCTAGCTCAATCATACCTAGTCATATCAAGTATTCAGAAATCCAAATATCCTAGGTTCATCAGTGGTTTTTGGTAAAAACTCACTGGTCGACCTAGAAATGTTCAATTGTAATAATTTCAAATATTATGAGTTTATAGCATTGCAAAGACTCGAATTGTGCTATCCAATATATATTTAGGGGCTTTCCAGGTGTTATTCAATAGTACGATACGTTTAAGCTTGAAAAAATATATATTTCAAGATATTCTTCGGTTGTTTGTAATGTATTTTATATTTTTAAAAAATAATATAATATATTTATTTATATTTTTTATCTTCTATATCTCTTTGTATATTTCATTTATCTTTTATCTTTATTTTATATATATAAAAGAAGAAATAAAGTTAGTAGAAAGATAAATAAAATATATATAAAAAATAGAGTTCGTAGAATTGTGTATATTAAAAATATATAAAATTAAAAAAAATAAAAATTATTTGTATAAATTAAGATAAATTAGATATCATCGAAAAAATTATTAAAAATCGATTAGATTTCATTTCAAGACAAAAGGGTCTGGAATAAATTCATTTCAGACCCTTATTAGGTGTGAAAAAAATAAAATATAGATAGAAAATAAAACAAATATAAAAGAGACAAAAGATAAAAATATAAATATTTAAAGAGAGAATGATAAAGTAAATATATAAAGAGATAAAAATATAAAAATATGAATATAAAATATAGAAGTACATACAAATAAACTCAATTTATTAAATTTCTATTATATTTATTTTTTATATTTTTAATCTATTAACTCCATTTATTTATTTATATTTTATATTAATATATATATTTCTATACAAACAAATACATATAGACTTTATTGTATGTATAAAATATAAATACAAAAATTTAAATATGGAGTTCATATATAAATACATATATAGTTTATATAAAAAATATAAAGATAAATATAGAAATATAGAAATATAAATATAAAATATAAATAAATCAATACACTATATAGATTAAAAAAATAAAAAATAAATATAATGGAAATTAAATAAATAGAGTTTATTTGTATGAATTTTTATATTTTATATTTATATTTTTATATTTTTATCTCTTTATATATTTGGTTTATCTTTATCTATTTGTATATTTATATCTTTATCTTTTATCTCGCTTTATTTTTCTCTATATATTTTATATTTTCACACTCAAAAAGAGTCTAAAATATTTCATTTCAGACTCTCTTTGGAGCTGAAATAAAGTATTTCAGGGTGGACCTGAAATAAAATATTTCAGACCCAAAGAGGGTCTGAAATGAATTTATTTCAGACCCTCATTGGTCCTAAAATGAAATCTAATTGATTTTAATAATTTTTTTAATAATATCTAATCTATCTAAATTTACACATATAATTTTTATTTGTATTTCTATTTTATCTATTTCTAATATATACAATTCTACGAATTCTATTTCTTTTTTTGTATTTTATATATCTTTCAAAAAACTCTATTTCTTCTTTTTATCGGTATAAAATATAGATAAAAGATAAATGAAATATAGAAAGAGATATAGAAAATAAAAATATAAATAAATATATTATAAAAAATTATTTTATATATGATTTTTTTAAATATAAAATACATTATAACTACCGAAAAACATATGAAAATATTTTTTTCAAGGATAAATGTATCGTACTATTGACGAACACCTAGAAAGCCCCTAAATATGCATTGGATAGCATAATTTGAATCCTTTTAACACTATAAACTCATAATATTTGAAATTGTTGCAATCGAACTTTTCTAGATCCATCAGTATATTTTCACCAAAATTTATTGATGGACTTAAGATATTTGGATTTCTCAATATTTGATAGCACTAGGTAGGGTTGAGCTAAGAAGGTAATTATGATGTTAAAACTTATTCCCATCTACTAGCAATTATGTTCTCATGTCATCTCACTTGGCAATGAACAATGCATCACATAGACATTGTAGCATACTTACATTATCTTTTTTTATCTCTTATCTTTATATCTTTATTTTTTAAACTTATATCTTATTATCTATCTTAATTTTTTTCACATATATATTTTATTTTATTTTATATTATATTTAATTTTTATATTTTTAATCTATAAACTCTATTTATTTATATTTTATACTATCTTTATTTTTTTATTTATATGTATTTATATATTTTATATTTATATTTTTATCTCTTTATATATTTGTTTTATCTTTTTCTCTTTGTATATTTATATCTTTATCTTTTATCTCTTTTATATTTGCTTTATTTTTTTCTCTATATTTTATATTTTTACATCCAAGAGACCCTGAAATATTTCATTTCAGGCTCTTTTTGGGCCAGAAATACTTTTATTTTGGGCAAAAAAGGACCTAAAATAAAATATTTCAGACCCTCTTTAGTCATAAAATAAAATCTAATCGATTTTTATTAATTTTTTCAATGATATCTAATATATCTTAATTTACACATATAAATTTTATTTTAATTTCTATTTTAAATATTTCTAATATATACAATTCTACAAATTTTATTTTATTTTTATATTTTATATATCTTTCTACTATTTTTATTTCTTTTTTATATTTTATATATCTTTTCTTATTTTATTATATTTTTATTTTTTGGTATTTTATATTTTCTATTATATCCTTATTTCAATTATTTATAATTATTTAAAAGAATAACAATTTCGACTTTAAATATTAGAGAGTTTGATAATCTCGGATTTCAGGCGACCTGATATTGATTTTATTTTAAAAATATATTTTTAAAATATATAATCATCATTTATTATTTATTTATAGGATAATCTTTTAATTATTTCTTAATTTTTTTCATAATCACAATAACATATAATAAATAATTCAGGATGAGTGTTGTATAAGGCAGGAAGAGATATATAAGGTGAGAGAAAATGAGAATATCTGCATCAGAACTATAATTTATTATTTTAAGATTAAACTATAAAAAGGTAATTTGGAAGTCTAGAAAAGTGAACTAAAAAAGGAGTTACTAGTGAGAGGGGTGTAAAAGAAATGAGTTAATTTTATATGCATTCTTTGATAAAGAATAAATTATAAAATATTTTTTTAATAAATATGAATTCTCAAATACGCTTTTATTTTTTTTAAGTAAAATACCGAAGTGAATAGCATTAGATCATTAGGTGAGAGATGGAAAAAAACGAAAATACCTTCAAGAAATACTCATTTTTAGAATTAATATAAAAAAATAAGTCGGTTGAATTTTAAAAAATTAATAACAAATAAAATTAAAATATTTTAAAATTAAAAATAGATGTTTCTTTTAAATTAATTTATAATTTAATGATGAATATTTTTTAATTGATTATACATAATACTAAAATATAAAAGATAGGCCCACTAAAAATGAGGGCTCTTAAATTAACCATGTGATTTTTTAAAAACAATTATAAATAATGTTAAAATATAAAAAATTAAGGCTTATTGAAATGGGGGCTAATAAAATGAGAGTCCTAGGTATAAGCAATTATGGCCTATGTCTTGAGTCAGCAATAATCTAAATCTCTCAAATTCAACATTAATCTAAATCTCTCAAATTTTGAATTGGTCAGATTATAATAATTATGATTTTATAATTATTACACATGTGAAAGAGTAACAATTTCATAATTATTATAACGTATATTTTGTTGGAGGAAATTCGGAGAATTTATAATAAATTAAAATTATAACAATAATTCCAACTTATCGTTGAGTGATCCGAGTTACTTTTTCCCAAACTGTAGTCTCCCGAAGAGTGTCTTCCGAGCTCCCAACCAGGGTCTCGAGCTCCCGAACAGTGTCTCCCGAGCTCCCGAGTGAGTTTCCCGACCAGAGCAGTGTCTCCCGAGCTCCCGAGCCGAGCTCCTGAGCAGTATCTCCCGAGCTCCTGAACCAAGCAGTAGTCGGGCGTCTTCCGACCGATCAGGAATTTGCTGAGGCATGCGCAGCGCAGTTTCCTTGAAACATATTTGCTCTCCTCCGGCTCAGATGGACGTCTGTATCTCAGGATACAACAGCAGACCACGGACACAACGGAGCACTCGTTGCTCGTGGCGAATTGAGGATGTACCCAGATCTAAACGTCTGGGGGTTACTGATCTCGCATTAATCAAAAATTAATATAAATCCGAGCATTAATTTTGTCCCGACCGGTTGAACATTCGACGTGCGCAAGTACACGAGTTCACTTGGTTCAGTACAAATCCGGGCCTTGAATTTGCATACCCTCCTGCGCACCCACACATGAGAGAGAGTCTCTCTCCTAATATTTGTTCACAACTAACATGCTTGTGAAATAATATAAACACCATTTTACCTTAAAACTCCCAATATGGGACTAAAGCCCCACTTATAAAGGATTCTTTTTATTCTCTACCTCACTTTCTACTCATTAAAAAAATTCCAATATGAGACTAAAGTCTCACCATCTCCCTTTCCATTCACATGATATTCAATATATTTAATCTATTCAATTTTAGTAAGAATTTACATTTTAATAGTTACGAATGGGTAGATATTATAATGTGAATGATAGGGATTTACATACAAATTTGATATTCATAATGTAATAACTGTAAAATTGAAGTTGTAACAAATTTGATATTCACGTTGTAATTGCTATTATAATTATAATATATGCATTAAATTCTAGATATAACAACACCTTGTTAAAACTTGATAAAAGAATTAAATAAATAAATTTAATAAGATAAATGAATAAACACAAAGTTGGGTGCAGGCGTGCAGCCTGCAATCGGTTCCGTCTTGCGTTGATTAAATTGGACACCTGTCCAATCAACCAAATTAAATCCCCAATCGTGTTTGCCCAGTGCCCGTCCCCACTCCAAGTACCAATTCCTTTCGCTTTATTTAATGGTCTCATATCTCTTCGTCGCCACTTCATCCTCTGAGTCTGTCTGAGAAACCTCCACCATTGTTCAACCGCCCCGATTAGCTCCGCCGACAGATCCAATGGAAGTGATGGTGGTGGAGAGCCCGCCGGAGTTTCTTCCCCACATCGCCCGGAGCTACAGCGACTGCAATCGCCACCGCTCAGGCGATTCCCCCCTCGTCCGCTTTCAATCAAGCTGCTCCTCCTCCCTCCATCGCTTCCTCGTCCACTCCGCCGCCGAATGCTCCGACGACGCCATTTGCAAGCTCATCGCCGACCTTGACTCTCCCTTCCTCGAATCCAAGCGCCTCGCGGCAACGGAGCTCCGCTTTCTCGCCAAGCACAGCCCCGAGAACCGCCTCCGTATCGCCCGCGCCGGTGCCGTCGCTCCCCTCGTCGCCCTCCTCTCCCACCCCGATCCTCAGATCCAGGAGCAAGGCGTCACCGCTATTTTCAACCTCTCCCTCTGCGATGAGAACAAATCCGCCATCGCCGATGCCGGCGCCATCCGCCACCTCGTCTACGCTCTCCGCTTCGGCACCCCCGCTGCCCGTGAGAACTCCGCTTGCGCCCTCCTCCGCCTCGCCCAGCGCGACGACCTCCGCGCTGCCATCGGCTGCTCGGGTGCCATCCCAGCCCTCGTCTCCCTCCTCGAGACCGGCGGACCGCGCGGGAAGAAGGACGCCGCCACCGCGCTCTTCGCCCTCCTGGCGGCGAAGGAGAACATGGCCCGGGCAGTCGAGGCCGGAGCGGTGCGCCCCCTTCTGGATCTGATGGCCGATCCGGAGTCTGGGATGGTAGACAAGGCAGCATACGTGCTCCACCGGGTGTTGTCGTTGCAGGAGGGGCGTAGGGCAGCGGTGGCGGAGGGCGGCGTACCTGTGCTGGTGGAGATGGTGGAGGTCGGGACCCGCAGGCAGAAGGAGGTGTCGATGCTATCGCTTCTCGAAATCTGCAAAGAGGGCGCTGCGTACCGAAGAATGGTAGTTCGCGAGGGCGCCATTCCGCCGGTCGTAGCTCTGGTCCAGTCCTCCTCGGAGAAGACGAAGGAGAAGGTAACCTCACCTCCGACCTCACTCGGTGCTCCGACTCGAACGGATAAATTATTTCCTTTAGTGAAAAAATTACAATTATTTTTTCAATTTTTTTTTTACAGGCGGAGGCGTTGATTGCGCTTTTACGGCAACCGACCGCCCCACTTTCATAGTTCAGGAGGACCGACACGTGTCGGCAGTAGGGGGTAAATAGTTTGCTTCGGCCGCGGCATCCACCGTGTTACAGGAGGTGATGCTGGTCGGCTCTTTTTTATTTTTCTCTTTTTTAGTGAAAATGGTCGGGTTTTTTTTTATTATGTCAGAAACTTCTTTTTTAAAAAAGAAAAAGAAATGGAAAAAAGAAAGACTTGTGTTTTCTTAGTATTTAGTAGGTTGTGCTGGTCTTGTGAATCTCCTGGCTCGGGCGTTCATGATACAAGATGTATTGTACTAAATTGTTTGTGCACTTGTATTGAACTATGTGTACAAATGATTTAATTTGGTTTTCACTCCATCCGTCCCCTTTTGCAAGCGTTGGAAAAATGATCAAATAGATAAATTAGTGTAGCATTGATCTATTAGATATAAGTTAATTAACAAGGAGCTTATATCCTTAAAAATTAAGGGAAAGTTATAACAAATTCAACTATTAGTAGTTTTAAATCCTGCGGTAGTTTCAAGTGCCCCATTTTTGTTTTCCTTTTAAAAAAAAGAAAAGAAAATTAATTGCTAATAAGACAAACACAATCAGTAGAGGATGTGCCTCTCGGCTTCATTCTTAATTGTTAATGGCACGTGGAGGTAGGATATGCAAACAATCTCATCATTTCCTTTTAATTTATGGTTTTTGGTGGTTGCATGTCTATTTGGTGCGGGTATATCATGGAAATAAAAACAGAATGTAATTTTTTTAAAATATAAATGTTTAATTAATTGTTAAGGAAAGACAATATTCGTGCCGACATCCAATTTATGCATCAAGAATTTTTTTTAAAAGAAAAAGAAAAATAAAGACAACTTTAGTTGTTGAGATATATGCTCCTCACTTGTTTCCTCCTAAAATGTAATTAAACAATGATATAAATAATTAATTTGGAATTGGGTGCACGCATCTAAATCTGATCCAAATCTCCAAGATATTTTTTTTGTTTTAATTTAATTTTCTTGCTTTGTACCTATTGTAAGAATTTTAATTATTATTGTAAGAATGTATAAGAATGGGAATGGGAATGGGAATGTGAATGTTGTGGCTTAGGTGGGTGTTGGGTGTGATATCGTTGAACGTTTAATATGGATGCCAACAACTAAATGTCATCTAAAGTCGAGTTAGGACGTTTGTTTGTTGAGGGTGATTTGATAAATAATTTTGTTTTCGATTTTTTTTACCAAACCACATAGATAACTTTATGAATTATCTAAATTGTATATATATCTAATTTTCAAAATCATCAAATCAGATACTCAATACTTATTTTTTTCCCTCCTCATTTACCTGAATCGGAGCAATTTAAAAAATAAATAGTTTTTTAAAATTGATTCATATTTTAAAAAGTCGTGATCTCAATATAGTATTTAAAATTAATATTTGAATTAATTTATATAATACGGAGAATTAGACGAACACATAGAATCTAATTTTATACCATTCTGAACTTTCTACCTCCATCAGATGATTTTGGTCGAATTGGTCAAAATCAACTTGTGGACCTAAAAAACTTAGAGTGATATAGAACTAAGTTTTATATATTAGTCTTGTTCTACTAATTACTTAAATATCATCAAATATTAATTTAGCATAATTTTTTTAAAAATAATGTTTTTTTTAATACGCATCAATATTTGAAAAAAAAACTTAATCCAAATCAATTGCATTTGACTAAAGATCATAATGTGAGATGAATAGTCATCCAAATAGATTGGTACACTATATTAGTAATCGATTAGAAAATTTGATTTGAATTTTAAAAATCATCTATCTTAATATAGTATGTCAAATTGATATTTGAGGACATAGATATAATCAGAAAAACTAGATAAATATATAGGACAAATTCAATATCATTCCAAGCTCTCTAAATCTATCAGCCGATTTTTACCGAAATCATTGTTCTTTATATAGTATGTCAAATTAATATTTGAAGGCATAAATATAATCAAGAGAATTAGACGAACACATAAGATAAGTTCCGACCAAAATTGGTTAGTGGACCTAGAGACCTTGTATTGATATGAAATCAGATCCTATATGTTCATTTAATTCTCTTGATTATATAAATACTCTCAAATATCAATTTGATATACTATATTAAGAACAGTGATGTTTTTAACATGAATTAGATATTTCAGACATATTCGTGTTAAAAAAAATCACTACTCTCAATATATTATATCAAATCGATGTTTGAGAGTATGAATATAATAAGGGGAACTAGACAAACATATATAATTTGATTTCATGTTATTTTGAATTCTCTAGATTCATCAGTCGATTTTGATCAATTTCGAAAAAAATTAATATATGAACTTAGAGAGATCTGAATGACATGAAATTACATCTCATATGCTCATCTAGTTCTCTATTATATCTATATCCTCAAATATCAAATTGACATATTATATTGAGAGTAATAATTTTTTAATATGAATGTATTTGAAAATTCTAATTTAAGTTAAAAAATCATTACTCTCAATGTACTTTGTCAACTAGACAAACATATATAATCTGGTTTTATGTTATTCTGAATTCTTTAGATTTATCAGTCAATTTTGATCAGTTTTGGACAAAATTGATAGATGAACTTAGAGAGATCTGAATGATATGAAATTATATCTCATATGCTCATCTAGTTCTCTATTATATCCATATTCTCAAATATCAATTTGACATACTATATTGAGAGCAGTAATTTTTTAACATGAATGTTGTTAGAATTTGATGACCCGAATTCTGTTTAATCCATTAATATTTATTAGATATTTTCTTATTAATATGTTAATTAACAGATTCTTTATAAATCTGTTAATTAACAGTTTCGTTATTAATTTTTTATTTGACTAAGTATTCTAAGGTCCCTATAAATTGTGTATCTCATAGACAAGTAGGATCAATCAATCAAGAAAGTAATTTGGTTATCTTTTCTTTCTTTTCTATACCTTCATTTTCTCTCTACTTCTCTTTACTTTATTATGGTATGAGAGTTGCCGACTTTGTATTCCGTCGTTCTTAGTGATTTTTTCTCCTCTGCACGTGGTTTTTTCTCGTCAAGGGTTTTCCACGTAAATCTGGTATGTTCTCTATTGTTCTTGTTGCCGTTTTTCCATTCTAATCTCGTAACAAGTGGTATCAGAGCAAGGTTGGTTTTAAAGATTTCAAACGAGATTAATGACAACGATAAGCATGAAGTATGATATTCCGCTTTTGGATCGCAACACCAGATTTACGCTGTGGCAGGTTAAGATGCGAGCGGTGCTAGCGCATATGGACTTGGACGACACACTGTTCGGGATAGACAACATGCCATCGACATGGATCAAGGAGGAAAAGGCACGTAAGGATCGAAAAGCTCTATCTCAGATCTACCTTCACCTATCAAATGAGATTTTACAGGATGTTTTGAAGGAGAAATCCGATGCTGCACTATGGCTAAAACTGGAGCAGTTGTGCATGAGAAAAAGTCTTACGAGCAAACTGGGTCTGAAACAACGTTTGTATTCTCATCGCATGGCAGAAAGTACTCGTTAAGAGATCACTTGACCGTGTTTAAGGAAATTGTCTATGACTTAGAGGCTTTGGAGGTCAAATATGACGATGAAGATTTAGCATTAATCTTATTGTGTTCGTTACCCTCGTCATATATGGCTTTTAAAGATACTATTTTATATAGTCGTGATACTCTTACTTTGAATGAAGTTTATGATTCATTATTCTCAAAAGAGAAAATGAAACAGCTTGTCGAAGAATCTGAGACTCAGAGTGAAGGTCTTATTATTCGAGGAAGACTCTGATAGTAATATTAGGGGCAGATCGAAATCCAGAAATAACGATAAGATCTGTAATTATTACAAGAAGAAGGGTCACATCAAATCTGAATGTTATAAGCTGCAGAATAAGAATAAAAGGGCAAGTGAAACTTTGAAGGAAAAACAATCAAAGAAGTCTGGTGAGGCTGATGTTGCTGAAAATTACAGTGATGGTGAACTTCTCGTTGCCTCTGATGCTGATTTGAAGAAGAGTGAGGAATGGATTCTTGATTCTGGTTGTACGTTTCATATGTGTCCCAATCGAGACTGGTTTTTAACATATGAAACGGTTTCGAGTGGTGCCATTTTGATGGGCAATAATACATCTTGCAGAATTGCTGGTATTGGTACGGTCAAAATTAAGATGTTTGATGATGTCATTCGGACACTTGGTAATGTGAGGCACGTTCCTGATTTAAAGAGAAAGATGATCTCTTTGAGTGTTCTTGATTCTAAAGGATACAAGTATACTGGTGAAGGTGGAGCTGTGAAGGTCAGTAAAGGGTCTCTTATTGTGATGAAGGAACTGAGAAGAACCGCTAGTTTATATGTTCTGCAGGGATCCACAGTAATAAGTGATGTTGTCATCATAATGTGATATGGATAAAAGAAGATCACTTACGGAAAGCTTGTAAGGAAGCTATTTGGCTGAAAGGACTCTTCAGTGAGCTTAGCGAAGACTTACAGATTACTACAATCTTTTGTGATAATTAGAATATTATTGTGAGGATATGAGAAATTTGAGGGTTAAAACGCAATGTTGTCGAATTTAAGGGCATCCTTGCGATTGGCTAAAAACTTAGTGGGCTAAACTACAAAAATGGCTACTTATAAGCCGATTAGGGCTCGTGTGGCCGCCTCACTCCTCTCTTCTCTCCGCTTGGGCGCAGCCACAGCCTCTCGCCCGTGCCCTAGCCGCAAGCAGCCAACCCGACGTCTCCTCCCCTCGTGCCCTAGCCCACGGTCGGCGCCGCCTTCCTGTTACCTTCGCGTGACCTAGTCGCAAGAGGAGCCTTTCCCCCTCTTCTCTTCTTCGCGAACCCTAGTTGAAGCGCCGACTCTTCAATCGCCGCAGCCAAGCAACCGAGCGGTCGATCTCTTCCGCTAGCCTCGAACAGGGATTGGTTTACAACCAACTTGATCCGAAGTTTGGTGAAGCGAGGAAGCTACTGTCGGCGGGCATCCGAGGTAAGAGCTATAGGTCTTATTTCTTGATCTTGAATCGGAATCGTTTTGCTGTGAATTGAGTTGGTTTAGATCAGAGTTGTGTGTGGATGGATTTTTCCCCCTACTGTGCCGATCTTGTGTTTGATCAGGCGATGGTCTCTGTTCTTGGTTTGGGGGTATTGTTGCCGTGAGTATTAGGATTAGATCTTGGCTGGGTAGTATCTGTGCTTGAGCTGTTTGAGGTTGTCGTGTGGTGAAGAATTCACAGAGGGTGATGAGCTGGGGTTGTTGGAATTTTGGTTGATCAGATTTGATTTGGGTTAGACCTATTTAAACCTTGATTGATTTGTGTTGGGGAGAGTTGATCAAGGATGGCTCGGGTTGTAGGTTTACTGTGTGTTGTGGTCTGGTTCGTGATAGGTTGGAGTTGATGTTGATGTGGTGTGTTGCCGTGAGGGGTTAATTTGGGGGTTAATTAGTTATAATTAACCCTAATTGATCTAGAAGTTATGTTAGCTAAGTGATGATGCATTTGATGCAGGTCATTGATTGATTTCGCGACCTTATTGCGGAGATATTATTTTGGACGGGGGATTCTCGTCGCACGGACTTCTTCATATCGAGGCGGGTACCTCTTTCTATGCATAGTTAGACATAGTTAGCAGTAGGGATATCTGATATCTGTAACTCTGTGCGCTTGCTTCGGTAGTTGTATTATGTTAGCTTTACCGCTTACTGTTTCTGTATGGATTGATGATGCACAGTTTACCTTATACCTTACGCTAGGATTTAGGTATTGGTGCATACCGGTTATCTGGACTACTGCATATCATGTAGATGACAGTAGGGATAGATAGTGGTTGATGCATGGGATAGCGACATGTATCATTATTGCACGTAGCATAGGGGACGACCTTTGACTCCCTGGAGGTTGAGATGGGTCGTCGTACTTGCTACTCGTCCTACCTATCCGATGATAGCAAGGGACGTTTAGAGCGTTACTTCACCCGATGGTGGGGTACGTTTATGGTCTCCGACCCTACCCATTCGGTCTCGCGTGTGCATTATCGACAGACTGTTCGTGCAGGGAAGACTAGGTCACAGCCCTACCCATATGGTCCCGCGTGTGCATTACTGACCGAGGCGTCAGGGGTGACCCATGCTGCATCATGAGCATACTGTGCATTGATGCATATGATTGTGATTGTTGCACGTGATTGTTGCACCTGGATGACATGCATACTACCGGGTTTAGGATCGACGCAGGTAGGTATGTAGTCCCTTTACTGCTTATGGTTCAGTTCTGCATTTCTTCTTACTGCAGTTATCTTCAGTACTGTGATAGATAGATTGACGGTGACTTACTGCTATTATTTCTTCCTATGCACATTAGACTGTATTCGCTGAGTTCTTAGGACTCACCCCGTTGGCTATGTTTTTCTCTTATCAGGATGATCGTCTGGATTGTTCAGCAGCCTGTCCCAGTTCATGTGTCTCCGAGACGATTTTCGCCTGTCTTTTGGTTGGGGTACATGTTGGTACCCGTTTCTTTTATTCATTGTATTTCTTTTCATTTCCGCTGTTGGTATGTTATACTCTTTTGTGACGTCTATTTTACGGCAGGATAGTTGTACTTTTGTGTGCCATGGAGGCCTCGATTTCGTTTTGGTTTTTGTCGTAAGTCGTACCGGTACGCAGCTTTGTCGTCATTTTTGTTTTCTCTTTCTACAGTCGCTTGTTCCAGCCCTATAGGTTGCGGTACAAGCCGACTGAGATAGTCGTGGTGGTTAAGTTTTTGGATTGTCCGCCGGGACTAGGAAGTAGCTGTCCGGTCGGTATTGGACGAGCGGGCTTCTCGGGGCGTGACAGTTATTTTCCTCACGAAGGATCAAATGTTTCATGAGAGGACAAAGCATTACTTGGACTTGGTTGATGCTAGATGCTGAGATTTATCTGTGGGACTTTTGTGGAAAAGGTGGAGAATGTTCATTTGAAGATTTGTGGAATTCGCGTCAAGGTGGAGATTGTTAGAATTTGGTGACCCGAATTCTGTTTAATCCGTTAATATTTATTAGATATTTTCTTATTAATATGTTAATTAACAGATTATTTATAAATCTGTTAATTATCAATTTCGTTATTAAATTTTTATTTGACTAAGTATTCTAAGGTCCCTATAAATTGTGTATCTCATAGACAAGTTGGATCAATCAATCAAGAAAGTAATTTGGTTATCTCTTCTTTCTTTTCTCTACCTCCCTTTTCTCTCTATTTCTCTTTACTTTATTATGGTATGAGAGTTGCCGACTTTGTATTTCGTCGTTCTTAGTGATTTTTCCTCCTCTGCACGTGGTTTTTTCTCGTCAAGGGTTTTTCACGTAAATCTGGTGTGTTCTCTATTGTTCTTGTTGCCGTTTTTCCATTCTAATCTCGTAACAAATGTGTTTGAAAATTTTAATTTGTGTTAAAAAATCATTACTCTTAATGTACTGATGTTTGAGAGAATTTATATAATCAGGAAAACTAGACGAACACATAAGACTCGATTCCATGCCATTCCAAAATCGATTAAAATCACCTGATTGACTTAGAGAGTTTGGAATGATATGGATCTAAATTCTATGTGTTTTTAATTAGTTTTCCTAATTATATAAATTCTCTTAAATATCAATTTAATATACTATATTAAGAGCAATGATTTTTTTTAATATGAATTATTTTTTTAAAAAAAACTATCTATTTGAGAAGAAAAAAAATATCCTAATCGATTGCTAGTGTATAGCAATCGATTAGGATGAATGAGAAAGGTAAAATAAGAATATAGTTTGTGATTTGGTCATTTTAAAAGTTAGATATGTGATTTAAGTAATAACAAAGTTATCTATACGATTCGGTAAAAAAATCTATTTTGTTTTTGTTAATAAATCATAGTAGTATATGAATTATATTAATTTGATTTTGATTTCAATTTGAGAAAAGGAATTCAATTTGTCAAAATCTATTTCATTCAAATTCAATAGCTACAAACAAAAGACGTTTGTGCTTTTACGGGTGTGCTATAGTGGTAAAATATTCAAAAGAATAATAAAAAGAATAGGATAAGAATTTCAAATGAAATGAATATTTACAAAGGTCGATTTTTGAATATATATAAATTATATTTTGAATTTATCTATATATCTATCTCTGAAATTTATCGGATGAAATTTATACATCCATTAAAAAAATCTAATTTTAGAGAGCCATTGTATTATCAATCTATTATATTATATTATATTTTTTTAATTCACATCTCTAAGTTTTGAGCTCAGTTAATTATGGAGATGAGCGATTTGGTTTGCTCATTGATAAATCTGAAAGCAAATATGCTACGTTATATCGCAATTGAGATTCGAATTATGAATGTTGAGAAACTGCTACACCCTGCCTGAGAGACCGAGAACTTTCCGAGAAGTTCACCCTCTTGCTTATGAGATTTCATTGTCTGAAAGTAGAAGACAAGATTTAGTATATCTATCAGAATCAAATCTAGTCCTTGTTTGACTGAAATAAATACAAGTAACAAGAGAGAGAGTCACTGAAAGTTCGTGACCTCCTTGCAGTGAAGAACTTCACAGGCATCTCGTGAAGTCGATCCTCCATCCACCTCTTTCATGTCTGAACGCTACTTGACAGCGTTGACTTCTTAGATTTAAGAAATAGATATGATATAAATCTTATGAAAAAAGTCGACGTAGTTGATAATAAGGGCAAAAAACACAGCCCATGAGAATCAACAGATTTATCCACTGCACCTGCCATTCCGACGAAGAATAAAAATATTTAAAAAAAAGAATATTATCTTTAAATATTAATTTCGTTTTATCTGAAAAGTTTTCTAAATCTAATTCAGAATTATGTATTTCTACGATTATAATTTATTAGACGCTGGAAAAGGGGACGCGTTTTCTTTTAATTTCCGCGACCTTCCGCTTTCTATATATTAGCTGTACCCTTCCAATCCAATCGTCGTCATTTGTTAATTTCCAAAAATGAAAGGGTGCTTTGGTTGGTGCTCCGCCGGCGCCGAGGCCGGCGCCAGCGGCGGCGGAGATGGAGGAGGTGGCAGTGTGGAAAGCAGAGATGGGCTTCTTTGGCATACGGACCTCAAGCCGCACTCCTCCGGCGACTTCTCCATTGCCGTGGTTCAGGCCAACGACTCGCTCGAGGACCAGGGGCAGGTGCTTGCCTCATCCTCCGCCACCTACTTCGGCGTCTTCGATGGCCACGGCGGCCCGGAGGCCTCCCGCTTCGTCAACGACCGCCTCGTCGCCCACCTCCACGGTATCGACGCTTTGGTTCTTCTCTTCAATGGTTCGATCATGCTTCTTTTTTTTTAAGTAGGATTCATCAGGAAGTTCTTCTTCGCAGAGTTCGCGTCGGAGCAAGGAGGCCTTTCCGTGGAGGCGATACAGAAGGCGTTCACCGCCACCGAGGAAGAGTTCCTGCAACTGGTTAAGCGGTCGTGGCGTTCCCGCCCAAAGATCGCGTCCGCCGGGTCGTGCTGCCTCGTCGGAGCCATCGCCGACAACGTGCTCTACGTGGCGAACCTGGGCGACTCGAGGGCGGTGCTCGGCCGGCGGGCCGACGGAGGGGCGGTGGTGGCGGAGCGGCTGTCCCGGGACCACAATGTCGCGGAGGAGGAGGTGAGGAGGGAGCTGACGGAGCTCCACCCCGACGACTCCCGCATCGTCACCTACGACAGAGGCGCCTGGCGAATCAAAGGGATCATCCAGGTCACAAACACTCACCGATCTCTCTCACTTCCACAGATCCCATCTGACACGCGCCGTGTTTTCAGGTGTCGAGATCCATCGGCGACGTGTACCTGAAGAAGCCGGAACTCTCCGGCGATGCTCTGTATCAGAAGCTTGCCGCTCCGGTCTCCTTGACGCGGCCCGTGGTGACGGCGGAGCCTTCGATCAGGATACGCGACCTCAAGCAGAACGACCTATTCCTGATATTCGCATCGGACGGCCTCTGGGAACATCTGAGCGACGAAGCCGCCGTAGATATCGTCTCCAACAACCCCCGATCGGTTTGTTCTTGATCTCTCCGGTCAATTTCCAGTTCTTGATTCGCGATCCCCTAATTGTGGTTGCGGCGCAGGGGATAGCGAAGAGACTTGTACAAGCTGCCGTCGCCGAGGCAGCGAAGAAAAGGGAGATGAGATACGACGACATCAAACACGTGGAGAAGGGGATCAGGCGGCTGGTCCATGACGACATTACGGTCATAGTCATCTACCTCGACCATGGCGGCGACGGCGACGGCGAAGAAGGCGAAGGTTCCAAGTTCGAGGGAGGCAATGTCGACTGCACTAATGCACCGGTGGACGTCTTCTCGCTCCATGCTACATAATTCAGACAACCGTAGCATGTTTCTATTTGAAATCGTGTTCATGCTGTCAAATAAAAAAAAAAACAGGAATGAAGAATAAATGTTAACTTTTTTTATAGGTGCAAAAAAAATAAAAATGCATAGAATTATAATCCCTAAATAGTAAAGAATGCTTATTCATTACTGTAGCTTGTACATTTTTATATGAATTTTCATGAGCGAACGAATATTTTTTTATCATAATTATGAGCAACATCTAACCTAAACATCTGACACAGCTAAATTATTTTATCATATTTATGAGCAACATCTAACCTAAACCTCTGACCAGCTAAAATTTAAACTTTTTTAATTCCTCTCTTACCTATGTAACAACTATTTTCACCCTTCAACATGTAAAATAGGGATGATTTTTAAAAACAAATATCAAAATGATATTAATTTTTAAAAATCAACACGAATGTTAAAACTGATTTTAAAAATCAACTCTAAAATTAATAATGTGGGGTGATGATGTACTACAAACTAGTAAATATCATGTAAAACCAACACATATTATAAATAAGTACCACCTTGGTGTCTGATTTTTAAAAATCAATACCAAGCAAACCAACACCACATTGGTATGGATTTTTAAAAGTCAACACTATCTTGATGTTGATTTTTATAAAAAAGCACCAACTTGTATGCAATTAAAGAAAAAAAATTATCACATGCCAATGTGAGAGATTAAAAAAATTGATTTTTTGTCATCAGATTGCCTATGCTTGATGTCGTTTATATAAAGATATGCAGAATATTATTCCGGTATATATCCTAAAATGCCTTGAGTCAATTGGCTAAGCAGGCCACTAACTAAGCATACTTGTCTATAAGCAAATAGGTTTTCCCAGGCATTTAAAAATGAGACACAAATGGTAGTAAGCAATCTGGTTACAACTTGCAACACAGCATGCAAGTAGTTTGAAGAAAGCAAAACTACATGTTAAAAGTGACCATGACAGTGCTTTACTTGCATCTACTGAGAGTGCTTTGATGAAACTGGCACTGATGTTTCATCTCTGATTCTCTCATTACCACTTTCGAGTCCTTGGAAACTCACTTTGGAGGATCGATATTTACAACCAAATGCCGTGCCGAAGCCCCAGCCAAGACCAAATCCAACTCCACAGCCTCCCCCTTCACATTCAAACTTCTGGATTAGCTCAAAGCATCGCAAAACTAAATGAAATACCAAGTGAGTGGCACTAACCGATTCCCATTCCAAAGGTATTCAGGGGCATACCTGAAGATGATTCAAAATAAGAAAAAAGTCGGCAATATATGAACCATAGGTTAAGAATTGTATAAAACTACAAGAAAAATTACGAATAGATAAAAGGATACTTGTGATCTTCAATGGACATGGAACGTAATTTATTGTAATAAGTAAGCAACAATTTCATAAGTGGGAGTGTTTGATGAAGAAAATTTTGAAGAGATTTGTCTTGAGATGCTTATCAAACCCATCGGACTGCATATAGCCATACAGAATACTTTTGTCCCAACCGCTAATAAACTATCCAAGTGCAAACTAACAGAAAACTTAAAGTCTAGTCTTCATCTTATTTGGTGCAGCTGTTAAAACAGATAGTTCTAACTTCAGTAATCATTGCCTTCAATATTTCTCATCACCATCATCAACCTTTGCTGCACTAGTTTCCTAGAAGTATGGACCATGATTTCTTTTACCATTTTCTTTCATTAAAAATGGCTAGATTTTCCTAGCAAGGAAATGCCAAGATGTCATTCATAATATGTATGATCCATGTGCACATATAAATGCAAACCAGAGAAATGATGACTTTATCACACGAGCTTATGCCTTCCAATTGAAAGTTATGTGAGAGGCAAAAATATAGGTGTTACAGGCACAGGATGATTAGCCACAAGCATTTGGATAGTTTCACTAGGAAAACACCAATCTTATAAAGAAAGACAAGCGACCTTTTGACTATTTATTTCTTCTTCTTTGCTCGTGCACATATAAGTAATATATCAATGAGAATGGATAAGTTTCTAAATGCTCACCAACTCCATATGAACCCTCCCTACTCCACTAATAACTCCTTAAACGTACTAATATAGCAATAAACTCCTGTCCTAATAACATAATACATAAAACCATAATATAATAAAACCCTTCGAAAATAACATGCTTTGGGATCGTATGCATAATAAAAGTTCCTACAAAAGCACTGTTGCTACCCGCTCTTTCTCTTCCTTAGTTCTAATGCATCCATTTATTTTCTTAGACTTCAGCTAGGGCAAGTGGGCAACACGAACTCGCTAATTTGTTGAAAATTGCAATATTTTATTTAGGGTCGCATTCCTAAGTACAACCACTATATCTAATATTACTTTTCCCATCAATTAAGAATCTCTATAGTAGTAATGTTAAGAAAGGAAAATATCCTTGTTGCCTTTATCCACTGATCAATTACTCTATAGCTGCACATCAAATCGAAATCAGCTAAGGCTAGCAAAGGAACCTCCTTTGCCACCCTTGCTAACCATGAAATCTTCAATTATCTCTTTGTGTTGCTGATACAGCAAACACACTAACAAGAGAGGATAACAATCTAATATACATCTCAAACTAGATTTATCAGAACAAAATCTAGAAAAAAAAGGAAAGGAAAGGTATTTTTACCTCCAAAACCCCATCCAACTCCAAAACCGCATCCAATCCCGAACCCTTAGGAGGGAAAATATGAAAACGATTCAGATTTGGAGGGAACAGCCACAGAGCTAAACGATGGCCGAGACTACATACCAAGGCCGATACCGACGCCGTCGAAGCTTGTGAGAACCATAGCGCCTCGCAGGAGAATCGACCTCGCCCGCTCCCCGAAGTGCTGCGACGGTAACGCGCAGTGATTTCGCCCTGGCGCAGAGCGTAGGGCGTGGGCGTTGGTTGGGGAGGTCTGGTCGGTGGTGATCATTTTCAGGGGAGAATGAAATGCTTCACGATTCGTGCGGGTCTTTGGACGGCCATGATGACTGCAACGTCGGCTGGGGCAGTGAGTCCAGCTTTAAACGGATCGGTCCAAATGAAGTGGAATCGTGCTCGGGTTCTCTCTCTTATCTTTCTCTCACCGCCTCCGTCCAATTTCGAATCCCCTTGCGCGATCCGAACGGAACTCCGACCATGACGGCGGCCACAGGATTTCTGCCCGCATTTTCCGTCGGCTATCTAGCGTCCCCTATGACGCTGCCACGCCGTGCCGCGATCATCCCGGGAAGGTGGATTGCTGCAGGGGCTCTACGCGTGGCAGCGGAGGCGGGGACGGATGAATCAGAGAAGAAGAAGAAGAAGCAGAGGGGCATCACCAAGCCCAGGCCAGTGTCTCCCCAACTGCAGGCAGTGGTTGGCGAGGTGGAGATCCCCCGGACCCAAGCGCTCAAGAAGATTTGGGCTTATATCAAGGAGAACAATCTTCAGGTCCCCCTTTTTTTCTTCCCTTTTCTCAGATGCTCTTGATGATTTTTAGAAGGATGAAAGATTTTCTATAGAAAATTGTAGAGTTTGATTTTGATGTTTGTCTGAACTCAGTGTTTATGGATTTGGAAATGTGGATTTTGATTAGAACGAATAATGAGCACCGTCATGCAAGCATTATCAACAAAAATGCTGAGCTGATAAGGAGAGCTCGTTTTTTTTCTTCACCTTTATCAGATGAAGCTTTATAAATCAGTTGGACCCCTAGAGTTCAGCTGATGGGAATGATTTTACCCATAGTCCTATGATCTATAACGGGATCAGAAGTTCAATATGAAATCTTTTCGAAAGATTGAAAATGATTAACGGATAACAAAATGCTTTCCCTTGATGTTTCAATTATTGCTTTTCCATTCAATTAAGCCATGTCGTAGGAAAGATCAAGACATTCTTTGCCTGGTTGAGAAGAATTCCATCAAAAGGCTCACCATTCACCTCACTGTGGTGTTTCTCATCATGTATCAGTAGGTGAAGACCCTTGAGTTTAACTTGTTCTTGCTGTTTTTGTTGTATAGATATAGACATCGGCCAATAACCTTGGATCTGATATTGGAAAAAGATGACATGTTTCTATTTTTTTCCCCCGCAGATCATTTAAAATCTGTCTTTCAGATCTATTCCTTCATTTCCATTGTACATAATTGTCTTGCATCTAACTTAATAGTTTTCGTTTCATCTCTGTGCAAATGTTGTATCTCATCTAACTGAAGGATTCCACTCATACATATTATCTAAATTGTTTAAGTTGCACAATCCAATCAGAGGTTATTGAGAGTTTATTTTTTGGTTCCATACGTATGCAAATAGCTTGATACTATACGTGTTTATATGGACAATTAAGGTATTTTCATAGAACATTGTTGTATGTTTATATACCAATCTCAAAGAAATGTATGTCATTGGCGCCCATCTTATGGAGCAATTGGCTGTATTTCTTCGATAATAGAGAGATATAACAGAGAGGAATGTGGGTTAATCTTTTTTGTTCTGTTATCCTTATGCCCTTTGTTTCTTCTCTTATATACTAGGAAAATGATTGCTTTCATATCTCTTCTGACTCCTCAATGGTCATGTAAGAAAAAATTATCCCTTCTTTCGTGACAAAATTTGGACTAGACAAATATTTCTTGATATATCTACTGTGAACATATTTCTCTGTCCTTGTAACACATTGTACAGAAGATTATCGGATATCAGAGATACATTTTGAGAACTAATTTCGTAGTTTTTTTTCCTTCCCCCTTTTCATTCTGAGAACCAGGGTTTTGTAGAGATTGCACGGGATTTTCACTTTCCAGACCATTTGTTCCTTTGATTGTCAGTCAGGTAAAGTTTTCAAATTGCTATCCAATTCTCGAGTCAGTCTGTTAGAATAACCATTGGTGTTCCTGTTTTAGTATGCATAAATGTCGCAACACCAACAGGAGGTTTGATGACCTGAGAAATGTTTAGTGAAGGTTAGAAAAATAAATATCAAAAGACAGAATGGTCGTGAGATTTTCACTTCAGCCTTTGTATCTCATGAATCATCAGTTCATGTCCATCTTCAATATCAAGTGTTGAACAATCACTATAAAATTTGTTTTGCAGGATCCGGATGACAAGAGGATGATAGTATGCGATGATAAACTACAGAATATTTTCGGGAAAGATCGTGTTGGATTCTTGGAGATTTCAGGACTTCTTAATCCTCATTTCACAAAGTGATATGCCTCCAATCCACTGTCATGTACCATATACTTCAACTTTGTCACGTATTTACAAGCATCAACGATTGTACTTACTCGAAAATACAATTTCAATTAAATCAGAAAAATGAATATTCAGCTGCTGAGCAATTTGTTTATCGTTCCTGTCATGAATGGATAGTAGTGGACATCCAAAATCGTTCTCAAATTTTGTAAATCAAAACATCTTTCGATAACTTCAATATTATTTCGATGTAAAGCTAATTTTTATAATCTCATCACTATTTAATTATATATCAACATCATTTGCCTATCAGTGTTTGCTAATGACCGATTACATGCCCTAGCAATCATCGAAAAGATTAGCTAAGAATTTGAGTCCGCAATGCATTACACTCACAAACGAGAGAAAAATAGGAATCAATTGAAGTTGTTCAATGTTTATAGGTAATCATCAGTTACATCATCCTCAGTGTATTCATCAAGTACAGTGCCGTTTGCGTCGATCCTATCTCCGTTTTTGTTTCTGAATTTTGATGACTTACCTGACGACAACTTTCCCTTCTTTGTGGAAGGCTTCCGACCCTTCTCGGCCTGCAACTCCATCCCTTTTGCTGATGGCTTTCGTTTCCTTTTCGATCCTCCTGTCCCAGCTGCATCTTCTGGAGTTGAATTCCCTATCACTGCATAAGAGCAAAACCTGTTATATCTAAACAACAGTAGAGGCTTGGGGGTTCATGAATAAATTGTTGATTCAACAAGCAAATAAACACGAATCTTTAATCATACCTTCGAGAGGGCTTGAAGCAGGAAGAATAGTCTGACCATTTTGTGCAGCTTCCACTGAAAACGGCGAGCTAGTGTGGTTGCTGTCCTCCAACTTCAATGAACTTCCTAGACACTTGTCTAGTTGCTCAGGAACATCGGGCAAAGGGGTTACCGGCAAGAAGACTAGTTCATCCTCAGAAGCATCTGAATCACTGAAAGCTGAATCTTTCTCCACCGTTAAAATGTCGACCTCCTCGTCTTGATTGATATCCAACTCCTTCACCTGCCAGTGCATATTTCAGACAACCATAGTAGAAAGCCAACAACAGAATAAATACGGGGAGTAGTTGATACTTTCTCAGATTCGGGCATGAGATCAAACTCATCCTCTCTCTCAATGTATTCTTCATTCTCCTCGAGTTCTTTGAAATCAGGTGCAAATGCACTCCAGTTCTCCATGTAGTCTTTGGCCCATATATACACCAAACCAGCAACCGAAACAGAGACCACCAATGGGCGAAGAGGGTGCCAGGCAAGACCAATTAGGGCTTCTTTAGGACCTTCTAGGATTTTTACGAGATGTCCAGCCCTGTCCCAAATGTACAACTTGTGCTCTCCTTTGCTAGCTGAAGCACCGATGACCCATTCGCCGTCGCCACTAAAACATGGTGCTTTCCACTGTATCCTTGTCACAGCATCCTGAAACTCTCGTGATAAACACAAGCACTTGGTGCCAGCTTCTTTTAGCTTGTCTATCCTAGAAAAATCAGCACTGTCAGCGTCAGTCATAGTCTCAAGTTCCTTCGCAGCACCTTTCTTTGGAAGAAGATTCTCGTAGACTCTAATGACTCGATCATTCGAATTTGTAAGAAGATACTGCCCGTTCCTACTGAAAACAATATCCTTGACAACAGAATTCCCTGGAATAGGAATCACTGCATTTACCTTGATGCTTTTAGAATCAACGATTAATATCTCCCCTTTGGAGTTCCCTAGGTATATCAAATCTCCATACTTGTTAAAAGTTGCAGCAGTTGGCGTGAAAGGTGGGGAGCCATCTGAAAATTTATTTCGAGGGTGAGGCATAGCACTTCCATTTCCCATCTCCGATACAGAAACTGGCAGAACAGTGGAGCTTCCATTGTTCAAATCAACAAGAATTGGTGCAGAAGAAAGAGGACAAGCTAAGCAGAGCGATGGAGTGCAAGAGCCTGGATGCAGACAAGCATGTAGAGTAGTCTGCTGCAAGGTTACTCTGGTGATCTTGTCACCAGTCAAGATGTTCCAAAGTGTCAATGATTTATCAGTAGCAGAAGCAAGTACGTAATGGCCTAACTTTGACCAGCAAACACTTGTAATTGGTGCTATACAAGCTTTATCACGAAGTTCCTTGGCAATCCCCCTAGTTTCAAAATCCCATATGACACAGCTCCCATCTGCACAGCCAGCTGAACAAGGAAATAGAATGGAAATCTTAGATAGTTGACTATGTTATACGATAATATGAAGATGTTAACATGAAATCCAATAAGCACAGTCATGTTTGATATCAGATATATGATCCAATTTTAATAACCAATAGGGAAAACTTGTCAAACATTGAGCATTATTAGAATTAATTGTCTACAATCATTAGTTCACTAAGAAAAAGAAACATTATCACAAAAATGTTTGCACCCTAACACATCCTCTGTAGCCATAGAAAAGAATTGACTTCCTACAAAAATCTAGTAAAACGTGTTGGTTTTAGGATTAAGACCCAAATTATGTTAAAACGTCACACTGAATCAAGAAGGGAAGCAGAAAATAGCTTGTCATTGAGTATAGCTATTGTGCCCAGCATATGTATGCCTTGAAAAGTGTGAGCCATAAGACTTGGAACACCAAGCTCTCTCTGTGTGCTAAGTTGGATACTACCAGTGCTAAATATCTCTGATTTTGTGGGAAATTCTACTCTTAAAACTTATAAAATGTTTCCAAAAGAACAATACTTCAGGTAAGTTGAACTAGTAAATCTACAACGTTATAGACAGAAAAATAACTGGCAACTTAAAACCAATTTAAAGAAACCATCCAAAGTATGATCTTTTGGAAGATATAAAGAACATACTGAGAGGAGTCTAATAACAATCAATTTTGAAAATGGATCCAAACCACTATAGAAGTATATACAAAAGACGATCTCAAGCAAACTGCCAATATGCTATAACAGCAGGATTGACTTTATTAGTTACATGGAACTAAAGTTGTTATGAATTGCAAAGGAAACCATTAAAGTGATGCTAAAGGAACTACATGTAACAAAACTCAACCATACACCATTTCCAGCATCTGAACAGCTGAGATTACAAAAAACATTACTCTACGACTAACAAAAATAAAACTAAATGATGGAAGCAAATCACATTGAATGAAATGCTAGAGTTTTGTAGATGGTCTGCAGAAGTGGACGCACAATACAATCAGTAAGATATAAAATGCCTGAAGACAACTTGCTCAAACATTCTAGAGAAACTGCAGTCTATGTGCATGATTTACTACAATGATCATTCCTTATTCGGTTATACCTGAAGCAACATATTCCTGTTGTTCTAGAGTAATAAACAAACTTTAAAACAATCAATCTGCCAAGGTTCAATTTCTGAGTTCCATTTCAAGGACAGAAATTATTACACATAAGTTTCTAATTACAGGTTAGTTCATTTTAGTTCATAATGCAACTCAACTAGGGAAAAAGGATGCTAAAGAGAGCTTGTATACACTTGAAAAGTGAGCAGAAGAGAACAAAGTTGCATCCAGTAATACTAAAGTTAGCTGTAAAGGAAAAGTTTTTTAAACAGGTATGAAGACAACATTGAATTAAATGATCTGAGTACAATCAATAGCAAGACAAGAAGTGCAATTTAAATTTGCATAGTCATCTTCTAGCCATTTGAATCCATCAGACTTGAGTTTTGACAGAAGGTAACAAAACAGTTGATTGTTAAAGATTTCAATAGGAAGATTCGAGAAAGAGTTGGTTGACAAAAAAAAAAATAGAAGAAACTTCTTAATGCTCTCATGCAAAGGAGAGGCAACCTATATAAGAACCTATTGAACTCAGAATAAATTGATAAGTTAAAATATTATTAAGTACCACGTAGATTAGAATAATACCGATCCAATGTTTAAAGAACATTAAATATTTTCTCAGATAAACAAACATGAAGGATAGAGAAATATTGCTTAGGGAAATAGATTTAAAGAAAAAAAAAGATACAAAGGCAATAAGTACTAGGAAATCGATCACTAGGCACCAGTTCTCAATCCATTAGTGTGTCAGAAAGACTGAAAAACTCATTAAGAAACAAATTTTTTAAGTGTAAAACATCCCTAGAATTTTTCATGAGAAGCATGAATGATGGGAGATCTAAAATGTGCATTCTAATCATTTGCAGCCTTCTATGCTATACCATTGCCAACAGGCACCAACTTAGTCCGTTGACCAACAGCAGAACTTAGTCCGTTGACCAACAGCAGAAAGCAGGACACCTACTTGAGTATAATTTTTCGCTGGTTCCCCTATAATCAATTTAAATGGAAACAAATTTAAGCATGCTTTCCTAGCTGGTACACTTAATTCTAAAATCTATAAAGAAAAAGCTTTACACATTCGAGATCAATAGAGGGCTCAAAGATTGTGTATTGGCTCTGTTTGGAGCTTCTGAAATCTATCAATACCATCTCTTTTAGCATTTACACACAAAATTACATGTCCAAAAAAGAAAGCAAAGCAATGAGCGCACCTGCAAGAAGAGTTCCTCGGCGATTGAAGGAGATACATTTCATGTTCCCATGCTGCAAATACTCCTCGATCACTTCCGGGAAATCCCCCTGCAACGGATCTTCACCCGACCAAATCACCCAAGAGAACGAACAAAAAAAATCAGTTCTTCCCGCTTAAAAGGACGACCTAGAAAAAAAGGGCAGGAGCAAAGAACAAAAAAGAAACTTTTATGCCCAAAGAAAACCCAGATGGGGAAAACGAACAGAAACCCACCGATTATTGGGGCATTCATCGTGTTTGGCTTCCTCGGCGAGGAGAGAAACAAAATCGCTGCAGGCAGCAACGCAGGGCTGAAGGCAGAGATCGAGAAACTCCGCCAAGAGTAAGCCCTTCCAGGAAGTGATGACCTTGCCGACGAACCCTAAGGCTACTCCGTTCGCCGGAGTCGTGCAAAAAACCCTACCAACCTCCGCTGGCCTTCGGCTACTTGGGGCGATTATTTACCAAATTCCACAAAAATTTAATCACAAATTTAACTCCGAATCTGTTCCTTCGCCGCGATCGGTAGATAAATTCGCGGATAGTGGCAGCAAATCCGCTCATCCTGGCGGTCCACCTGGACGTACTAGTTCTGGGATATAGATCTCTTTTGGCAGATTTTATGGCAATTTAACCAAAAAACGCCCTTAATTTTTATGTTTCATCAAAACACGCTCATGCATTGTTGAATGCTCTCCGAATATTTTAATCCCATTAAATATTTCATTTATCCCTTTGAAATCCTACTTGTCTTTATTTTTAAATACTGGCCAATTCTCATTTGTTGTAATAACTTTAGTCAAAATAAATTTATAATAATTTATTAGCCTCTCTGATTTTTTTTATCCCTACGAATTGGCATAATTAAAATTTACAATTATATTTATTTTAATAAATTTTAAAATCAATTACTTTGGATCTCTTCTCTATAACACCCTGTTTGAACCTTTTAAGTAAGAATTGAATCGGAATTGAATTTCAATTCTCATGTTTGGAATGAATTATAAAAACAGAATTCAATTAAATTCAATTGTTATACTTTTACGATTTTATCCTGCAAGAATGGAACCGGAGCAACTTTGATTTATTTTGTGAGGGGAGATTTGATAATTTAATTTGTTCAAGTGAATTCTTTTCACAAATCAGAGGTGTTTAGGTGTGATTTATTTTGAGGGGTTTGAAAGGAATTAGAATTCAATTCCTTATCAATTCTTTTCGAAAAATTACTACAAAAATAAAATTGAATTCTAATTCTCAAAGAAATTCAATTCTTCCTTTTCAAACAGAGTGTAAAAGATTATTGTATTAGACTAAAATATTTTTTATATTTTTGTATCTTATCATACGCTCCATATTTTTATATTTTATTACGAGATCAACGATACTAAATAGCTTGGGATATCACATTTGACTCTCATCGTCTAACAATTTTATCTGAAAAATAATTATTCTATTTTTTCTCTCCAAATTTATAGATTTGTTTTGCTACAGTAGTCTTATTTGTGGTACGCAAATCAACTTAATCATGCATATTTACACCAGATATATAGCATTCCAATCTTTCATGTCTAATAAAATTTTAAATCTTAAATGCTAAAAATTAATTTGCACATCAACATGCGTAAGAAAAATACTCAAATGTCTACATGGCTACATTTATTTAATTAACATTATTCTTCTTTCTCGTAAATACTTGACACATGTATTTCTGCAATGCCTTCATCTCTATCTCACACAATGCCTTCATCAGAACCATTCCTGGAAGAGACGATGTCAAAACGATCATGTCAAAACAAATTCAAAGCTACATGTTTTGACACAGAATAATAATCAATTGAACTGGGAAAAAAAAACAAAATGTAGATGGAAAATCTGACTGTAAAATTTTACCATCCAGAGAAGAGGCTTACCTTGTTTCCTGCTGCCATCATAATATTGTTCCATGGGGAAGTTCATCTTCATGATCAAGAAATATGGAGAATGCAGCAGCTGCTGAAACTATGAAAATCTAACAAATTAGGAAAAAATGGGCTCCGGTCAGAGCATTTCCCATTAAAATTGCGCTCTATTCACATTTACTTTCAAATACCTTGAAACCTAATATACATAGTGAGAGAAATATCACTATTTTACAAAAAGAAAAAAAAAATAAAGAATCAAACAAACCAAGGGATTAGCTCTGTACAGGCACTACACTATAGGAGTTGAAGTTGCTTGGCCAACCATAAGTCATAGATGAGACCTCCAATTCCCAAGTCCTTGGGCTTCTACAATTAATAAAGAAGCGGATAGCTCATGCATGGCATGGAGGTAGAACGCAAGCATCAGATGAGATCATTGGAACTCAGATACTCCGTGCAAAGACCTCAAAGGCTTGGTCCTACTCTTGACCCTTGTCTACTGTGCTTCCAAGCGCACACATTTTTAATGCTACCTTCTCCGTTGTTTGTATGATGCCTTGCATGATTTTACATTCAGTGGATCGATGGATTTCACTGCTAGGAAGCAACCGGGATACAAACCAACGTTGAGCACTTAGAGGTCATCTAATGTCTTTTTCACTTCTGTTTTTAGAGTTAGCCTTCTCCTTTGCTTGTGTCAACTGCTGGCTCAAACTTGATTCCTTCAAGTCCTGGTGGAGAAACATTTGATAAACATAGTAAAGAAATCGCAACTTCATAAGGAAACAAGATCATCTGAAATGCAAAGTGGTCAGAAGCTCACATCTTTAGTGTTCTGAATCAGACTTCTAGATTTTTCCATCTCACTCTCTTTTTCAGCCTTCTTTCTATCAAGTTCAGCTTGCTTGCAGTTCTCCTGATGTGCTTTACGGAACAACAATACAAAATTTGAAAGTGTAGCTATAACTGCATAAGGAAAAAAATATAATCATTCAAACTCAAGAAAAAAAAGGTTATGCTCATTAAGTAAAAAGTAGATAAATCATTTCACCCGTCTTTTCATAATTCCCAACATGTGAGCCACACACATCTAACAAAAAGTTAAGGTCAGCAGTTCGACCTCATTCCTCTGCACTTTTGTGCACATTCCTGCACTTAATGAACCAATCAATGCAGTCCTTGTTCAAATTTCTTCCTTAATTCACTTTTAAAAAAAAAACATCAACGGTCTTTCAAAGCATATCATTTTAACAGCTTTTGTTGCATCGATAACCATTTCTTTTTCTCTATATTTTATTTAGTGCATTTCCAAAATCAATCTTAATTTTTATAAAAGACATTGACTGTCTTCTGATGCATAACACTTTAATAGCTTTGTTTGCATCAATAACCATTTCTTTTGCTCTATTTTCTTTATTGCATTTCCAACATTAACTGTGGTAGCATGCTCGAACTCAAATATCGTGATACCACAACTGAAATTTTCAAATATCGTGATACCACAACTGAAATTATTGAGAATCAGAGCTAGACACAATGAAATACTTTCCAGTCATGCCTATCAAAAACTCTGGAAGTTATTTTCGACCTGGAATTCTAGTTTTTCTATACAAGCGAGCAATGTCAGTTTTTGTGAGGATCAACATGAAGCCATTGGTTGCAAATGAACCAATCAGTCAGCACGTTAAGTTTGTCACCTCTAAGTCAATAACAAAGCACAGCCAAAGTTGACCCAGAAAACCATATGTAGAAGCAATATCAGTTGAGTCATGCAGGTGCAAATGTAATTACACCTTTTTTCCAAAATACTGACACGATCATAAACATAGAAATTGTGTAAAGCATACTTTTAATGAGATATAAGGGAAGTGAAATAAGTAGGCGGCCAGTTGTAGGCCTTTTTAAGAACTAAACTGAACTACTATATCTATATTGCTAATTATGCATCGGAATAAGCTGTTATGATAGAGATATGCATATTGATGTTTTAAAAAAGGGACTCTAGCCATCTAATTAATGAAACTATAATTAAGTAGCTACAAACCTTGTTCAAAGGGACAGCGTGCAGGATCTTCACCAAAATATAGGGCAAGGGCATCTGCATTTCTACCCTGTCAACGCTTGAATATGTTAGAAAGATACACAACGTGATAGAAATTAAAGCTGGGTAACATTAACAAGCAGCTGGCAACTTACTGCTGCTGTGTAGAGTGTTGTTAATGATTGTACCTCAGCTCCAGCAACAACAATAAATTCCTTCAAGGTCTAATGAGTGAGAAAACTAAAATGAGTTGTGATAAATTTGCCAAACAAGAACAGAAAAATATGTTCAGGTCAGGAAAGATTAGCTAATAATAACTTCTGGAATGTTGGAATCTTGTATATACATAACACACAATAATGATATGTGTAGTTGATAAACGAAAATATGAAAAGCCAGTGAACAATGAATCTGCCAAGTGACCAATAAAACCATCCGTTAACGAATACTTGAATTTGGCAATTTTAGACAGTATGTTGTGGACAAATCCAATTTCTCAAATTTAAACCTAGAGGGGCGACAAAAAAGATTCCTAATTAGCACACAACATATTTTTCTGGCTTCAACCTCAATGAAATGCTACTAAGTTTTCTGTTCATTATCCTGGCCCAAGATAACATTACTTCATTTACTTGACACAATATTTTCCTTTCCATTTTGGCAAATTTTACCAGATAATCGACCTGCAGTTCATGTCTCTCTACACAATGCACTTAGCAGTCATGACCAATTAGAGGGGAACACATTAAACATAGCATCTTTCATCACAAATGCAAGTGCTCTCGCACACCATGATGCAAGAGTTACCTACTTTGACCAAAAAAACTAACATACCATTTAAAGGTATGCAAATAACTTGGCCAGACCAACCACATGAATACAAACATAAGAAGCTTTTAAAGGATGACATACTTTTCGGAAGATTTCTGACACAAGGCCATCATTTTCAGATGCATTCAGTTCCAACTCAACCTTTTCTAAACCCTTGACAATAGCCTGCATTTCTTCAGCCAAAGATTTCAACTGAATCTGCATAGAGAAACTGTCAGCACATCTCCTTCAAGCTGATTAATAATAGAAATGGCAAAAGCAAGTAGAACCTTTGATGCAGCTTCCAAGCTAATAAGATGTTCATGAAAATCCAAAAGAGATGGAGATCTCGAAGCAATTACCTAGTTTAATGACAAGGAAAATTCTTGTATGATTGTACAGACAAATCAAAGAGTTGAAAACAAAAAACGGCAATATTCTTATTCACTATAATATGCCAATCAATATTTACAACTATAAGATAGATACTACATAATCACTGTGAAAGTTTTCTAACTTCATCACCTTTTCCTTTAAAAGGTTGTCTAAATTATTTATTGCTCATCTATTTATACAAACACCATTTATATTTCACAACTCACAACTACGGTTAAAATCAAATTAACCAATAGCCATGAAACTATCTAAGAAAAACAAATCTGTCAATCCCAGTCTCAATCCCTGATGAAAAACTGTTGATTGACTTATGCCTTGACATGCACTGTTAAAAATATTCAAACCTACTGATATTGCTAGTTATATATTCTTGCATATAGCTCGATGGAGCACTAATATCAATGTATCCGAACTCAATTAGTTGGAACAATCACGTTGATATACATTTTAATCCATGATAATATTTTTCAACAAAAAGATAGATGGTCCAACTCAGTTAATAACAGAATATCAAATCAAATGTGCTCTACAAATAATTGCACAAAAGCAAGCATATTTTTTGCATTTGTTTTTAAGTGGCCGGTGGGAAACTTCCGTGAGACTGGGTCAGTCGCCCCAGGTTCGTCATATATATATTTTTTTTTACAAAAGCAAGCATTTGGAAACAGATCACATTTTTTTCAACTAATAAATTGGTCATTGTGGAATATAAAACAGCTATATAGATAATAGTATTGAAGTCGTATATACCATTACCTTGCACAAATAGTGCATAAGTGTCATCTTATTGTTAGTAGCTCGAGTGTCAATAAGTTTAAGAAGGCTGTCCAAGCGAAAGCCAATAGCTGAGCCTGCAATTTTGAACCAACAAATTTTTATACAAGGCATAAATTTATAGACTTAGATGCTATAAAATGTCCCAAATAACTTTTATTTGGTTGGATGCCTAATGTTTGTATTGGAAACATGCCTATGCACAACAAACAAACAAACAAACAAACAAACAAAATATAAGAAATAGTTATGATACATGATGTTAATGCTCAACAGCAACAACCAAGCTTTATCCCACTAAGTGGGGTCGGCTAATGATGTTAATGCTCGTAGGAGAAATTTCATTGCTATAATAAGGACTATGATGCAGGCCAGAATAGCAAAATCAAGAATGTTTTAGCATTCTCATAACAGATTATTGTTAGGTTAAAAGCAGAAATCCAACCATCTAATTCCTTCAATGGCTATAATTACCAACCTTGAAACAACATGTGTGAATTGTAGCCCTATCAAACTCTGGCTTTACCAGATACAGATTCATTGACTGATAGGCACATATTTAAGTATGGTACCCAAAGAATATGAAAAAAAAGTTTATATTCAATCATTGTAAAATTGTATCACCCTGAAACTAAAGGATTTCAGTCAAAGCTCAATTAAGGAAGTATGCCTCAAAAACTACCGGCGGCACATCTGGTCAGGATATTCTCCAGGACCAATCCAGTATCTTGAATACAAGCCAGTACCAAACTGTAATCCTCATGAATTCTCCAAACAGCTAAAAAGGCCATGTTTGATGTACTTGGAGACTCTAACCGCTACTGCCTCATCAAGTTTAACTGATTTTTAGCCTACTGATCCCCAACCAACAATAGAAAAAGAAAAAAAAAACAAGCAATGAATTTGATGGCAGCCAAGTTCATCCAGCAGGGACTAGCAAATAAATGACATTATTTATCATTGAACAGCTTGAAATGTGACAACTGTCCTCCATATAACTAAGCGAAAGTATTCATAAGACTGTTCTCCATATTATAATTCATTTCCTAGTCAATGATCCCACAGCACAAAAGATAAAAATAAAGTTATAATATCTTCTTACATAGTTCCATTTCATACTAGCCAAATGCAACAGTAGAATACATCACGATTAAGACCTTTCAAAAAATAGAACGGATTATCTCAAATTGAGAAGGAACAAAATCAAGTTTGTTCACTGCTATTTTCTTGATAATTTATCAGTAGACTAAGGTTTCAATCTGCAATGCATTACAAATACCACATTGTATAACAAGAAGACAGGGATCAAATTCATAAATATGGGAAGCAATTACAAGTAGAGAAACAACTTCGATCTAATTATGGTTTTAGTTTCTTGTATTGACACAAAATAAATAAACTTATATCACCCATAATAAACTATTTCCATTTGGATACATGAAATTGGATTTACCTCTTGTAGTTCCTTGATTTAAGGTATTACCAAGGAAAAGAATTTTCTTCATGATCTCCTTCAGTTTATCAGAATTGCGAATCTTAAGAAAAACAAATGCCAAAAATATAAATGTCAAAAACCATGAATAAGAGAAAAAAGAAAGAGTTCTAGTAGAGATATACCTCCGCACAAGTAGAATCTATAGTGTTCAGACTTTGTCTAAGATCAGAGACCTGGGAAACCATGAGAGAATTGAATCTTAGTTAATCTGATTATTTCTAGAAACAGAAAAGAAAAGTTGATATAAAAAACCAACCTGAGAACCAAACTGAATCTTGAAAGAGAAAACTCTTAATTTGGATTCTACCCTTGGAACTTTCATCAACTCCAAGAAAAACTGCACCATGAAAGCTACAAATGAAATTTGTTTTAACATAATTGCAAAGGGAACACAGTCAAACATTTCAAATAGAAAAATGCATGAATACCCAAAATCTGAAAATAAGATATTATTGCATCAATTTGGAAACTACAGTTAAAATCCAACAGAACATAGAGATCAAAATGTTAAAACCAACAAGGGCAACATTTTGTAATACTAGTATAAAATGACAAGATCAACATGAAAAATAAGTTCATGTAATTAAAATAGTTAAATGTTAAAATCATGAAAAAAATCAAAATCATGGTTGTCGAAATCAGGTAAATCCTTACATTTTCCCTAAAAAGAGTTTTATATTATTTCCTTCCAACATTGCCTTCTAACCATGGTTGTCGAAATCAAAATCAGTATCTGGATTGGATAGTAAATAAAAACCTAAATATTTGTCGTATTGGATATGTGGGATCAGTAGAATTGGAATCATTAAAAGCAATTAAAAAAACTTCTATATGAGACAACAAATTGTATTCAATCATAACATCAAATATCATAGAATTAACAGCATGATTTAGAAATAATAAATAATATAACTAATAAAGTTAAATTAGTATATATAAATATATCATAATATTAATAATGCCATATTATTGTCATTACCAATTACCAATATCATATTATTGTTACTATTTGCTAAAACCAAATTCTAGAACTATTAGTTAATAGTAGATCACTAATAAAAATGTATATATATTATCTATCTCATCTGTTTTTCATTCAATTTGGCCAAATTTTTGTGGTTTTTAAATTGAAAGGTATCTCATTTCTTGGTAATTTATTTAAATCTCGAGTTTTCTCCAACAATCTCTTTGCAGGTTGACCAATTTCTTGGGACTTGGGTGATCCATATTAGCAACAACAATTCTTGAAAACCATGCTTCTAATGATCGAAATTAGAACATCTAAAGCTTGTCCAACAAAAGAAAACGACAAAAAAATACATTGCATAATAAGTAGGATCAAGATTAGATATACTGTAAAGAACAATTATAAATCATTAACAATCCATATGGAATGAAACAGTGGTCAAAAAATAGATGGACAAGAAGCTCCCGCTATCAACCTAGTGCAAATTGAGGACAACACTTCAATAACTTCACATATTGACAGTTCTACAGTTTCCATGTGAATTATGGAAACATTGCAGACAAGATGTTGATAGTTTACCTGCTCACACTTGCCAAGTCTTTCCTTGTCACCAGTATAACCCTACCAATGAAATCCAGAAAAAGAATAATAAAATTTAGGGACTGAAAAATTAATAAACTTGGGAGTTTAAAAGAACAAAAGATGTACCTTTAGGAGTTCCATTTCCTCTTTAGTTGGACAAAATTTGATTAGATTCTCCACTTGATCAACATCTAAAATTGAATCATCCAATGCCAGAGCAGCACTCTGTGGAAACAACAGTAACATTGGAGTCAAGTTTAACAGTCTGGCTCAATGAATGAGATTGAGACATTGACTTTTATATCAATGTTCTGACAATGAGCATACACAATGAAAAAACAGTACCCCAACCTTTAAGCAACTACTATCAAACTAGGCACAACCAAAATCAAGATGATTGCTTGGACCTCTGTACAATAATAAGTATAACGAAAAATTTCTTTCACAGGCTAAACATTCCATTTGACCATGCTTGCGCCATCCACGAGGCAAGATCAATTTGTTCCTTTTTCTCATCACTACCTTCAGCTAGCAGAGATTTTTTTCCAGGGAATTAACCATTACCCGCAATTAATGGAGAGGCCTTAATGGTATCTTTACCATCAGAGAGGCAAGCAAATAGAGCAAGAAGAATCAGGTAAGGATTAACATAGACTCTTTGGACAGAGAGGAACACTCTTCAGAAGGTGATCTAAAGAACCAACTAATGTTTCTTTTTCCTAGAAATACATATAATACTATGGTCATTCTAGATATCAATTCCACAGGAGAAGCATTCATGTCATATCAATTATAAAACCAAAGTAAATAATATGGTTAGTTTGAAAATCAAAACTTTAAAGCAACATTAGTATGCAATTTGATTAAGCTTGTTATATACAAATCTGTGATTAGAAGTAGATGATATAGAATACTCAAGAGCGCAAATGGTACATCTATACCAATGACAAATCAAACAAAACAATGAAGGATAGATTTAAGTCTAAAAATCATTAAAGAAACATACCATCAAATCAGGGAGTGGCATCTTGACCTTTGTCAGCATGATTTCAGTGTTATTGGCACGCCTCAATTCAATCTAAAAGCAAGTTAGTGAAAGATCTTAGTTAGAAGTATAACAGAAGAAAGGAATGAAGAGGGCTCGCTAGTTAATTCTAACTTCCTCATTATGTCATGTCATGAAATTAAGCAGGTCTTTAATGCAGGATGTTGAACTGAGCATGAATGAAAAAAAAACAACTTAGTTAGCATGGATCTTAGCCATAGTTATAAGGCTAAGTCATCACCTGTAAATTAAGAGATGGGCTTTCAAGGCATTGACATTCAGGTAATGACATGCAAAGGGTGCACTAAGAGAATGGCTGAAAGTTACCTAGATATAGCTTTACGGAAGAGTTTAATGGAGAGGATGAGGTCCTTAGAGCTCCAGATAGTGTAGACTAGCATGACTTTTTTATGTTAAATGGCCATCTCTAGTTATACTTGGTAGGATAAATACAGAAGGAATCAAGTAATAAGAATTTAGACAAAGCAACAAACTCAACTTAAATGATTTTGAAGTAGGTAAAAAACATTTTACTCAAAAAATGATCACATTTTCAAAATCAACATGGAATCAGTTACAGTGCCAACTTGAGAAGGCAGAGAACTCAGAAGCATATTTATCAGGTGAAAGGTATTGATAACTTACTAGGTGGACTTTATCTGATTTTGATCCAACAGATTTACGGCGTCCATCAGATGTTGAGCTATCATCTGTTTTTGGAACCACAGTTGAAAAGAGGCTTTCAAGTTCTGAAACATCGAATTCTGAAGCACTGCATCCATGTAAACAATTGAGCACAATGAGAATGAATATTAAAATTAACACCAATAAAAACCACACATAGGAAATATGGAATTTAAGCACTTCTACAACCTTGAAGCATCGTCAGATCTTTGTAGCTCAGCCCATAAACTTCCTTGAACAGCTCTTGTTACTTTCACCCAGTGTAATGGTTTTAACGATGATCTGCGGGGCACCAAACTTGATCCATTTAAGGCTGTAGAACGTGTGAGCCCCCGACCTCTTCCTCCATTGGGCAATACCCCTCTTGAATCAACTTGACCATTGGTTGGTGGAAGTGGTGGTGCGCCTGGTGCCTGAGGTGGGGCTGGTGGAGGAGGTGCACTTCCACGAGGACCGGGAGGAGGAGGAGGAGGAGGAGAAGGACCACCACGTGGTCCTAGAGGGGGTGGAGGTGGTGCACGTGAACTTGGAGGTGGTGGTGGAGGAGGAGCACTAACTTGTGGGCCTAGAAGAGGAGGTGGAGGTGGAGGTCGCATCGATGGAGGAGGGGCATTACTTTGTGGTCCAGGAGGTGGAGGTGGAGGTGGAGGTGGAGGAGGAGGAGAGCACCACGCAAATTAGTGGTAGGAGGTGGTGGTGGTGCAGGAGGAGTAGGAGCACCACGTGAGTTAGGAAGCAGTGGTGGAGGAGGAGGAGGAGGAGGAGGAACACCGTGTGGCTTAGGAGGTGGTGGCAGTGGAGGAGGAGGGGCACCACATGAGTTAGAAAGAGGTGGTGGAGGAGGAGGAGGAGGAGCACGTGAGTTTGGAGGAGGAGGTAGTAGAGGAAGAGAAGCACTGTGTGATTTAAGAGGCGGTGGAGGTGGAGGTGGAGGTGGAGGTGGAGGTGGGCAATGAATATCATTATGTGCTACTGGTGGTGGTGGTGGAGGGGGTGGTGAAAGAACCCGACGTACTAGAGGAGAAGGTGGTATAAGAGTGGAACCATTAGAAAACTTTGAAGAACTCGCTAAAGGCAAAGGAGGTAGTGATGGTGGAGGAGGTGCCATTGAAGGAGCTTTAGTATAACCATTTGTCAATGGAAGTGATGGTAGTGGAGGAGGAATCAATGCTTGTCCAACTTTACTAGGAGGAGGAGGTGGTAGGGGAGGACTAGCACAAATTCTCGTAGATGGAGGTGGAGCAGGAGGGGGAGGAGGAGCCAAAGAACTATTGCATGATATTGCTAAGGGAGGTGGTGGTGGTGGAGGAGGAGGATTGATTGGTGGGAATGGCAAATAACTAGTGGATGTTTTAGACATCATAGGTGAAGATGAAGGAATTAATGGATCTCCACTTGATGCTCCTAATGGAGGTGTTGACTGTGTAACATACCAGTCAATTTTACTGGACAGGAGAGGAGGATGAGGTGGGGGTGGTGTAACCTTTATATAAGAAACATTGGTTACTAAAGGTGAGGTTTGGGAGGATAGCTGGAAAGATCCATCTGAGATTTCAAATGAGGAAAATGGTGGCGGTGTAGGTGGTGGCAGTGGTTGCAATGGCAATGAACAAATTAATGGTGTAGCATATATGGTATCAACATTTTCTGTCTTTAGAGTAGCTAAAGAAAAGGGCGGTGGGGGTGGAGGTGAAGTATCATGAACTTGTGACATGGGAGGTGGATTTCCAGAAGTAGGTAGAGTGCTTGACCCTGAAGAAGATTGAGGTACTTCCTCGATTGAAGACAACATTGGCCCTGCATAGGATTCATCTGGTAGATAAAAGGAAGATACAATTTTGTCCAAACGTATTTGATATGCATCTAAAATTTGACCAGTTTTATTACCTTGAGCTGCAGAGATGACCAGAGCAGGAGGTGCACTATTATATCTGGATGGAGGGTGGGGTGGAATATACACTAACGTAGCATCAGAGTCTTTCTTTGGTGAGATCCACCTAGCAATTGTTTTGGGCTTTGTTGATTTCTTTGGACCTACTGAAGAGTCCGGTTTCTTAACAATTGGTTTATATACTGGAGAATCAGGCTGTGTTGTGCTGGGGAATGGTTTATTCATTGTTGAATGCTGATATACTTCCGAAGTTTGCTTTTGCTCATTATTTTTGAACTTCTGAATAAGGATCTTGGTCTCTGCTTTCTTTTGAGTAACAGAGTTTTCTGTTTCCCTTTTGGATTTACATTTCACTTCTCTTGATATTTTTTGTCCTTCTTGATGGCAACCATTGTCGACCAGGGTTTTTCTCGTAGTAACGTTATCATATTTTGGGTCAATTTTTTCTGGTAAAGCTTCTGCTGTATCAGTTGCAATTTCTTTCCTAGAAATCATATTACATGAGGTCATTGTCTTTTCAATAACATGGTTATCTGCATCTTGATCAATCTTCCATGTTTCAACCATATTCTTCACTTCAATATCAACTGCAACAATTTCCTTCTCGTGTTTGAATTTGCTGACTTCTACTATGTTCTTCTCATGACAAGTAAAAGTGTCATCCAGAGATATGGGATTTTCATTGATAATTTTACCATCACTAATGATAGAGGTAGTAGGAAATTTAGTTATTGTCTCTGGTGGGGTTCTTAATGTACTTACACTATAATGTTCGACTTTCTCTAGATGTCTGCTATAGTCAGTCTCTCTTTCATGACCAATTGTGTCTTGACTTGGATTCTTATAGATAAGATTGGTACTCTTCTTTGATACATCTTCAGAATCAACCTTAAGCGTGCTAATAATTTTTTTTTCTTCGAAAAATGGAGAAGTAACTTCCTTGAAATTTTGTTGACTTGTGCTGCTTTCTATCACGCCCTTCTCTTCAATATGAACCATACATTCTGAAGTAACTGATTTCTCTGTCACAATATCATCATCATGCTCAGGTTTGCCAAATTCAGAATGGGTCTCATCTGGACCTGGCATACTAGGAGCTTTTGCCATTGTCATTTCCACAACAAAACCTGCTAACTTATTGGAACCTCTTGTATTTGAATCCTCTTTATCTTTGCTTTGCTCAAACCTATTTATTGTTCCACCAGTTAAACTGTATGTTTCTGAGGTGGTATTCCTACCATCTGTGGAAGTTCCACTTTCAGCTTTTGCTGCCTCAGAATCTCGATTTGCATTATGCCAGTCTGCATTAGTAAAAATTTCCTCTGCCTCAAAGAACTCCTCAGCTTCAGTAAAAGTACCTTCTGTTTCATTACCATCTTCAACCAATGTATCTGAACTTGAATCAGATTCATAAGCATCAAAGTCTGAAAATATCACCTAGATCAAGCATAATTTATGTAAAACATGAGTGCCTAGGAGACAGAAGTATGGACTAGAAACAAATAGGAACAAACCTCAGCTTTGAAATCTCTAGGAAAATGTTCCTCAGAATTCCACATGACATCAATTTCCTCATGAGAGAGCATCAGAATATTAGATTGGACAAAAGCTGTGTTGAACATCACCCTGAACATCATCTCCTCGTGTTCTAGATCGTTATCCATATGAATGCACTCCACAACTACATCTCCTTGAACGCGACAACGGGTTTTTATCCTTAATGGCATCTCCTCCCCCTGTACATACAGTCAGTCAACCAGTGGACTCAAAAAGCAATATCACTGAGAAGAAGAAATAAACATTACCTGCTTGTGGTGTCGAATGTGCTTCTTGGTCTTAGGAGTTGCAAAGAGGATCTTTGGATTCCTATTGGGAGCCAAAGGATCTTGACCATAGATGCGAACCATTGGTCTGCAACCTCCTTCCCCGTCACAATTGGGTATTACCCTGAGAATCAATGATTCCAAGGTTAAAGGCATGTCTTTTGGAGGCCATTCTGATGCATTGCCTCGTCTTGCTATGTACTGAAGATATCTCAGGTGAGAAGATTGTGGGTTTATGGGGGACAAAAGATGGAGTAATTCCTTGGGGGCTTGTTTATACACCATGTCAAGAGTCTTATGCTCTCCAGTGTACTGCTTTCTGTAAAGGAGCAAACCAGCAAGCATGAAAGCAAGCACCGGCCAACCTCCTCTCTCACAGTGCATTAGTAACACATTATGTTGCCCTTCCAGTGACAGCCAGCTCTCGCTCGACTTCAAAAAGTGGTGGATCATCACCAGTGGAAGAAGAGGACACCCTTCGTACTGGACAGGATAGTCCATGACTGTCATGCCATAGTCAGATAAAATGTCCGAGATGTGGCTCCTTTGAATACCTTCTCTAAAATTAAACACCATGAACGAGGCTTCTGGGAAGTAATCATTCAGTTGGGTGACTATGCCATTCAAGTAGTAACTGTATTCTTGTTCCCCAAGAGTTTCAGCCGAGAAGCAGCAATCAAACACTGCAACAGCGTTATCCAAAGATCTCATAGAATTCATAGAGAGGCAAAGAGAGTTTTTGGAATTTTTAATCTTCTGAAGTACTTAGAAAGTAATTCAAAGTTACAAGTATAGATAACCGTAGAAAGAACACAATGGCTCAAAGAGGCAAAATGATTGTTAGGCAATCAAATAAAATGATAAAAGAGAAATCGACTAAAAGACTGCTTGAAGTCCATACTTGCAATATTTTAGCTGCATTTTGTTTCACGAGATCAAGCTAGTAATTTTAAGCGATGCATGTTCAACGAGGAGAAAGCGCAAACGACAATGAAAATACGAGGTATTCAGCTATGCTTCAGAACTTCATTTGTCCCCCCGAATGTCCAAGAATGAACCTTCGAGCAAGCCCAAAAAATCATCGACCCTCAAAATCCTAAATTACGGAGGAAAGCCGCCATAATTTCTCAAATTCCCAGACGAAGCACCAGTTTAATCCCAATAAACGAACCAACTACCGAAAGACAAAACGCACTCTTAGGTCGAGAGGAAGGACGTACCATAGACTCTTTCCGAGATCTCCAGCAGCCGATCCGGCGGCTTCCGGTAGAAAAGCCTCCTGAACAACGCCATCCGCCGGCTCTTCCACCGGCGGCCGACGCCGCTCCCACTACCGGATCCAAACCCGTATCAACCTCCCAATTCCCTGGCGCGTTCCACGTTCCCACTTAAGGCAAGCCGATCCTCGCCACACCACGCCCCTCGCGCCCGCCGACAGAGCAGCTCCCCGAGTGCGGATCCTCGTCGACGAAGATCGATCTGGCGGCTTTCGAATCGGAGCAAGGCGAGGAGCAGAGAAGGCACAGAAGGAGGATCGAACTATCAGCCAAAAGGACTCAACTTTTCCTTTCCCCCTCTTTCTACCGTTCGCGAGGACGAAGAAGCTCAAGTAGAGGAAACCACACTGTGCCAAGGAAACGGACGGCGTTACGGCGTTGGAACTCAGATCAACGGTTATAGATCGTTGCTGAAGGCCCATCGGACGGACAATCTTGTTCATCGCATGCAAACTCCTCCGCGGGGGGAGGATCACGTGGGCATCAACCAGGACAACGTGGGCGCTTGGTTTTACTGGTGATTAATCGCTGCATTTATTAATTAATGATGCATTCATGTGTCAACTGCACGATATACGAATTTAAAATTTAAAATTTAAAATTTAGTTTGTTTGTCATTAAAACAGATAATTAATCACCATTAAAACTAATTTTTAAATTAATTAAAATTGTTTTGACTCAAAAAAGGGTTTTGGAATTGTGAGGATTCAAGTGGACCAAGTGCTTAATTCCACCGAACAATTTAAATATTTTCACAAAAAAGGTCACTTCAATACAACTAACTATAATCAATTGATTCTCAAAGTAGCTCATGCAATACAGTTGTTTTTCAAAAATTTAAAGTGAATGGTCTTAAATGCTAGTCCGTTAAATGGTAACCGATCGAACCAATTCGAACAAGCAAAATAAAAGTATAATTAACTCCAATTAAATAAATTGAGTTGGATTGGAGGTGCCAAATTTGTGGAGTTCATGAATTATTTCATTGGCAAAAAGGTTTGAAACTTCTCATTTTAATTATTCCTACTCTTTACATGACTTTTATTTGCTTTAACTCTCTAAGATACAGTAATTTACCTAACTATCCTCATTATTTTAGGTTAAAAAATCCAAAATGAGATATAATTTCTCTTAAATTCGGCATCATTTAATTAAAATCTAACATATTTTCTATCAAATTGAACATGACTATTTTTTTGCCTAATTAATGGATTGGATTGGGTTGAATTGATTGATCGAAAAAAGAGTCGTGCTTAATTTGATAGAAAATATACTAGATTCTGTTTAAATAGTACTGAATATATGAGAAAATATACCTACTTTTAGACTTTTTGTACCTATAAAGCGTAAGGGTTTTATTCACTCGCGACGAACCTAGCTGATCAATTACCAATCAATTCCCAATATACAAAAAGTTCAAAAAAAGGTATAATTCTTTCTAAATTCAATATATTTAAATTCGAATCTACTATATTTTCTATCAAATTAAACATGACTTTTTTCCACCTAACCAACCATTCGCAGAAAAAAGATATACTTAATTTGATAGAAAAAATATTAGATTTTAGTTAAATGATACCGAATTTAAGAGAAATTAAACCTTATTTTCGATTTTTTGTAAAAAAAAATAAGGACAATTAGATAAATGGGTGTGCATTAGAGAGTTGAAGCAAATAAAAATTTGCATGCAGAAAGTGGAAACGATTTTTTTATGATGCAGCGGCTAAGTTGAGTTTACTATTACACCCTGTTTGGAAAGGAAAGAATTGGAATTTCTTTGGGAATTAGAATTCAATTACATCCTTTGGCAGTAATTTTCAGGAAGGAATTGCTAAGGAATTGAATTCCAATTCCTTTCAAACCCCTCAAAACAAATCACATCTAAACACATGTGATTTGTGAAAGGAATTCACTTAAACGAATTAAATTACCAAATCGCCCCCTCACAAAATAAATTAAAATTGCTCCGGTTCCATCCTCGTATGATACAATCGTAAAAGTATAACAATTGAATTCAATTCAATTCTGTTTTTACAATTCATTCCAAACATGAGAATTGGAATTCAATTCCGGAACCGGAATTGAATTCCAATTCCTTACTTAAAAGGTTTCCAAACAGGGTGTTAAGGAATTTAAGACAATTTGCCCTTAAACTTCCTTTTTAATTGTTTGATTTGTCTGCATGCTTCAGAAGTTAATGACGCGATGGATCATGCATCGGTGGATAGATTCTCCGTGAATTTTGCAGTAATGATTTGTTTTTTCTGCCTTGATCATACTCATAATATATTTCGACCGTACCAATGAACACTGAAGCCCATAAGGTACTGAAATTTTCTCTGATAAAAGATAAGAATGGAATCAGCTTTTGACTCCACGACTGAACACGGCAGTTTTGACAGACAAAAAAGAATGCTTCATTTACTACTGGATCTTCAGAATACATGAATCTTTTACAGCAGCAGAAATGAGTGCAAATTTATGTGCCAACAAGGAATTTGTGACTCTACGTCGATCTTTACAGAGATTTGGCCTAATCTCAATGCTTTGGCACAGTGCGCCACGATTTAACTTGCAAGAATCTTGTTTGTTTGGGTTGTCACCTTGAACTCCTTGAACCTTGAAGAGCGAGCTTCAGTTTGCGGCAGAAATTGAATTGAATGAATCACATGCTTCCTAGAATTGGGTTGGTTCATTTCATGTTGTTAAGTCTGTTGATCAAATGTATTTTTCTCCAGCCAAGTTATTTGTTTTCTTCTGCATGCTTCACAAACAAGCTTCACTTACGTTTTCTCTCTGTCACTGGAAATCAGCTAACCCTATGTTATTAACTCTCTCAATTACTCAGAAAGATTTCAATAATAGATGTTGAATTTGAGATCTTGATAGTACCTCTTCTGAACCACGATCTCCCGACTTCTTGGCAAATCTGGTGTTCGTGCTTCTGTAGGAATTCCTCAAACTTGCAAGTCTGAGGCAGCAAAGGCCCTGAAAACTCGACTCTGTCTTCTTTGTGGAAGCCCTGAAGTTCAACAAAAGAAGATAAATTAGTTAAGACAAACAGAGCTAAACACCAAATGCAGCCCAGGCATTGCCAAGACTAGTACCAAATAATTATGTTGCATGGACAATGGATCTCCCTTGTGCAAGGCCTTTGAGTTGTCGTGCAAACGGAATACTCTAGAGGTATTGAGTGATTTTGGATATTCTGATTGTTGTGAACAGCTTTTCAGTATTGCACATTTTGCCAACTCCTGTGACTCAAGATGTTTATCGCCACTAACCAGATCACTATTTGCTGCACCTTTAATCTCAAGCTCGCTTTTGATATTTTCAATACCAGATGAATCTTTTAGGTGGGAAAGATTGCTTCTCAAGCTACATAGTCTGTGAGATTTACGATATGCATGGTCTTCTTCCTGCCTCCTTGCCCATGACAAGCCACTAGAAGAAGATACACATAATGACCCTGAAAAAGTGAAATCGGATTCAGGGTTGTGCTTTGTGGGGTGAACATCCAGACATTTGATCGATGGCATTGGCTGGAGATCTACAAAGAGTCTGGTTTCACCATCTAGCCTTGGAAGCTCTTCTGGATCATAGTGTTTGCTGACTTCTTCAGCATGTTGCTGTGTATCCTGAAATGAGAAGGATACTATAATTCTTCACCATTCTGGAACCAGAGTAAAAGGTGAATTACCTTTTTGCTATCTGCTAACTTTCTGAGCCCAGCTAATTGCCCTGAAATCCTATCTACTTCGGATGGTTTTCTCATGGATTCTTGACTACCAGAAACTCTCCTCCTAAGAGACAAAAGAACTATAAAGATGGCAGCATAATAACTAGCCATTACATGCTTCAGCAGATGAGTTGCATTTAAAAAGCCAGAGGTAGCTTATAGAAAGAGTTCATGAAAAAAAAATTCTTAGATTCGGGACCAAAGCAAATTTTGGCAAAGATAGCCATAAAGCTCCTAGAATCAACTGTCAGAAAGAATTTTATTTGCTTCTGCAATGTTTGTACAAATCTCTATCTTTGCAACGTATCATAAGTTTCGAGAGGAAATAAATGACCTTTTCCTAAGGACTTCAGAAACATAATTTTGCAGAAACCACACTGTGAAATAAATTCTTTGTAGTGTCTTCTTAATGATATTGAACACAATTATTGGAAAAGTTTACCTGAGTGATTCCTGATTCTTTATGGTCATCTCTTTAGTAGGCGAGTACTTTGGTAAACTTGAGGGCTCAGAGGCATAAGGCATTTCTCTAAAATACTTGAAAACATATTAAAAGCAAAAAAAAACAAACATAAAAGGTCAGGTAAGTTCAAAATACCAGGTAAACAAAGTATCAGCTTAAGTATCTTCCAGAACCTGTAACTACTGTCAAGAAATCCATGTTGTCACTGCTGCAGAATATGATTGGCTTGCAGTTGGCATTTATCTGTTTCACTAGATTTATAATTAATGAAAAAATTGTTTTAAGGCTTGTGATCTCCAATGAGTACTCCACTTTATTCTTTTTCTATCCCCATATGGTGTATAATAGTGTATTGATAGCAATAAGAAAGCACTTAAGTTCTCAGCCTCTACAATGCATTAGGTTCTAACGTATGCAATTAAAGTATCATTTTTGCTTTTTCATTAAATGGTGAAAATAAACAACAGTTACTTTGGAAGCATCTTTTAGGCTTATGATGAAAAGCATGGAGATTAATCCATAGACTTACAAAGCTTTTTAATGATCATCAACTTGTATTTATCCCAACTATTTATGGTTTATCTTATGCAAGGCTATACCATTCGTAATATTCAAATTAAATAATTATTTTTTATCACAATACCTAATATTTTCCTTAGTCTCTTCCCACACTTTCCACTTTAGTAAATTAAGTCTTCTAACAATGGAATCTAATGGTAATCTTTGAATATATCCATGTCATCTCAACCTAGTTCTTCTTATTTTGTCAGACTATGAAGCTTATACAGCTTAAAAATGGTAGAATAATTGCATGCTTAAAAAAATGTCCTGTTAAGGAGACAAAACAAACTTTCACATAGAGGAGCTAATGTAAAATGATGTGAGGACGTGTATTGTAAAAATCTACAGGAAACATATTCACCTCTGATGCAAGGGCGGCCGAGGCACTACCTCGCTTATAAGGTTCAACAGATAGAAAAGTCTCTAGCAAGCTAACCACAGTTCTTGGTAAGTGATCCAATGTCTGGTGGAGAGTACTTTTGTAGGGACGGTGAGGTTTGAAAATTGTAGCATGAGGCAACTTCAACTTTTGCCAAAATTCTTCTGGAGGGGAACCACATAACCTAAATATTTTATGTAATTGTTCAACCTGAAAAAAGATTCTTGCATCTTCAAAATTAAAAAAAAAAAGATATAAAGACTAAATTTAGAAAGTTAAGCAAAGAAAAGCATTTCTGAGAAGCAAAAAATTGAAGCAGGGTGATCAATTATTCACACTTGCAACATTTACCAACTATTTCCAGATTTTTCAGAAGCTTGAACAGTAATGGTTAACTTTTTGTACTATGGATGTTGCACAATGTAGCACGAGAGTACACTAGAGAAGAGGAAGTAACAAGTATCTCTTTGCGGCAAACTCTGGCAATGCTAGTTGAGGATAAGGATTAAAGGCATGCAGATGCAAGATAGACAGAGATCTCCATTATTTTAGCTTTTAACAAAAGAGAAGTGGATGACACAGTGTCAAGTACTATGCACATGGGATTTCAGAAATGCAGATCTTTTTAATGATCCCTCTAGAAATAATTCCTCCATTGACTATTGCTTATGCACATCTCATATTCAAAGTGACAATAGTTCCACTTGGATGGCTGGAAGTGCATGTTCATTTCCAAACTTCCCATAAACCCTCTCCAAGACCCCAGACGCCATTCCAAATAGTGTCTAGGAATACATTTAGTAGGTATGGTTTAATGACATAAAGGAAATAAGAAAAAAAGAAACATTGAAAATAATTTTTCACTTGATGAAATCTGAGGGTTAGTTAAGGAATAAATTTGATAGCACAAACTAGAAGCAGAGCTGGTGCCATGTCCATCTTATAATGTCATGTGTGTTATTGAGTGCTAATGTAAAATTATGGAAAACAATATAAAGTAATTAAATGTTCTGTCCAATTTATACTATTTAAAATGTTGTTAGTTTCGAAAGAATAATTCATCTGATAAATGGGTAGAATCATTCCACACTTCAATAGTTGTACCTGTTTCTAATTGTGATATGTTTGCTTCATGTTACCAAATCCAGAAATCTTTTCCAATACTGTCAACCCTAGGTGGAAGGCTAGCAATATCAAAAGAGGGGAAAAACTCTTTTTGTAAAATGAACCCAAAAGTGTATAAACCTTTCTTGTTTTACCCACAAAATTTCGATCCAACTCATGTTACCCTCAAATGAGCCCGAACAATATACGATTCTAGATAATGAAGTGACTGGGGTTTATAGACTCTGATAGGATGTTGACAAACTGAAGCTCTAGCAAAGCATATTATAAAAAGGAGGTGAACTATACGGCAAGTAGAAAATTGTTTTAGGTATCTTGAATCTCTAAGAAAAGAAAAGATTAATGAAAGTATTGTTTGATAAAGTTAGACCACAGTCAGAGCAAGAAAGCACATTCAAAAATAAATAATCAGGTCAAATCATACAAGAGCTTGGGCATTGGCTGCTCTCAACTCCAAAATATAACAAGTATATGTTTTTTCTATGATTGACCCCAGTTAAATGAGTTAATTTTCAGTTCAGACCCCCAAAAAAAGGACAAAACAAAAGAATTTGGTTTTGATGGTCTAGAATTCAAAATCTTTAATCTATTTGAATCTTAGGCTTTGTTTGTTTCATGGAAAATACGAAAAGATTTTTTAAACTTCTAGTGTTTGGTGTAACAAGAATCTTGGATAGCATGGAACAAAAACATTATGTCCATGAATAACTATTTGGAACTCCACTAAAAGATAAGGCAAGAGCAAAGTGTTTAAGACACTCCAGACATGCTAAAATTAAACGAACAGATGCCAGATTGGATGAATGGAATTTTTAAAATAAGCTCTATCATAAGAAACTGATAGGATGGCATGAATAAAGAAATATCATAAATAATAGAGAGACATTTGTGCCTAGTTTGCCTATTATTGCTCCCCTAAATAAAGCTCAAGGGAGATAAAAGATCAAGAGTTCAACCTAAATAGTTGTCATTATGTCCTTTGGTAATTGTTTTTTCCAAAAGACCATATATGTGATACACTTCTTTCTGCTTGTTTGTAAAAATTCCAGGAGAACAAGACAAAGTCATAGGGACACCTACCAAACACTAACAATTTGACTGGAAAGCTTTTAATTTTTTAGTTTATTACCTCAGTTCTGCCTCGCAAGATGGGTCTTTTAACAAACATCTCCGCAAACACACAACCAACACTCCACAAATCTACAGTAGATTCATAGTCAGTTGATCCCAACAATAATTCAGGTGGTCTGTACCATAAAGTTACAACACGGCTAGTTAATGGTTGCTTATGCCCAGGAAGACAGAGATTTGCAAGGCCAAAATCAGCAACTTTCAGAATCCCCTCATTGTTAATTAGAAGGTTTGCTCCTTTTATGTCCCTATGTATAACATTGTGTGAATGACAATACTCAAGCCCGGATAACAACTGTTTCATGTAGCACTTGACCTGCAATTTACAGAGAGCAACAGAAAAACAATTCCCTTATAAAAAGGCTATATAATATATATAAAAACATATTACCAATAGGAAATTATGATGAAGAGTTCATTGAAATATTTGAATAATATAATCAAACCTGTGATTCGGATAATACAATATCAGGAGAAGTGGAAAGTCCTGCGAGATCATGTTCCATATACTCAAATACAAGATATAGAACCTGTGATAATCGAGAGGCAATCAAGCCTTCCAACTTCATAATATTTGGATGATCAAGCATGCGCAATATCGTTATCTCTCTTGCCATAAACCTAACACTCTCTGGCTTAACATTGTTGAAGCGCACCTTCTTCAAGGCAACCATCTTTCCGGTGTCTAGATCACGAGCTCTAAAGACACTGCTATAAGTACCTTTCCCAATCTTCAAATGCAAAAAGAGAAAAAATTCAGATGAGATCAAATTTATCAGAACATAGCCAAACAAAATTTTCCTTCTGTGCTTCGCAGTATCTGCTAAACAAGAATAAAAGGAATATTTCAATGACATGGCCTTTGATGGCGTTGTATGTGAAAACGAGGGAAATCCTTGAATTCCACCTGTGGATTCTTAAAGTCCAAACCAAAAAGATACGCAGATGGATAAATAATATCTGCATTACCTTTTCCAATTTTTCAAAGGAGTCAGCTTTAAGAGGCACCCATCCGTGAATAGCTTCCCCGGCCACGGCGCTGAGCCAAGAGGGCCATCCTGCAGCGACTTGCTCCCCTTCTATGTATTTGTGAAGATTCCTCAGACGAAGGTTCTGCAAGCCAGTATCATCCATGCTCACCTTCCCATTTTGCCTCGATGCGAGGCGATTCCCATCCTCCTCTTCTCTCTCTGGCTGAACTTTCTCTGTCTGCTTTGCTGACAGATGCCCCCGCCAGGACGCGGAGATTGGGTCCGACCGCTCCCGGAGGTCCCGCAGAATGCCAGAGGGATCGGGCGCCTGCGGCACCGATACCGCATTCTTCGACGAAATGCAGCCCATGCCCGCCCAGTCCTACAGCATCGGCGACAAGGGGGTGGGGAGGCGCACCCCCCAAAAGGCCGAACCAGAAGACGATGTAAAATTCAATGACTCGGGGATCGGACAGCGTTGTAAGCACCCCTAAATAAAGAAAATGCCTACGCCTTGGGGCTGTAATATCTAGGGTTTCTCCTTTCTCCCGAGATTAGCGGCAAATCGGAGTACCTTGTAGCGGCAACGCAAAAGACATCCAACGAGATCGGCACGGGAACGAGTGACGGCGATGCTAGTCGTTGGCAGCAAGCTCTTCCTTGTGCCTCGCCTCAGTCAAACTCTTTGGCTTCTTTTGACCTAAAAATGTTCTTTTGCTGGCGTTTTATGGACCAGTGGACATGCGAATCCTCTGTCCTGTTCCTAAAGCTTCTGTCGACCAAATGGCGGGAGAGGGAGTGGATAGGACAACCATCAAAGATAGGAGTCGGTGCGGATTGAGAACCAACAGAGAGGGAGAGGGAGAGGGAGACGAAGACGATTGAGAAAGTGGATTGACGACCATGAGAGCCGCAAGCTTTCCACGGAGTGCCCCTCCCCTTCGGAGGAAGCTATAACGGTGCAGCCTGTCATGTTTTCATATATATTTAAAGGGACCTTTTTAATCTACCCCCTTATTTTATCAAATTTTATTTTACTCCTCTACCTTAAAATATTTTAATGAAAACATTTTTTAAAAAATTGTTTCATCTTAAATTTCTTTCTTAAATTATTCTTTTATCGGTCTCATACAGCTAAAATAGGGCTGTATAATAGTGTGAACAAGCATATATAAAATGCTCTTTTAATGCTAATAATAAGAGTCTGTTTTTTATTATAAACTTTTGTTGTCTTTTTTAAAAATAAAATATTAAAAGCTCCTAAATTTTGTCAATCCAAATTTATCATCTAAAATATAAACTTTTAAATAGACAAAGATCTAAATCCACTAAATCACTTAACTAATATTTTATTATGAAAATTATAAAGGTTCCCTTTGAGGCTTTGATCTCCATCAAAAACGATTTTAAATTATTTTAATAACTATGATATAATGGCTATAATATTATAATCCAGTTGATATATATCCTGTAAATGGTACAAATGGATAAAGATTGATCTACGATAAAATCAGAAAAAAATATCTTACTATGTAATAGTCTATTCTATTTCTTAATTTATTTTTTTATAAATAATTATAGATTTGGCAAAAAAAAATATCCTCCCATATAATTATATGTTTGATTTTTTATTTATCTTTTATAAATGATTATGAGATCGATCTTATAGAATAGATTGGTGCATAATATATATATATATATATAAATTATAACAGTTAATAATTTTGGACAATAACTATTACAATAAGATTAATTCTATTTTAATAAAGTTGAAATAATTTTGATCAAATTTAAATACTTTTAATTAAGTTAATAATTTTTTAATATAATAATACTTTACATACGTTAAGTTTGACTAATTAAAATATCATAATAGTTATTTTAATGCAATAGGGTAGCAATAATGGAATAATCATATTTTAGGGATGAGAAATATATCAGAATATTATGTTATTTTATTTTATTTATAAAAAACCATTTTGATACAAGTAATAAGAATATGCCTTTTTATTTTTACTCATCTGAAAATTAATAAATAAGTAAAAAACGCAGGTGTGCAATAAAAAGTGCCATTTTATCAAAAGGAATAAAAAACAATTATGGTGAATAGTTATAATATTATGACTTTGGAAAAAAAACTCATTAAAAAAATAATCTGATTATTTAGGTTACGTTTATTAGATGCTTTAACTTTATTTCACCTTTTGTTAATGTCAAATTTAGATGAAAATGTAAGGAAATAACAACATTGAATTAAGTTCTTTCTTATATAAAAGTACAGTAAGGAAGAAAGAACTTAATTCAATGTTGTTTTTTCATCTAAATTTGACATTACCAAAAGGTTAAATAAAGTTAAAGCATCTAATAAACGTAACCTAAATAATGAGATCATTTTTTAATGAGTTTTTTCCCAAAGTAATAATATGATAACTATTCACCATAATTGTTTTTTTTCTTCCTTTTGATTTTGATTATATATATATATATGTGTGTGTGTGTGTGTGTGTGTTTTCATCTTATTTTTCTTTCATTGATGACTATAAATACAAATTAAATTAATCAATTAAATATTTATCATATTGCAGCAAAAATGAAATTATTATGAAAGAGGCCTTAATAGACATATTTTGAAAGAGAAAAAAAATCATAAGAATTATTTTATCCTAGTACAATCCCATTAGGACAGTCCCACATATTTTTCCCACATATTTTAAAAGAGTAAATCATAAAAGATATTTTACCATACTATGTCGGTCATTTACATGAAAAGATCAGATACTTACATAAGTATTAACTGTGTCAATTCATGTCAATCAGTTAGAGCATCTGTAACGGCTCGTTAATCGAGCGTTATAACGCTCGATTAACAAGCCGACCGCGTTAAAACCATTGTGAGAAGTGCGTTAAGTGTTGACGTGGATAAACGTGTTCAGATGTTTAAACACGTTCATCACGAATGACATGACATCCTGATCGATCTGGTGATCAATCAGACTATTGCCTGATCGGTCAGGCAGGAGATGAGACAGGCAACCTGCGGACTGCCTGCTTCAAAATAAGAAAAAATATTTAATATTAATTTCAATTAATATTAATTAATTTCAATTTCAATTAATTTCAATTCCAATTAATTTTATTTTCAATTTCAATTTCAATTAATAATAAATATATTTAAAATTATTATTATTATTTATTTTAAATAATAATTATTTAAATTGGTAAATATAGTTGAGAATTAATAGGGAGAGAATATATATGTGAGAGAATGTGTATGTGGTACGTGGACCCTACAAATAATAGGGGATGAATGTTAAACGAATGTGAGAGAATGAAGATGTTAATGTCAATGTGTATGTGGCATATGGGTCCCATACTTTTTGATGAGGTGGTAGGTATTATAATGTTAAAGGTGTTAAACGGTTACGGATGTCCTTAGAGCAAATGATTATATAAAAATTATAAACAAATTAATTATTATTATAATAAATATTCATATAAATACTAAGTCCATTCATGAGATATATATTCTTATTTACGTTGTAAAAGTTGATGTAAGATTATGAGATTAAAATTTTATATTTATGTAAAATTAGAAAATGAAAAAAAAGGCATAAAACACGAAGATATCTTAAGGGCATGCAGTGGGAGCCTACGTGGCCATGGAGATAACTTCTTCAATTTCATGAAAGAGCCTGGCTCTGTGAACCCCTTCAATTTTTTTTTTTATAAAATGTTATTGAACGCTAAAATTAACCGCGGAATAATATTAATTGTGAGAAATATATTATTAATTATAATATATTTAATTATTTTATGTTATATTTTTATTCGATATATTGTAATAATTATGTATTTTTTAATTATTAATGTTATTCTAGTTTATGGATTTAAATTTTTAAAAAATAATTATATACAATACAAAATATAAAAAAAATAAAAAATATATACATAGGTTTTCAATTTTTATTTTATTTTATTTACGTGGAAACCCTTGTGGATGCCCTAAAACAGCTCTTGCTTTGTACAACGCGACGTGCGTGGGATTAGGGATTCGTTTCCGCTTTCCCGTGGTCGTTTCATCGTTCACTGTCGCAGCTGCTTCGCTCTTCCGACTTCTAGGGTTGCTGCTCCATTGCCAAGTTACTGCTCCAACGCTTTTGATTCCTTATCTTCGTCTTTCGCGCTTTCACTGTTGTTGGAATCTGCTTCGAGATATGGAGCTTGAATAAACGATGTCGATGTCTTTTTGTATTTTGTTTAGTGGTTATAGGACGGCGAGGAAGGTTTGTGTTCGTGCAAGCCACAAATTAGACGAAATGGCTAATTTTGTCGACTCCTCGTACTTACGGTTCTCGTGGCACTGCTTGCATTTGAAGTTCATTTTGCTCGTGAAGCTCTTATATCGTCTCTTGCTCTGATGTAAAATTACGGAGATATGGTTATGTGAAATAGAAGGACAACATCGAGTATTAGATCACTTTTCCCCAGCAATTTTAGTTTTAAGAAATAAACAACTGGAGAGTGCAGAACGTGAGAGTGAGTAGTGGTCTTGTTCTGGTATGGGAGAAGGTGGTTTACCTCTTAGTTATGCTTATCTTTTCTGATATTATTCAATGTATGATTGTATATAATTATTTATCCATGTTTGCACACATGAAAATACCACATTTTTTGTTAACTTTATTTTGGGCATCCTTAATCTGTACTTGAAGGCTTTAACACAACACCTTTTTTTTTTATCAATTTTTTCATGTGAAATTCAGTTTGTCAATCTTCAAAAATTTAGCAAAGTATTCTAAACAACACTTTGAATCATATTTAATGAGGGTGGAATACTTGAATCTAATGAACTCACTGCCGCACATCGAAGTAAATGCACTTGTTTATTACCATTTCATTTGAAACATTAGTGATTCATGTTAACTTGCACCATAGAGAAGACTCTTTTATAGTACAATAGACAGATATTAGTAGATTTGAACTGTGAAATTCAATTGGACTTCATCATACCTTCTTGTCCTGTTGCTGAAGGGTGTTAGACAGTAGGTTTATGTTTTCTTTAGCATCAGATCCTTACGAGCCACATTCATTCATCCTTTTGTTTTCTGGAGCAGTAGATTCCATGTGAACCACATTCTTGTGAACTGAATGATATTTACATTCTTTACTAGGGTATTTTAGCTGTCTTTACCTATGATTGGTCTGTAGATGCTGCTTAGTTCTAAATTTGACATTTGACAATGAGGACACTTTATAAAAGTGCAGGATTATGTGAAATTCCAGGCCTCACATCCATTTGGTTTGTTAGATTTGTTTAATAAATGCAGTGTGGTTCTGATAGTGAGATGGATAGACTGCCAGATTCATATTCAACTGTACCCATTTCTTCTACTCTTGATGAACTTGATGTGGTACCGCATCCTCATCGCCTCGAAAGAGAATTTGCACAAGAAAATATACAAAGAGAACCAGGTGCAAATGAACATGAAACTCATGGGCCATGTGAAGGAAGAATATCCTATGAATTAGCACTGGAAAGAGAGTTAGAATATCGAAAAAGACTGAAAGATGCTTGCTCGCAACCTTTTGCTACAAATAGGGTACCCCCTACACCTTCTCAAGTAAGAGTTGTTGCCAATTTTACAAGTATGAAGATTCGTTACTTATGTCTATTTGTCTTTTCTTGGTTGAATTTTTTTTTCCTAATTTAAATTCCTTTATGGAATGAAAGTATGCTACTATAAAGCATAGATGCACTGCTTATCTGCTGTTGCTCGAAAATTCATTTATATGCAGACTTGCAATAGATTTGCCTTGTTTTATTGGTAAGTTGTACTATATTTGTGAACGTATCAACTATATGGCATGCTTTTGCCTCAAAGTCAAAATTGTAGGGAATCAATGCATAACTAAAGTATAATGGTTTTTCCCACTAAGTTTTGTGGGTCAAAAGCTTATATCCTGATTTTCCTTTTACTTATTTATTTATTTTCATTTTAAGTGAGGTGTATATTCACTTCTTCAAGCTCTTGGTATTATTAAAATACTAAAAGTTATGTCCAGATGTTATTAGAAGGGGCATGCTGCTCTCAAATTAAAACGAATCCAAAAAGGAGCGCTAAGTTCTGTTACTCCCAGATGAAAATTATCAGCAACATCTAGTTGGAAATTAAATATGCAACGCTTTCTTCCCAATACCATCACTTATGAGCTCCTCGGAACCAATGCCATTGCCATCTTGATGTCAAGTGCCATCCTCTACATCTCAGATTCCATCTACAACTTTCAGGTGGATGGATGGATTAACACTAGTTAACTTATCCTAATTTATACCTGCATATTTTATCAATGTCATTTAAGAATCCTCTAACTTGGAAATTGCACATTTTGAAATCTTTTATTCATGATCTGCTAAATCATCAAAGTATCTGGAGATTAGAAATCTGAAAGAAGATCAGATGCTCTCATTTCTTCGTCTCCTGAATTATTTGCAGTGGAAAAAAATGTGAAATGTCTTATATATTATGTTTCCTTTTGGAGTTATTAGATTAATCTCACAACAAGTCATGTCTGGAGAAAGCTTGGTCAATGAATATCTGAATTTATATATACGCAAATCTGAATGCATCTGTTAGTTGGCAAACATTATCTGAAATTTTCTAATATTCAATTGTATCTGGAATTTTATTTTATCTTGTCTATTTCATCGGTCAGATTCACCTTGTAATTTACCATCTGCCTGGAATGAGTGATTTATTCGTTCCTCTTTCTAACCCCCTCTCTTTTTTTTTTTCATTATAGAAGTTGCCTTTCGAGCATAATCTTAAGCGGAAAGTAATTTCTGGAGTCCACCCAGAATCAGTGCCAACTGGTAGTCGTTCTCCCAGACCACCACTCCAAGATTGTCAAGTTGAATCGCAGAAATTACATTCACAACAACCTCCTACCAAGCGACTAGATTGTTATAGAACCTTAACACAACATTCTCCTCAGCAGTTGAATTGCAGCCAACCTCCAGACCAGATGTTCAAGCATAGGCCACATCTCCAACATCAGCATGGGTGTCAACCACCTCTGCACGGATCTCTGCCTCCACAGTTCAATTGGCCTCAACAGAGCCATCAACCAGCTGTAAACAACCAGGTGAAGTTTTACAGGTGCCATCCTTGCCAGATGAATTTTGATACTTCTTCCAAACTTCACCTGCACTATCAGACTGACGAGCACAATGTGAGGCACAAGTTTACAAATATCAATGTTCCAAATGGAAGCACGATGGTGTGGTGTGAAGAGTGCAACGTACCATGTATGCATGAAACATTATTAGCTCAGCATCGCGCTGGAAAGAAGCATGCTGCTTGTCTTCGTTCGCTAGCACAAAGTGCTACTTCCACAGCAGCCGGCGCTGGTGGACCTCCCAGAATTTGAAGATATGGAACCACAATGCAAGTGGCATAAAAAAACTTTTTGGTTCTTCAACTTGATATCTTTTTACCTTCTTATCTAGCAATATGCATAGCTTTTTGGGTTTCATAATGAATTTAAGGCTATTAGCTTTTGGTTTAACCACTAACTTGGTCCCTAAGTTTATGTCCTATTAAAGAGTCAGTTGATGCTTGAGTACTTGAGAATTAGGTTCAGTCTGTTCATGTTTTAAAGACCTGAGACCTGTCAAACAAGATACACTTACATTGCATCTCAGATATGGCGGCTTATATTCATGTCAATAATTTCAGCTTTATTTAAAATAATTTAATTTTTTAATAACTTTTTTATTATGTTTTATTTGAACGTAAGTTGCATTGTTTAATTAATTTTTATATTAAAAAATACATTATTTCTAGAATTTTAATGCAATTAAAATACTCTTACTCTTGCAAATTTACATGTAGAGTATTTTTAAAAATAGAAACTCCTGTTAATTTTCTGTGTCCGACAGATTTTATGATTGGGGGTTGGGGGGGAGGGAAAAAAAAGCAAATTGCTTCTCCCACCCCCTTGACAATTCTGACAATGCGCACCCCCTTCCACCCTTTTCTCTTCCCGCGTCAAATGACGCATGTGCCCCTCTCCTCCTCATTTTCTCATTTAATTAAAAAAAAATTAATTAAAAAAATTTAATTATGTTGCATGCCCCTCTCCCGCTCCTCTTTTATTTAATTTTATTTTTTTAATTAAATTTTTTTAATTATTTTTCATTAATACTTTTATATATATATATATTAATTTTATTTATTACTTTTTCATTAATACTTATATATATATTAATTTTGTTTATTATTTTTTCATTAATATTTATATATAATAATTTTATTTAGTTTTATTTTTTTAATTAATTTTGTTTATTATTATTTTTCATTAATACTTATATATATTTTAATTTTATTTAATTTTTATTTAGTTTTATTTATTAAATTAATTTTGTTTATTATTTTCTAAATTTTATTTAATTTATTTAATTTTATTTATTTAATCAATTTTGTTTATTTTATTATAAAAATTGTTTATTTTTTTATTTTATATAATTTTTAACATAAGTCAGAATCTTTCTCTTTTTTTAAATTACCTTCCTAATTCGATACTTAAATTATCCTCCATCTAACTTTTGATACATGTCAGAACCTTCTCTCTTTAAATTACCCATCCTCTAACCATTGACACCTGTCAATACACCCCCTTTCTTTAAATTACCCCTCTTCCAACCATTGACACATGTCAAAATTTCTCATCCGTTTAAATTACCCCAATTCCAACTCTTGATACATGTCAGAACTCCTCACTTTCTTTAAATTACCCATCCTTCAACTTTTGACACATGTCAGAACCTCCCCCCTCCACTTAAATTGTCCACCCTTCAACTCTTGACACATGTCAAAACCTCTCCCTTTAAATCCACCTCTCCTCTCATACTTCATCACACCTCCCTCCATTGCTATCTCCCTCTCAGCCTCCTCTCTCTTCCTGCCATTACTTTTCGTAATTCATAGAAAGAAACCATGGATGACTATTTGGGTTTATTTTCAGATAGTTGGTCAATTGAGAATGATGTTCCTGGTGGAGAGAGTATTTCCAACAACAATCGCGATTATACAATCGAATTTACCACAGATCAAGTTAGTTATTATCATTTTTATGCATATTCGTTATTTATTTTATAAGTAGAGAAATTATATTAAGATTGTATAATGTCATACTTATACATCTTTGTTTTATTTTTTTATATAGATATTTAAAACTAGAGAAGATATGATAAATTGGGTAAAGACAGTTGGTCTGAAGAATGGTATTGTAGTGGTTATTAAAAATTCTGCTAATTTAAAAGGTGGTAAGCTACCAAAGTGTCATCTTATGTGTGAAAGAGGTGGAAAGTACAAACCGCCACGATATCTAGTTGAAGGACAATCCTTAAAAAGAAATACTGGGACTAAAAAATGTGAATGCCCATTTGAGCTGCGAGGTATACCAATACCTCCAGATGGTGTGATGTGGGGTTTAAGGGTTGTCTGCGGTTTTCATAATCATCAATTAGTAGAATATATTGATGGCCATGAGTACCCGAGTAGGTTAAAACCAATAGAAAAAGAATTTGTGCTCGACATGGCCAACAACATCACACCTCGTGAAATTCTTAGTATTTTGAAGGAAAGAGACCCGTCAAATACTACGGGGATCAAAAGTATTTACAATGCCATTTTCACAAATAAATCTGCTAAACGTGGCGGTCTAAATTCTATTCAGTATGTCTTGGACCAATTAATCAAGAAAGAATACCTCCATAATTACCGAACAAATCCAGACACCAACGAAATCACAGATATTCTTTGGGTTCATCCAAAAAGTTTAGAACTGTCTGTTAATTTTTCATCTGTGTTGATCATTGATGCCACATACAAGACCAATGAGTATCGGATACCACTATTGGAGATTGTGGGTATCACATCCACAATGCGAACTTATTCACTTATGTTCGCATATCTTAATAGTGAGAGAACAGAACAATTGACATGGGTATTAGATACCTTAAAGAAGTGAATGATTGAAAAGAAGGCATCATTGCCATTGGTGTTTGTTTCAGATCGGGATTTGGCCCTTATGAATGCCATTGAAACATGTTTTCCCAATGCATGTCACATCCTTTGTATTTGGCACATAAATCAGTGCGTAATGAAGAAATGCACCCCTATGCTTGGTCTGGAGTGGCAACATTTTAATGCATCTTGGCACTCACTCATTAATTCATCGATACAATGATCTTATCGGCAGAAGTGGGATGTTATGTGCAAGGAGTATCAAAGATTCGAGGGTGTTCTAAATTACCTTTGGGATACATGACTACACCCTTACAAAGAGCGATTTGTTTCAGCATGGGTTGATACATGTATGCACCTCGGGTGCAATTCAAATCAAAGGTAAAGTCACTTTATAGCTTTATTATTTAAATTTTGTTCATTATTGTACTATTTCAATTTTTTCAGTATTAAAACAAATGTATTTTTTTTATTACAGAGCAGAGTCTGCGCATGCGAGACTAAAACTATATTTGGGAGATACCATGTCATCTCTACAGACATCTTTTGAAAAAATACATAAGATGTTGAGAATTCAGTTTGGTGATATTAAGAAGTCGTTCGAGAAATCTATCAACATTCCACGCCATCAACATTTACATGATGACATTTTCAGTCAAATAAGGTGTCGGATTTCATTAGAGGCAATGGAGTTGATTTCTGGTCAGCTAAAATGCATTGAGGAAGCATCTCACCAGCTAACCGGCAGAGGTAACTGTTCTATCAAAATTGTATACGGATTGCCATGCGAGCATGATCTTGCATATTACCGGTATTCTTCCATTCCAATTCCGCTTCAGAGTATCAACGCTCATTGGAGGAGATTGTCAATGCACGTACAACAGCTTAGTGACGAGTGGGCACAACCTAACAGGACATCCCACGTTGTTGATATACTGGATGGGATGGATCCACATATGCGAGAGCATATGATAGATAAGTTTTTTGATATGATAGATCCATCTCAAAGTACGCTTCGAGCCCCTTCATACAACACAAAACATAGAGGTCGCCCTACGGGAAGAGAAAAGCAAAGTGGACGTCGCATATCTTCTTTTGTATATGCATCCACTTCGGGATCTAGGGTTTCTCAACCGAATGCAACATCTCAAGAGAGAGGAAGACGTGGAAGGGGGTCAAAGGTTTGCAATACTAAAATGACCCATGATCACTCTCCAGTTCCATCCATCCATGATACTTATATTGAGAAATTACCTGTGCCTCTGCAGCGTTATATTTCTCACACTGTTGATGTTCAACCTGATGGTCATTGTGGATTCAGGGCAATAGCTGCACTAATTGGGTATGGTGAAGAAAGTTTGTTTCAAGTACGATTCGAGCTTATGGAAGAGATTCAACAAAATATTGATCTATATGATCAACTTTATCCAGATCCAAATTTGGTAACTAATCTATTATTCTCATTGAATTGGTTCGAGTCGAGTGCCCCACAAATATTTTGGATGGATGCTATGCCTTTGGGAATTGTCATCGCATCAGGGTACACTCTTGTACTGCATACATTTGGTGAGAATGTTGGGAGTTGTTTTACTCACTTGCCATTAAGAACTCCTCCAGTTCCAAACCAAAAGCGTCGAGAAATTGCTATTGCTCATGTTGGTAATCACTTTGTACAAGTTTTCTTACATCCTCATTACCCTGTACCTCCCATTCCAACGTGGTGGCGGCAACATTCATCGTATGAAGCTAAAGGATGGGTCACTCGTTATAGGACACGTATTCATTTGTGGTACGAAGTAATGGGTATACCACCACCAAACGCGTCAGGAGCAGAATTTGGAGGCAATATTGACTAAAAATGTACTTTTTATGCATTTTTATATTTTTTTTGTGTTATTACATGTGTTCTTCATTTGGAAAAAAAATGTTTGTTCTTAAGTTATGAATGTGTTCACTATTAATTGTTAGTATTTTTGTTAGTTTTAGATATATAAATTTTATTTTATTTTTATACTTTTAAAATTTTTTATAAATAATATCTCCTAAAATTTATAACTAAAAATAAATAAAAGATTATAGACATATAACAAAATTATTCAAAAAAATAAAACTGATAAAAAAACTAATTAATAAAAAAATAAAATCAATAAAAAAACCAAATTTAAAAAATAATAAATTAAAAAAATACAAGTATTATGAAAAAAAATAAACAAAATTGATTAAAAATAAAACTAAATTAAATTTATATAAAATTTTAAAAATAAAGTATTTATAAAAAATAATAAATAAAATTGCTTAAATAATAAAAATTAAATAAAATAAAAAAATAAAAAAAATTATTGATAAAAAAATAATTAATTAAATTAATTAAAAATTAATGACAGCAATTATTTTTTATTTTTTTATTAATATTTTTCATTAATATTTATTTTATAAAAATTTAAATAAATTAAAAATAAAAAAGAAGAAAAGAAAAGAGGAGGAAGACACATGCGATATTTCATTAAGGAGAGAGAGAGAGGGGTGAGAAATGAAATGGGACCGAGGGTGGAAAAAGTACCTCTCAAAAAAAATTCTTTATAGTCGTTATCTGAATTTAGAATCTGGCCCGGTTTGACACGTGGATCTTCACCCTCTACAGAATCCTAACGTCTTTTTTGGGGCCCTTCTGTTTTAAGTTTCATCCAATATCTTTGGTGGGTCGTCGTTTAGTGTAACTTTAAGACGCTCGTTCTGTTTTCCATTCCCCTCCTTGGATTGTATGCTCCAAATCAATAGAGTTCGAGCAAATCCGATACCTTAATTTTCTCGAACCCAAATGGGTTCGCTCGTTGACGGCGCAAACGTCTTCTCCTCCCTCCCTCCAGCACCGATCTCCTCCGTTATCTCTGCAATGCGCTTTGTTCTCGGGTCCTCCCGAGAAACACGAACCATCTTTGCAAGGATCCCTGCCCTAACTTGCTTGCGAGGGCCTTTCGACGGCCGCAACCCCCTTCGTCTTCTGATTCTCATATTCGCTTAAAGGTGCCTCTTTTTTTTAGCATTAAATTTCGTCGTTAGTTGATTTTTCTTATCTTTATTTCTGGCTCAAAGACCAGTCCTTTCTTGATTTCAAGGTGGAGATATTTTAAAATGTGATGTCGTCAATGAAATTTAGGCAAAATTTCTTCATTGGGACATGGAATAAGGCGTGGTCTTGGTGATCTTGTATGTCTTCATACTGTTAATTATGTGAGGTTGTTTTGACGTTATTTGAGATTTCTTCAATTTCCATTGACACGTACATTGGAAAGCAATATTCGTTTTTTTCATTTGTTCTTCTAGGTATTTTGTTTTTTTCCCCCACTTGTAACATTTCATATGTTCTGTTTCTGATCATTATCAGCTATCAATATAATCGAAGGAACAGTCCTCATTGCTTCTTACCAAGTCTTATACAGAAAACCTTGGCTCAATCATTAGCTTAAAAAGAATCCTGTTTCATCTATTAGGCCAATCAACAAAGGTAAAATGCACCATAACTCGCTAGTCTACAATCATTCACTATCAACTCTTTGAAATCCCCTTGTGTCATAGTATTTGAAGAATGTTCATTAGAAAACACATGTTATTACTCATCTTGATCAGGACTCCTTGATTCTCCTTCCAAGTTCAGCGTTCCACTTGCTTTTCTTCCTGACACATTTTTCTTTCTGATGCAATATTCATTTCTAACTAGTAACTATCTGCTAAAGATTCCATACAGTGGTTCTGCAACTACAGGGATGAACACTCAAAATATGTCAGCTAATAAAATGGCTGTGAAATGCATGGAAGGAACAAGAAGGGAATCAACTAGCACAACAAAAGCTGGAGCTTCACTATTTTCTTCTGACAGTCATAAAAAGTATCTTCCTAATTATTTAAGAGCGCATAAAAGCTCTTGTCATGATCATTGCAAGCACGGAATCAAATACCCTCCTGAACTTGATTGTAAAGGTTCCTCTCTCAACAGTTTTGGTAAAGAAGTGAAGCATAAAGATACACTTCGAGCCAATAATTTGGATTTACATGAGGCAAGAAAGAGAGTTGGTATTAAGAAGACAGCTATGACTGTAGATAAGCCAAATGTTATTAAGCAGAAAGTTTTGCCACAAATCAAGGAGACTAGATTGGTGAAAGAGCCTATTATTTCAAAAAAGATAAATGCAACTGGGAGGCAGGCAATTGCTTGTATGGCTTCCAAAACTGAAGGCAATCGTGATAGAGAAATGACTAAAGATGTTGGGAATATGATGCATGAGAGTGAAATTAAGGGTGGATCTCATGCAAAAGAGCTTGCTTCCCCCTTGAAGAAAGCCCCACCAGGACACAACGTACTCAAGAACACACCGACAAAGAACAGTATTATACCTTATGAAAACAGATTTAAGCGAAGCTCTTTGGCATCATCCAAGACTGATTCTGTTGCTGAGCCTGCAAAGCCAGCAAAAGGTCGGACAATTATGAAAACCAAGGGAAGATCATTATTGCCTATGCAGGGCTCAAATAGTTTAAAAAATGAAGGATACAACACAAGAACTACTAGAGGCATAACAAGAAAGGTAGAAGAAAGAACTGCAAAACCACAAGTGCCTTCTCATTCTTCCAAACGCCATGGCATTAATGGATCAACTTCTAAGCCAATAGTAATGGTGAATCCTGATGTCGAAGATGTTAAGGGAAAAATAGCTTGTGCTATTGAGCTACCAGCCAATAGTAACTCAGATGGACTTCAACAGAGATTGCTGTCTTCTATGAATCATGAATTAGTTTCTGTAACACAGACATCATTGAACTTCGAGAATGACATTCTATATTCTCCACAAGATGATTCTCCAAAATCAGAATGTATTGATTTGTCTTTCCTTAAGCCCAGTTTGCCAGATGCAGAGTACTTATATTTGAATCACATCCAACAAGAATCTAACAATGTCACATCATCAGAGTATTCTGATGTATATGATGAAGAAAATGAGGAAGCAAATTCTGCAATTACCGAATTAAGTGAGTCAGAGCTTGAAACTGAGAAAACAAAAACTGTCAGTGTTATAACTAAGGAATCAGATTCTAGAATTAGTGAATTAAGTGAAGAGGAGTATGAAACTGAGACCATAAGCGGCAGTGGTACCAAAACATCAATGTCCAAACCGACGATAAAAGGAGGAGCTATTGTTCATCCTGAAGAGAACCTTTCTGCACCTTACATGTTGAGGTTCAGGAGAAGTATTACACAAATCTCTGAGTTTTGTGATTGTGATCAAGTTGGAAGGGAAGGCCTTCTGGAAATGGCAACTCTTGAAGCACTTCCGACCAATCTTGATCCTGACATGTCAAAAGCTGCATTGAGGCATCAAGTTGTCCATGAGAAGAAAGGCATACAAGGTCTTGTCAATATTGTGCTCGATGAAACTGTAATTAAACTTGCTGAAAACAAAAAGAATAAGGTACAAGCATTAGTGGAGGCATTTGAAACAGCAATGTACCTCCAAGGTAAGAAACTAGCATCTACGACTTAAACCACTTGATAGTTTGCTTTATCATTAATTGCATATGGTAGTTCCCACACTACCAAACATTTACAATAAAATTAAGTTTAGAGACTTACTTTAGCCAGAGGTAATTTTCGGTTGGAGAAGGTAATGGTGAGTTGCTAGAGCCTAGAGGCCATTGCTGGTTTCTGCTAATATATGCCACAGAATGTAAATTTGCTTGATTAATCAATAATATTTCTTCTACATTGCTTTTCCTTGTCTATGTTTTAATAAATCATTGCATCAATTTTACAGTTGATGATGTTTATAATATGTGTGTTAGACAATAATTAGAAAGTAAATTTTGCATTACTTGGTGAAACTATTGTAAAAGTTTGTTGGATCACACAGACACGGATGAATCCTTACATGTGCAAGCCAAACTCGATTTTCAGATTATATTAAAAAACATTAAAAAATACCACTTCAAATAAAATACAGAAAAAAAAATTCAATTTAGGTCACTGTTCAAACCAACTATAGAACAAGTATTCAAAATATTGGAGATCCATTTTAAATCCGTTTAATTTATTTCCTTTTTAAAATTACCTATTAATACCTTCCGTCATTAATATAATTATTTCATTTAAACAAAATAGTGGAATGTTAAAAGCGTAGCATTTTTTTTTTTAAATGGCAAGTGTTTAAAATTTGTTGGAGGAAAGATAAACTGTGGGGTGGAATGAAAATGTCCCTCATTCAAAATTCCACTCGAGTCGGGGCCCACTGAAAACTAGCCGTTACTAATCCGCCCCTCGCTACCCGCTGTAGAAGTAGTCGCCCTATCAAGTCACGACCGCATCCCTTCTCATCTTCCTCCTCACGCTCCCGAACTGCCCTCACATGGCGACTCCTTCGAAGAAGCTGCAGCGCTCTCGATCTCACGTCTCGGAGATCCCGATGGCTTCCGAGAATTTCGATCCCAATATCCCCTCGTCATCTCCTCTCTCGTCTCAGAAATCGGCGAGATCCCCAGCGATCGGATCGGTCAAGTCGAAGAGTCCAGCTCCTAAGGCGCCCTGTCGGATCCTCGATCTGCAAGCACCGAAGGAGCGAACAAGGAAGTTTATTGTCGCCAAGAAGAGCTCCAGGAGGGCGGGGAACGGGATTGACTTCGAGAAGTGCCGAAAAGAGGCTTATGAGACCCTCCGAGCGTCGCAAGAGGAGTTTTTCAGGAGAAATCGTCCTTCTGGAGTGGCAGATGTCTCGAATCTTGGAGCAGGTGAAGCTGGGGTCTCCATTGATAGAACTGAGCATGAAGGAGTGGATGGGACGAGTGAGAACTTGGATTTGGTGACTGAAGATCTCAACTGTAGTTCAGAGGCGAGGAAGGCGAAAAGTTTGGTCAAGGAGGAGGCACCTGAGCCAGAGTCTGGTCGCGTTAAGCATCTGGTAAAGGCATTTGAGAACCTCCTTTCTGTTTCAAAGGATGAGGATGCTGGAAAGTCAGAGGACGGAGATCTGAATGTGATGAATTGGACATTGCCAGGCTTAGAGAAATTATCCAAGACTGATACAGCGGAAGCTTCCTCGGGATATGTTTTCTCTTCATCAGAGTTTGCTTCTTCTAGAAAACATGCTGGAGAATCACAGTTGGATTCTTCATTAGATGGTAATGGTGAAAGGTTAGAATTTTCACATTGCAGAAACTTGGTGTATTTTCTATACATATTACTTATAATTTTTGTTAGATGACATTGGCGACAGGCTAAAACTTAAACTGTAGAGACTTTATGTTTTTAATATATTCAGCTTTTACATGATGTTCCATCAGTACTAAAGGAATTCAACATTATTGAACGAATTGATTCCAGGCTGAGCTTGGGGAGAAGGACATCCGGTGAAGGAAGAAACAAACGTAGTGTAAGAAAATCTTTGATTCTACACCTAACAATTTCAAAATGACTTCTTTAGGTCTTGCTTTAGAGTGTCAAGTCTACATCTTGAGGTATACTGGTTATGACACGAAACTGATAAACATTTGCCAGAGCTCTGATTGTCTTAGGAGGAGCTGGGATAAGATGCTTAGAGTGACAAACCAACATCCATTCAAGCTCAGGACGGAGGTATGTTGCTAGATCAAAATTTTCTTAGTGAAGAATAAAAATCTCTCTGCTTGAAGTAAAGAATATCGATTTTTTAGAAGATATAATATAACTAAAGGTAGTATGGAATACAAGAAGGATGAGTAAATTCTATAGTTAGACAGATTGAGTAGATTAAATTTGAGATATGTGGGATAGAGAAAGATCAAAAAAAAAAATCTAGTTTGTAATTTTTCAAGTGATATAGTGAATTCTATGCAGTTGTTGCTAACATGTTTTGTTTATTTCCTACTTTGTTTATTAAATGGAGCACCATTCAATTAACTCTTGCAAGAAGTGCTTGCTAGTCAGTATCTGAAAGGTGTTTTTGAGTTTGATTTATGTGCTGCTTTCTTTCATGATTCTTTAAAACTTTGGAATGTCAGATAAACTTAGATTTTTGTTTCTTTAATTGATTGTTTATCTCATTTTGATTAAGCTTAATAACAAAATTATATGTCCTGTTGTTAGCAAAGAGGAAGGATTAAACAAGAACAATTTATCGAGAAAGTGAAAGAAATATTGGCTGAGGAGGAGAAGCAACGCATACCTATTGCCCAAGGACTTCCATGGACTACAGATGAACCAGAGGTGACAATCTTCAAACTTAAAGTTGACCTTCATGTCAAGATTGAATATGCCTTTCTCTTGTGATTTTTTTACCACAAACTGATTTTCTTGCTCTGGAAGATTCTGGTTATAGTATATCATGTTGACTTTTCACGAATTCATGAGAATATTTGATATGACATTTCATCTGATAAATCTTCTAGAGAGTTAGTTTATGATATGTAGTTGGAATTTGATCCAGATTATCATGCTACTTGTAATTGTAATTTGACTAATCTGTTCAGAGATAAGCAGAATGTAATGTGTGTGATACAAATATATTTGTTAGATAAGTTCAACCTTAAACTAAGTCCCTTATTTTGTCCTCTAATCGTGATTGCCAAGTTTGAAAATGCTCGTGAAAACTCTGATTGACAGGTGTATTGGGAGGGTGATCAGTGATGTCGTGCACAAAATGTTAAATATTACTCTCTCAATAGGAGACTGTGTGAGAAAATTTCACATGTATAAACACCGTAAAGTTCATACTAGACCAAAGGCTTGCTTTGCTTATAGATTGAAGAATTACTTTTTCTGACCTACAATATTAATTATGACAAAGGGGAAAACTCAGCTAGATTGCATTAATTATGGCAGATTATGTATTTGAAACTTCAACTCAACTTGTTATTGCAATTATTAGCCATCAAGTTCTTCCTTTTTCTGACCTGCAATATTTCTGATATGTTGTTTAGATCTTGTTGAAGCCTCCTGTCAAAGAAAGCACTGAGCCGCTAGAAATTGTTTTGCACAGTGATGTGCGTGCGATTGAAAGGGCTGGGTTTGATCAATTTGTAAGCTTTCTAGATTTGTTCTTATCAGCAAAAACTGACTAGAGAATCTTTGTAGCTTGCTTCTCGTAATATCATGTAATGTTGAAGCCAATATACATTACTAAGCCTTTGGTTATTCAATTATTTGTTAGGTAGCTGAGCGAATGAGCTTTGCTGAGCAACTAAGATCAGAAAGGGAGTTGCAGCAGAAGGTATTCCTTTTTTCTGTATTTTTCAACTTAACTATTCATGGTTTCCCAAGTTCGATGAAGCCAAAATAATTGTATACTTAAATACTTTCAATTTTTTTTATAGTTTGAGGAAGAAGAAGAAATACAGAGGCTTAGAAGAGAACTTGTGCCTAAAGCTCAGCCAATGCCATACTTCGATCGACCCTTTGTTCCTAAAAGGTAAGTTTGCCGCAGAACCTATGTATTTCTTTTGCTAATAATGTTTGCTGTATGTTAGCCAAATTTCCCAAATACCAATCCAATTTGCCTGTAATTTTTTGGTCAGATCCAGTGGACTGTTAATTGCCACCATCTTATTGAATCAAGTAGAAAGTATTTCCTAATTTTGCTGTTCGGCAGCCAAGCATCATAAGACAAGTGTTTTCTTAAATTCATGATCATACCATTTTACTGAATGCAGTAGCATGAATCTAGCAGTATGTATTCTCCAGTCTGGTTATGTGACTACTTTGTTTAATCCAGTAGAAGGTATTTCATTTTAAGTCTTTTACTTCATCGAATTAGTAATGAATCGGGTAGTAGCATGAATCTAGCAGTACGTATTCTCCAGAATTGTTACGTGACAAGTTCGTTGTATCCAGTAGTAGTAGGTATTTCCTACATTTTTGCTGTCTGTTGGCCAAGCTTTATGAAGGCCAGTATCTTAAGTTCTTCAACTTTACAGAATTAGTAGCCCTTGATCGTTTCCTTCCGAAACAGAGATGGAAGTGATGAATATGACCAAGAGATGCATTATTTGGTGTCTTTGAAAACTGTTAGTATCATAGGCCACACTTGTGAGGCTGATGAGTGTACGTACAGAGCAGTGCAACGATGAACTGTGTATTCCTTAAGTTTTTAATTTTACTTTTTCATTTTTTAGCTTCATAGATGCTTGCAACAGTGAAGATAGTATAGGCAGATCCAAGGCGACTATGAATTCTACAACTAGAAGTTAAATCAAGTAGCATTAAAGGATTGATGAGTAGAGGGTGCCAACAATAACTCTACTTAAAAGATCTCGATATTACTAGAAATCCTTTCAGCTAACCTCAAATAATTTGGATTTATGATTCACTGTAATGGATGCCGATTATTCAATACAGATAAAAAAAACTGAAATAAACTGAACCAAATGGATATTCTTGATTCAGTTTGGTTAATTTGCAAATAGTTTGGTTGTGTTTCAATTTGAGATTTATATCAAACTTTTTTAGGTTGGGTTTCCAAGATATCAAAACTAATCCAACCAAAATTGTAGGTTTGATTTTCTTATTTAATCTTATGATTAAATATTACTAGAGTTAAACTTTACTCAAATTTAGTAACAGTTAATCATCTGTAGTCAAGTATAGAGATTCAATTCGTTCAGTTCTAACCTAACATAAGATTTTTCAATTTTGTTTGTTTTATCTCTCAATAAACATCACTTGGCTCCTATTTTTAAAGAATTAGTTAAAAATTATAATTTCATTTGAATCTAAAAGACTGACACCCTAACTGTTGTTTGTTGATGTTTCATTATATTATATTTTGCTATTGTCTTGATCTTTTACTCTTTTCTCACATCACAAAAAGGTCGGAAAAGCCTCGTACAATCCCAAAGGAACCCAGATTTCGCATCCGCCCAGGAAAACCTTCATGGTAATTATTTTTTGCGTTCTTGCAACATCATTTCCTTTACTATGTTTTACGACTTTGACTTTGTTCTAATGCATTAAAAATGAACTAGATTGCTGAATTATTTACATACTATCAAACTAAATGATTCTTTCCTTGTTTCTCAGCTCCAGAGTTCAATGCTCGATTGAGTCAGTCGAGCCAGTTTAAGAAGTGTATCCTGTTTCATCGATTCGTACTTCTCCGGTATCTTCTGTTCATCCTATTGCTCTGGCAGATTGAGGCTGCAAGACACTGTATATACAGGAAGCCCAGATGTTTTTTCCGTTCTCTTCCCACCTAAAAAATCTTCCTACATCCTTCTAGTTGAAGGATCAGATCCCTTAGCGTTGAATGTAAACGTGTATCTGGAGAAAGAAAAAACATCAGTAGTTGTGTTCGTCCATTATTTGAAATCAGCACCAAGAAAAATTGAACTAGTTAGGGATTTGCTATCTACTATTTGTGGAGAAACGTACTGTTCACTCTTGTACCTCAGATTAAAAGTTGAATTTTTTAGGTAGAAATGTTAAACCTTTTTTTTAATGAAAAAACAGAAGTACAAGTGATTCGTGGCAACTTGTACTGTGCTTCTTTCAGTTACCTTTATGCTCTATTTATCTACCAAGGCAAAAACTCATTTTTACCGTTCCCACCTCCATGCATGGAAAAAATCATGGGTAAATTTTCTTAAATTCTTCCAGCTCAAACTCAATTTTGTATATAGTACTCATTCAAAATTTTTTTGCATGCAGTCTGAAATTGACAAGACAATTCTGTGAATATTATTTGAAAAAAGTTGAGTATAAAAGTTAGAAATTTGAGTATGTAAGGTTGTATCCACCACATAAAAACTGTGTACTCAATTTTCATTCTTTTATACTCACTTTTCACTCTTTTATATTCATTTTTCACTGATATATACTTAATTTTTACTCTTTTATACTCAATTTATCAGAGAGTAAATATAAAAAATTTATCAAATGGGGAGTGAAAGCAAAGATCAAATGGAGATCGGGGAGTTTTCTATAATTTACCGAAAAATCAAACACCCAACTAATAATTTTATATTAGTTAAAAATTAATCTCAATAGTTATTAAAATAAATACGCATGTAATTACCAACTACTTCAATCAATGGGGACAGTTCGCAACTTAATTTTGTATTTTTTTTTCTTATTGAACAAACAAAAAATCATCATCCCGATCAAACGTATCGAATCGCCCACGCTAATTTAATCGAAAAAAAGGGGGCAGAATAAACTAGCAGAGTGGAATCCAAATTATCACGGAAGGAGATAAGGCACATGCAGCACTGTTTTCCTTGTTATGATAACGATGCCAAGTCACTGACGGAAGAAGCAGCAGGAGAAGCAGAAGGTAGAAACTGACAGTGATGTGACGCCACTGCAGCTTCTGCATGCTTGCTGTCAACGAACCCACTGGACCAGTAATCTCACAACACGAAAATACAGAGACAGCAATGGCAACCCAAACTGATTATTGCTCCACCATTTAATGCACGAATTATCACTCGCAGAGTAGTATAGTAATTGTGCACCAACTGCATGCATGAATAGATTTAGGACCACCATTAATTTCTCAACACCCTCATTCTGTGCTACCTCATGCAGCTTTTATATCTGCCACAAGGCCATTGGCTCCCCAAAAGTGTCTTGCTCTTTTAAGGTCTGTAACTGTGCCAGCAAGAAAGATGAACTGTAAACATGTCAAAAGAGACCACTTATGACTGCGTTAATTCTTCTTAGTTTTTTTTCCCTTGAACCAGTAAGTAAATTTAGATTTATCCAAATCAATTATCCAACTTCCAAAATATTTAAATCATATATCAGATTCTTAAAATATCTTTCTTTCAATCCATCAATGAATTTCATTTGAATTAGAACTAACTGATGAACTAAACACTTTAAATTAATTTAAATTTAAATTAATATAATTTTGAAAATCCATTTCATATATTTATATTTTTTTATCTGAATTCGGTAGTTTAAATTTAGAATAATAATTTTTTAAATTTATAAAAATTTAATAAAAAATATGAAACTTTTAAATTTAATATAGTCTATCAATCAATTTTAAATATCAATTTCGAACGTCAATTTCATTCTAATTAATTCATCAATTGATGGCAAAAAAACAAAAGAAATATTTTAAGAATATGATACATAATTGGAGTATTATAAAAAGTAAACGTAATTTAAATAATATCCAAATTTATTTAGGCCGTGGAAAAATTATCCTAAACTCCTTGCATGCAAACTCAACTTTCTCCTCAGCCCCTGCGTCAGAAAAAATTTATTTCCACTCCCTATATGCAATGTTTCATGTGTTTCAACTACAGATTTACTGAATTACCCCTCAATTTTTTTAGGTACAAAAAGTCTAAAATCAAGTATAATTCTTTCTAAATTCAACATCATTTAACTAAAATTCAATATATTTTATATCAAATTGAGTATGACCTAATCAATTCATCCTAAGCTAATTAATTGGTATAAACATCCTAATCAATTGGTCCGGTGGAAAAAAATGTGCTCAATTTGAGAGAACATATACTAAATTCTAATTGATATATACTGAATTTAGGAAGAATTATACTTATTTTTGGACTTTTTATACGTATAAAAAGTATGGTACTGTTAGGATGTATACTAAAAGTCTTGTTTTTGGTTAAAGTACATCTACATTTTAAAAGAGAATCACAAAATCACACAATGCATATTTATATTAGTATATGCACAAAATGTCTCATACTTGGCATTGTAGATAACATGGTGCGTGGTGTCGCACAGAAGATCATGTTATCAAGTTCCTTGCAGAAGTATAAGAAAGAGGCTCACAACCGAGATGAAGTTGGACAAACCATCGGGATGGTTGTAGTGTAATTAGATGTGGTTTGTCTTAACCATAGAATTACACTAGTGCACTTTGTGTGCATTGAGTAGGACCAAAAGAGAGGTCATCCAATTTTGTACTGACTTCATAAATTGGATTAGACCTCGGATTATATTATAGAGTACGATCTCTACATCTCGAAATAATAATGGGCACATGTAGTTAATTAATTATTACTTTGATTTATCAATGGGCGAGATCTATTCTGTTAGATTGATAGGCTCGGTAAGTTGGGTAATAATTTTATCTACATGGTGTGTCGTTGATTATTGATGGAATTCGTGTCCTAGTGAGTCGAGATGATGATGCCCCCTTGATGAGCTCAAAAGGATCGTCATGTCAAATCTTGCAAGTGGACTATGGTCCGACATGATGAAAGGTTGAGTGGTACTAATCAAGGATCAAGAGAATAATTAATTTAATTGACAGTAATTTAAATTAATTATCGGGTATTCGATATCTTAAACACGGGGAGATGGACGACTCATAATAGGTGGAGCCTATATGAAAATACGGGGGTTGGTGAGGAAGTTCAATGGAATCGTTTAGTGGAATGAATCTCCATTAATGGATCAGGTTTGATCCATTAGCGGGCCAAGACCCAACTCCTCCTCATGGTTCCTACCTTAGCCCTATAAATACCCCATGGGAGTCATGATACAAGAGGCTAATTAATCCACAATTAATTAAAAATTATTCCAATTATTGAAAAACCAAAATCCTCTCCCTCTCTCTACCTTCTCTCTCTTAGGACGCCGGTGGAGGGGAAGAAGAAAACCCTCCTCATCTCTTCTCTTCTTGGTGGTCGGAAGACACAAGACAAGGAGGAATTATTTCCTCCTTTGTGGCGATCGACGATAGCTCAAGAAGAGGGTGGCCGGCGAGTGGAGGAAGGGCTCATCTCTTTGTGGTGGTTGGCGCCGGTGAAGGTGGAAGAGGAAGCAAACGGCAAGGGATTGGTGAGGGTTTGTTTCTCTCTCGGTTCCCTTCCTCTCTTCTTCCTACCTTATGCGAGATCATCAGAGGAGGTGGTGGAGTTCGCCGGCGGCAAGAAAGAAGCTTCTTGCGGCGCTAGCAGCGTGGAAGAGAAAGGATCTGACGGCGGGTTTTTGTGGAGAAGAAGAAGACATTCTCTCTTCTTTCTTCACCTTCTTCATCCCACTACTCTTTACCTCAGTACTCTTGCGGCCGGTGATCCTCGAGCTTGGAGGTGATCGGCGGCGCAACTGGAGGTGGAGAAGTTCACCGGTGGGAAAAACCCTAGGGGCTAGGGTTTGCGTTGGCAAGTGGAAAGGGAAGAAGGAGGATTAATTGGTGGCCCTTGGTGACTCTGTGTCTTGGTAGCTCGTCGCCCACACGACGTCTCATAAGGTAGAAGACTGCGAGGTAAAAAGCGAGGTATACCTCTCCCTAGCTCCGTCTTTATTTTTGTTATTCATTGCTTTGATTATTTTTATCGTTGCATGTGTTTAATTAATGGTCATGAGTTAATTATTTGTTAATTAATTTGATAATTAATTATGTCATGGACCCCGATAATAAACACAAAAATCGGCGATCCATTCGTCGTCTTTCCGCGGTCGATTAATTCGGAAAGTTACAAGGCCTTAACTTTGGTTTTGACTAAGTTGTGACTTGAATGAATTGACATGATGACGAGACAGTCGTTTGGGAGACGAGTCTCTATTCGGATTAAATTTTTAATCCGTAGACATAGAAAGGTCTCTCATGTTCAACCCCGTGATTGCTTAGAAAACCGCCAAGCCATACAAGGGTTTAGTCCCATCAGGTACTTAATTTGATAGAAAATATACTAGATTTTAATTATATGATACTAAATTTAGGAAGAATATACCTCATTTTAGACTTTTTGTACCTAAAAATAATAAGAACAATTGGGTATGAACTCCTAATCAATTAGTCCGATGGAAAAATAATTGTGCTCAATTTGATAGAATATATACTAAATTTTAATTAAAATATACTGAATTTAGGAAGAATTACACTTCTTACTAAAATTTTTATACATATAAAAAATGTGGTACTTAATTTGATAGAAAGTATACTAGATTTTAATTATATGATACTGAATTTAAGGGAAACTATATCTTATTTTGGACTTTTTTACCTAAAAATAATAAGGGTAATTAGGTAAAGTAATATTTATTAGGGAGCTGAAATAAATGTAATTTTGCATGTAGAGAATGGAAATAAATTTTTTCTAATTAGAGACTGAGGATAAAATTTAAGATTCAATTAAGGATTTAAAGATAATTTATAATTAAGTAAAATATCAAATTTTGTTATTTTTTTATCCAACCTGTTCATTTAACAGATGTTTGAGCAAATCCATGCAGTGATACAGACTGCAAAGGGGAATTCTAGAGCAGGCAGAAGTGCCTGCTCTGTTAGCTCTGTTCCCTGCATTCATTTGTCTGCAGTGAAGAGACAAGGGGTTTAAGGGTCTTCTATTTTAATTCCTGTATAGTTTATTTGTTTTACTTGTTTATTTATTTTATTTAACCAAGAAAAGTACAAGCTTTACAGCCCATCATCCTCTGTTTCTCATCAACTCATCCTTATCCAATCAGGATAAGTATTTTTTTTTATCTTCAATGATCTTTTTAATCAAATTCCAATGGCACTTAAAGCATTCATATTTGTTGAAGTCTGAACAAAAGAACTCTTTCGTGAACGACGATAATTGTTCATGATTTTTATTTATTTGATGATGAGTTTTCGATCGATTTTGTTGAGCACGATAAAATTACAAAAAGATAACAAAATTCAAACACGTGATGTCAATGTGATAAGGGCATGACTGTCTATTTTATTTTTGATGGGGGTACGTAATCATATGATGTCGGAATTTTGGACAGTCTATTATGAGTACTTTTTAATTTATTCTGTATTTTATCTCTCTCCCAAATAAAAGACGGTCTGAAAAAATTGCTTATGCGATAGTTCCACATTTTGATAATTAATTAGCTATCATAGTCATTAGTGCTACAAAGTCTTAGAAGCTATGCTCATGAAGAAATATAAGAATGCAAGAACGTGTGCTCCTTAACTTCTTAGACATTGTACTAATTTATAATAGTTCAGAAGTATGAAATACTTGTTTTGTCTTATTATTGACAACTTTATCTTTTACACGTTCTTACCTAACTCTCATGCTCCTTGATTGATTGGATCACCTTTCACATATGCATATCTTATCTCATGCATTCTTAAATTATCTATATAATTTTTAACTATTATGTTTAATCACATCCTATCTAATTCTAAATTAAATATTGAATATTCATTTAAAAATAAATTATAAGCAATTCTATAATTCGATCCTTTTTAGAATTTTATAGTGATGAAAAAGAGATATAATTTATAATTTATATAAATTTTCTATTTTAACTTCCTTATTTTGTTGTTTTCCCTTTCCCCCAAAAGGCCAAAAGTTAATAATTCCCCCTTGAATCCGACCGTTTCCACACCTTCCCGTAGCTCCCGTGACCGGCTCCTCCTCCTCTCCCACACCTACCCGTCGCCGGATCTCCTTCGCCGTTCTTCCCCCTCTCCGGTCATCATCCTTGTTACTCCCCTTCTTTCGTGTTCTGCCCCGCCGGTCGTGTGCTCTCCGATCGCGTCGCGCCTTAACTTATCTAAAAAAGAGAGCAAGTTTTGGTCCTCGCTGATGCTCTAAAATCCCTATGCTTTGAGTCCGAAGATTTCAACTGAAGGGGATTCTTTTTTCTTCTGTTTCAAACAGGGAAATTTGCTACGCCGAGGGGAGACCGATTCCGGGAATGGCTGATCTTAACGAATCAAGAGAGGTCAGAGTGTTTGAGAGTACGGATGAGCTCGCCATCGACTTGGCCGAGTATATCTCGCTGCTATCGGAGGAATCCGTGAAGGAGAGGGGATGCTTCACTGTCGCGTTATCTGGAGGATCGCTGATAAGTATGATGGGGTAATTGCTTCCCAGATTTTTCGTAAAAGAAAATGTTTTTTTTTCTATAGACGTTGCAGTATCACGGAGGGAGACGAGTCCATATGTTGTTTCATGCAGGAAACTCTGTGAAGCTCCTTATAACAAGACTGTTGATTGGACGAAGTGGTATGTGTTTTGGGCTGATGAACGTGCAGTGGCAAAGAACCATGTCGATAGCAACTTTAAGCTCACAAGAGATGCCTTTCTTTCTAGGGTATGTGGGATTAGTAGACTCTTGTTTGCTGGATGAACATTTATCAAACCCATGTCCATCTTCACTTGTTATTGTTTCTATTCATAGTTACCTTTCACTCTTCATTGAGTAGTAGAATCTTGAGAGATTCTCTCAAGCTTCTTCAAAATATTCGCTTAAGCACATTATTAATGTTTATAACACCAATTTTTGACCTCCGTCATATTTTTATCTATAGCTCACCTTGCATGTGCAATTTATTGTGATTGTATAGCGTTAGAAGTGAGACAAATTTATCTCAATTTCTCAAACTTTATCTAAGTGTGACAATAATGCATTAACCATCCATGAAATCAAGAAGTACGTTTTTTCTCAGTTCCATTGTGTGCGTGCCTGAAGTTTGTTAAGGTTACCAATATCCATAATTTCAGGGGCAAACCATCTATAGTCGTGGTGGGCATGATGTGTAGCATATTGAATACGATGTTTTGTAGATAGTCAAAACTTTTGGATTCAAAATCATGGCAAACTCAGTTTTGTAATTGCCTAATTCAACTATGGTAGTAGAATCCAAATTTTTGAGATGACTGTTGCTCGATGATGAGAATGGCACAATTAAGTATTTGAACTATGAATTTGAGTATCTATTGACTCAACCTTCTTCCACTGACTCTTTTATAGAGAGGTATATAAAAGGGAAAGAGCTGAATATGAGTGAAAAGAGAAGAGAGAGAAGAGGATGCCAAAAGAGGGACATGAGACTATCTCAGGTATAGGAATTTTGAAGAGTAAACTAGTATCAAGTAATTCATAATAGTGTGACGGGACTCATACTAAAACTGTAAGATTAGTTGATGATGTTTTTCAACTTAGGATTTTAGCTGAAGTTTTAGTCTTTGCTTTCTAATACCACGAAAGAGGTCAACTTATGTAGTAGGGAGATAATTAGCACAGCAAATTGTGGGCACTTTCTTAAATCTTCAATGTTATGAGAATTGTATATTGCAGATTTAGGTCTTTGGTAGCGAGAATTAAAGTTATGCGAGAACTATCCTGATGTGCTTTACTATTGCGATTCATATTGCATCATTGTTTGTAATTTTTTTTGGCGTGATGAGTCTTTTCAGTATCTATATTTAGTTTTTAGTCTATTTGAGTAACAATATGAGTATGATTAAGTGATAGCTATCTTTTTTGTCTAGTCACTTGAATTGGTGATTCACTTTGGGAACGTCAATGGTGAACCTAGGACGGGAGGCTTTTATTCATTTATATTATAAATGTAGCCAAGGTGGTCCCTTAAGACAATGTTTCTTGAAAGCTTGAATTTAGCTCATATAATGAATAATTACAATTTAAGTTTTTTTAAGTTAGAATGAGGTTGGAATAACTGGACATTGATTCATCTTCCATCAACTTGTAATTACATTTTAATACTTAATATGCTGGAAATTATTGCATATGATTCACAAGAAGTCACAAATCTTCTGCTTATTGCTGACTAGCATCATCCTTTATGGACTCTTTGTTTTCTTTACATAAATATCAGAAAAAGACATATTGCAAAATGTTCTAGCCAGTTTTTTGCGTTGCTATGCAACTAAATTATGGACAATTTATCAATATTATTATTTCTATATAGCATTTCTCAGTGCATTACCCCACATAATGTACAAAATTATCATACTATGATTATTCATCAGGTTTCAGTAGTAATTCATTGATACAGTTCTAGACTTGCTTTCTGTTGAAATCATTCTAATGCTAATGCTTCAGTTTGAAACTGAAGCCTGTGAAATACGTGGTACCTGGCCTCGCTTGTGAATGCAAGTTTCAGCATGCGATGCGATCGATTCTGCAGACATGCCATGATTCTGATTCTGATTTAAGAGGTTTTGTTTAATGCAACCTTTTTTTTGCAAACTGTTCCTGATCTATTATAATTGTATTATCAGGTGTCTATACTCAACAGTCATGTGTTCTCCATTAACCACAATGCAACAGTGGAGGATGCAGCTGGAGAGTATGAATTTGCGATTCGCCAGCTTGTCAAGGTCCGAACTGTAGGCGTTTCTGAAAGAAATGACTGCCCCAAGTTTGATCTTATTCTTCTCGACATGGGAGAGGATGGGCATATTGCTTCACTGTTCCCTAATCACCCAGCTCTTAAACTGAAAGAGGAGTGGGTTACCTATATCGCTGATTCACCTATACCTCCACCCGAAAGGATTACTTTCACACTCCCTGTGATCAACTCAGCTTCTAATGTTGTCATCGTGGCTACAGGTGAGGAGAAGGCCACGGCTGTGGGCCTTGCCATTTCCCATGAGAACGAGAACTCGAACTCGAACTCGAATGCATTCTCGTTGCCCGCTAGGATGGTTCGACCAACTGATGGTAAATTGGCGTGGTTTTTGGATTCTTCAGCTGCTTCGCTCGGCGATGTCAGCAACGGTGGTTCAGGAGAAGCCATGTGATAGGTGTAAAAGGTCCAGTAAATGTGTCTGTAGATCGATTTCCGAAAAATTGTTTCTCTTGAGGGTAGCTGCAGTGAAGAGGGAGTCCCATTGCCGCTCGGTTTAGCAAACATTGTAGTTCCTCAATCCCTGTTAAGCATGTATACAGCTTTTGTTCTTCTTCCTCAAATACCAAACACTATGTTTGCTTCAACAGTAAGTTTTTATCCATTTTGCATTTTGTTCCCCTTACAGTAGTAAAATCCAAAAGTTTGAGCTTATAACAACACACAAAACCTTCCCTTAATTATGCACATAAAATTAAACTATAGATACATTTAGGATTATCATCAGAGCTTGAATAATTTCTTTGAATTGAATATATTCTTATGCCTACTCCATTAGTGTTTGCCATCTTCTTGTGCTGGAACTGATTGTTCTAACTCACCATATTTTCTACATTAGCGTGCAAAATAAAATTTCAGACAAGTTTTCAATCATTTTATTTTCACATGAAATTTTCACCTTGCATTGGATTCCTCGCGTCCATCCGGTCCGGTTCAAGGAGCACCCTCTTCGTGCTCACTCAACTATTGCACCACATGAGCCATGACGTACACCCAACAACATGAACCCTCGTCGCCTCCAGCTGGCGTAGAGTCATCATGGGCCCCTTCGGTACTCGGTCTGTGCTCCTATCAAATCTCGACCGGTTCGTCCGATCTGACTCAAACCGGATCGAACCGGCGTTCCCCGTCACAATTTGCCTCAGGAAGACTCAACCGTCCGGGTCGAACCGATCCCGAATCGATCAGGCCGAGCCGCGCATGTGATCAGGCACAATCATCGGGGTACGCTGCAGCAGCGGAGCATCAAAAGACAGCGCCGGCCTCCAGAATCCGTACGATTCTCCACGTGTCACCGCGCGACACGTCTATCGCCACGCAACAGTAGTTTCGGCCAATGGAAGGCGATGAAAAGATGGGCCCCTTCCGCCTTCCGCCTCTGGCAATTAGACAACGAATTCCCGAAAAACTAAAAAAGGAAATTCCAATTCCGGTTCGCGTTCAAAACCTAGAGCTCTCTGCTATATATTAAACCTCGGGGCGGAGGGATGCGTTGAAGAGGACGAAGAAGACGAAGGAGATGGGGAGAGGGAGGGTGGAGTTGAAGCGGATCGAGAACAAGGTAAACCGGCAGGTGACGTTCTCGAAGCGGCGATCGGGGCTGCTGAAGAAGGCTCACGAGATATCCGTCCTCTGCGACGCCCAGGTAGGCCTCCTCATCTTCTCCCCCAAAGGCAAGCTCTACGAGTATTCCACCAACGCCAGGTGAGTTTAAATTAATTCGGTTTCGAATCGTCACGGAAGGATTCGATCGAGATGGAACGAATCAATATTTTGTGATTCCTTGTAGCATGGAAAAGATTGTCGAACGTTATCGTCTCCACTCGTTTGTGGAAACTGGCATATCAGTAGCAGCGGATTCTGTGTCCCAGGTGATTTACTTGTTGGTGTTGAAATACGAAAACGAAAATGGTGAACCATATTTGATTGTGCATGATGTTGTTTACAGATGAATTGGAGGCATGAGTGCGGAAAGTTGAAGGATAAGATGGAGGCTCTGCAAATAAGACAGATGTATGGAGATGTTAAGGGTTTTTCTTGTTGGTTTCTCGTTTGATTCAGTAGTTTTTGTTGGTGGTATGCTCATTTAGGCACTTGGCGGGGGAAGAACTCGAATCGTTTGGACCCAAAGAACTGCAGCAACTGGAGCAGCAACTTGATTCTTCTTTGAGACTTACAAGATCAAGAAAGGTGAGGTTCGCCTGAATCCATAGTTTGCAGAGGCATTATCGTGATTTGTTGGCAAATAAATAGAGAAATTGGTGTCAATTAATTTCCCCTTTTGTTCATTGGTTACAGAACCAACTGATGGTGGATGGGATTGAGGAGCTTGTCGAAAAGGTAAGGCTCTTTCCTTGTTCAAATTGTTTTTTCCACTTGTTGAAATAGGTTATATTAGAAGATGGATTGGTTACTTGTGTATTATTGGAGAGAAGACACTGAAACAAAGTTCGTAAAAAATTAATCTGGCTTTAACTTTATCTCCGTGAACTAGAAATGGCAATGAACTGAGCCTAGCCATAGTACATTAAAGTGCCATTTCATTTCAATCTACCTTAGGCTGTGCTTCCCTCGTACCAGTCGTACCTAGAAAATATTTTTAAAAATAAATTGGAGATGAGAGAGAGAGATAAGATTCCACATACAATTTGATGAAGGTCGCCTTAAATATTTAGGAATCTAAATGCAATTATCATATTTTACAGTGAATATAAAATTGATGCTCTCTCGGTAGCCATTAAAGTACAAAACAGGGGAACTTACATTATTAAGCTGCGCACCTTCATCAAGACAAATTTTGATTAATTTTGAGAAAAGGAATGAAGTTCACTATTTGTACATTTAGCATTTCATGTGACATGATTTCAATTTGCTCCAACTTGACAGGGAAGGACAATTGAAGAGCAAAATCACATTCTGGAGAACAAGGTGCATAATACACCTGAATCTTTCTTATTTGAACTCAACTATCCTATACACTTCTACTAACTTCATTATATTATGTGGAATCGCATATACAAGTTAAATGGAAAAAAGCTCAGAGAGAATCATAAGCACACGGCTTTAGCCACAATGATCTCCCCTTTGCCTTCACCTTCATCACAAAGGGACCTTCTCCCAAACTCCAATATCAGGTACGGGGAATATCTTTGCCTCCGATTAGAGAAGGCACATTATCACAATATTATGAGCAATCTTTGTTACATTTTTAAGGATTTTTTTTTCAGCAAATACTGTCTTATACATGATGCAGAACTTACCAAGCCGTGGTCACTCCTCCAGAGGATGAACATCCTTCGAATTCCCTTACCTGGAAGAGGTTGCCTCATTGGATGCTTAGCCAAGGAAAGTTCTAAATTAGAGTACTATTTTATGCGTAAACTTGATGGGGAAAACGCACTGATCAGCACTATATATTTGATAGCTCGAGGCCATGCCAATGACTACTCTACCGGCAGATAAGAAGACATTATACTATGGCAGCTTGAGTGGCAGAAGTTTCTGAAACATGGTTGATAGAAGAGTTTTTATGGCATGAAACGATTCTCCCCTGTTGTAGCTGCCACAAGAACTGTCAATGTATTATTGTAAAAGAATATTCTAGGCTAGCTGCAACTAGTTTGGTTGAAACTATTTCAAGTGACTAGACCTGTTTGTATGTTTAATGCTCGTAGTTACTACTTTCTTGGATGTAGTTCTTTGTGGTGCTCTAGCAATTGCTCTGTAATGGAAAGAAGTTTGTAGTATTCGCATGTACAAACTTTCTGTTGAATCTTTTTCCAAAAAGAAACTATATTTTCCTCCCTACGTAATATTAGTTATTAATTTTAAATAAATGATATGCCTTTTGTCTGTTGGAAGTTAATATAGTAGTGGAGGGTGTGCCATGAGTTTTGTATTTAAGTAAGTTTTTAGTTAGTTGATATGAGATTGAGTGTTTATAAATGATCCTGTCGCGAAGTGAGATGAATTTTCTAAAAGCGAGATGGTCCTCCGGGGGACACGAATCGTTGAGGCTGGCCGCGATGCTCGCTGCTGACCTGCAAGACAGGGACCGTTAGAATCTGTCGGGAAAAGTCTCCGGCAAGACACTCCGACGGTCAAGTCAGTCCTCGAGAGTGGAAAAGAGACGGAAAGCAATAGAACAGTAAGAAATGCACTATTGTGCGTACCTGCGAGATGCGGAGTGAAGAGACTTATATAGCCGGGGAAGCTGACAACTCTTGTCCCGCCTGCCATCCTTTGTCCTGTAGCGAGGACAAGGCGATGCATGCCCAGAGGTGGCAGGGTAAAGTAGTGCATACCGGAATAAGGAAAGGGAGCGCTGTCAACTTAAATGCTAGCGTCGTTCGGCGTCACTCGTCCTGACATCAGTGTAGGTGGTCGTAGTACGGGGGGACATGGTATGGCAGGAAGATCAAGCCATCAACGGGATATTCGTCGCTTGGGTCAGAATAGTATCAAACTCGCACCGACCCAGTACTGCTTCTGGTAATCTGGTGTCAGGGAGCGGTTGTTCTGCATGCCAGGGTCGACTGAGGACCCTTAAGAAGGGAGGTGCTGACCGGGGGCACTAGATAGCGAGGCCGACTGAGGGCCTAGAAGGAAGGTGCCGACTGGGGGCACTGGGTAGCGAGTCCGACTAAGGGCCTTTGACAATGTATCGAGTAAAAGCCTCCTTTGGTTCGGGTTTATCCCAGGAGCGTAGGCCGCCACGCGTCGGCTGGGAGCCGAGCCTAGAGGGGTAGGGGAATGTGTTCATGAGTGTCTATGCATCTGGTCAGGCCGATTCGGGGGAGCGTGGGCCTCCGCATGGCCGATCGGGGATACTGAGCCGCATAAGGCGTGGGAGCTGGCCCGCGAGTACTTTCATTATATTATATATCGAGACCAGAGCCGGCCCCAGGGTGGTCAACCTGGGGCCGGTGCACAGGGCCCCACCTGATTTTTTAAAAATTTTTAAATTTTTTAAGTAATATATAATATAATAAATATGAATTCACTCAAAGAAAATTAATTAAAATGATATGATCTTCAATACTAATAAAATAATATCAAAATTAAATTAAAAAAATATAAATATAAATTTTAAAACATTATGTATTTTTTAAAAAAATATCAAAAAATACTCAAGTAAACATTTTCTTCCTCTATGTTAATGAATTTTTTTATAACATCATTTTGTTATTTTTTATAAATATAAAGATTTTTTTTTTGTACAGGGCCCTTCGAAACCCAGGGCCGGCCCTGATCGAGACTTCCCGGATGCAAGAGTACCCAGGCTTGTCCAAAGATGCTCTTCGAATTTTCCCGGACCCGGGCCTCTCTTGGGCTGAGGGTTCCGTGTCTAGACTTCCTTGCCGCCAGGGCTTCTAGGGGGTCCATCCCCCTCAGGCCCTCTTATCTTGCAGCGAGTCGGATCGACTCACCGACCTAGGTCACCTATCTGATGGGTCTCTCCGGCCCGTAAACCCATTTTCTCCTGACTAGGCGCCAGGCTGCTGGGCCAGACTACACGTAAGCCGACCCGGGATCATAAGCATCCCTCTCAAATTTAGTCGAGGGAGGCACATAGTCCGACTGACTGGACCCTGATTCTGGCCTGAGCCTAGCGCATCCGAATGATCAACCCTGAATGGGCGACTCACCCACTCGGTAACTTGTCCCATCGAGCGCCTTTTCGCCTTCTTCCCGCGAAATCATTGCGTCTCTTCTTCTTAGTTGCAGCCTAGATGACCCGGGACACGCATCCCCAAGTCACTTGTTCTCCGAGTTGTTATGATCGATGGCTCGGCTAGAGGGGGGGTGAATAGCTCTTTTTGGTTTTTCTCTACAATAGGGTTAGCACAATACAAAATATAATAGAAAACAATAGATTCAATGCTAACATAAAGGGTTTTACTTGGTATCCACCCCGAAGGATGACTAATCCAAGGATCCGCACGCGTACACCACCTCCACTATGAATGGTCTCCTTCAAGGTGGAGAAAACCTTTACAAAGTTGCTTTCTTCCTCTTTACAAGATCACGATGAATGCTAGAGGAAGAGTAGATCAAATGGAGTACTAATAGTCCTTCAGTACAGTAGAGAACCGTACCCAACTCGTGCTAAGAAGTCTCCTTTAAATAAGCGAACAAGATAGCTTAACAAACTGCCCAGACCCGTACCAGTCGACTGCCCCGAGGGCAGTCGACTGGTCTAGCTTTAAATGCTAGCCAACGGCTAGTTTTTCGGGGTTACCAGTCAACTGCCTCTGGGGCAGTCGACTGGTAGAAAGATGAAAGCCTTCTGTGAGTTTTGGCAGTTGACTGCCCTTTGGCCAGTCGACTGCCCTTTGGCAGTCGATTGCCCAGCCTCTCAACTCACTTACAATCACTCTAAACACTCTCCTTCACGTATGCCTTCAGGTATGCTCCCTTGGCTTGCCCCTTGAAATCTTCTTCTTCTGGCTATCGTCCCTCGGATGCGCACACAAGCCTTCCTTGGCTTGCCTCCATGCCACCCTTCATGTGTGCCCTTGAAGTCCACTTCCCGGCTTGCCCTTGGAGCTCTCCTCCCTCGGCTCTCGCCCCTCGGATATGTTCTCCATGTGTGATTCTCCAAGTCCTGCAAACTCAATCACACATATCAAATACAACATAACACCCTAATCTTAAACTTATTGGCACACACATCAAAACCATGATCTTCCCGATCATTCTTGGGTCGATTGCCTCAACACGAGTAACGAGAGATATGCCATCCCTCTTCGCGAATGTTCGACCCGCATGTGTGATCTGCCATCTCGAGAACCATCCGAGCTCGATCAAACGGTTTCGGAACGGTCCCGCTCTTTTCCTAGCCCTCTATCGGACGACTGGTATCCTTTGTCGGACCTTATAAATAGTCTTCTTACAGCACAGTTTCATCATCGCCTTTTGCCCTCGACACCGTCTCCCCGCCGCTTTGAGCTCTGCTAGGGTTTTGGCGAGTCTTTCCCTTCCGCCTTTCTTCTCCGGCGATTCCTTCCTCCGGTTAGTTTCTTTGCCTTTTCTTATCTCATGGACTCCCCCTCTTCGTCTTCCTCTCCTGCCGCACCTTGGTATTCAATCATGATAACTGACCTTGCCGTCGATGATCTGGACCGGCTTCGGTCAGACTTCTTGATCCCCTTCGACCATCAGACTCGTCTGCCAAAATCAACTGACCGGCCTGACTCGGCCCCTACAGGCTACCTTACCTTGTCTCGGGACCACTTACAGGCCGGTCTTCGCTTCCCCATCCTTCCTTTCATTTTCTCTATCTGCGCATACTTCCGTATTCCTCTACCTCAACTAGACCCGAACGACATATATCTGATGTGTGGCTCGACCATAAAATCCCCCTACAACCTGAGCACTTTCATTACTTCTTCTACCCTAAACAACAGGAGTAGGGTGACTCCTTCTTTCAAGCCCGAGCCAAAGCCTCTTTCCCCCTAAAACTCCCATCCTCCAATAAAGGATGGAAAGAGCGCTACTTTTTCTTTAAGCCCACCTCGACTCCGAGTTGGCCCACGTCCTGGGTCGAGGAACTTCCCTCCTTTCCTCCCCTTTCCAAGCGCTACCGCACCTCCACAGCCTACTAGTCGGTAACATCCGAGCTGGACAATAGGCACTTCCACGGAGTGCACTTGCTGAGGGAAGAGATTCTTTCCACCTTCGGTCTCAGCCTCATGCCGACTCCACCGTTGCCCTTAGTCGGTAAGGATTACGATATCTCCTTTGATCATTCTTTAACTCTGACTGAGCTCATGCTACTCCTGCAGTTTCACCGATGCTGGCCGCATCCCTGAAGGCAAGCTTCCGACTGGATGATACCGAGCTACAAGCTCGGATCGCTGCTGAGCTGGGTGCAAGGGAGGACGCCTTGACCGAGAATACCCCAGCATCCCCGCCTCCGACCGTTCCCGAGCAAACGTCCGACGCTCCCGAGGCAGCGCTTCCAACAGCAACTGAACAACCCACCCCTTCAAAACACCAACGGGTTTCTTCCCCTTCGGGGAACTCAACCCCTCCTTTCTCCAGCAAACGCTTGGAGAAGAAAAAGAAGAAGAAAGCGGCTCCCGACTCGGGAGCTCCTCATACCTCCACCACCATCATTCTCGTTGCTGACCTGGTCGCCAATCCCCCTGCCATCGTATCGGCTGCCGACCCCTCCGTCTCCTCTGACGCTCCTGACCTGCCGCTACCCGAAGGGTCTGGAACTCCACCCACTAAGGAGCAAGTCGACCATCCCATGATGCACCTTCTGGTGCCTACCCGATCAGACTGCCGTCTGAGGATGCCGCAGGGCGACCTACCCGACCGACATCACGATCTCTATCTGTATGGGTCGGTGGCCGACTGTTATGAGCAAGGACTCGAGGAGTCCTACTTTCGGGGCTCTCACAGCAAGGCCGATGCCTTTTTCCTCAAAACCACTCAGGTATGCATAGGATCAATCCCTTCCCTCCTCGAGTATTCTGTTTTCCAACCTTAAGGTTTGTGTCTGTTTCGCAGTTCTGGGGGTCATGCCATAGCCTGTCTATGGCACTCCTGACCCATGTCTCGGCCCGGGAAGTGGCCGAGAGGAAGGTGGAACATCTAGAGACTCAGCTGAAGCATACTCAGCTCGTCTTTGACGAACCCGCTTTGAACGACTTGCGAGTCGAGGTCAAGGCCCTCCAGGACCGACTGGCTCGTTCTGAAGAGTTGCTGGAGGCTGCTCGTAGCCAGGTTGAGACAGCGAACCTGACTGTATCCCAAACGAACATCAGAATTTCCGCCCTGACGCATAACGAGCGAAAGGCCTGGGCTCTTCAGGCGAAGGCCCAGGATGAACTGACCCAAGCAGAGGCTCAGCTACAGGAGGCATCTGCAACCACCGATTCCCTCAAGGTCCAACTAGAAGCCAAGGATGCAGAGGCTTCGGCTCAGGCAAAGAGGGCAGCCGAACTGTCTGCCGAGCTCTACTCCATGGATTAGTCATTACAAGACCAAAAGGAGGAGCTCGAGCAGCTGATGAAGGAGAAGGTCGAGTGGGAGGCAACTCGGGCAGAGCTGGTGGAGCTGCGCTCTTATAAGGACGCAGAGGCTGATCGGTTGGAAGCCCATAGGCTCAAGTGCATCAACTCCAAGGCCCATTCCGATCAGATCTCTGAGCGAGTTCGAGCCATGCTGATGCATCAAGCGATCAATATGCTCCGGCAACTTAAACAAGGTGGGTACATATCCCCCGACATGCCCTCCACTGCTGTCCAGCTTCAAGATATGTCCAAGGACCTGCCTGACATAACCAGCCAGCCTTTTAAGTGAGGGTCGGGCCCCTTGTATTCTTATTTCTTTTCATGCAGAGGTGGCTGGCCTCTAATTTTGTAATGTTCCTACCCCTTGAATGCAACCTTTTCTCTTTGCTCAAGCTTTTTCGAACGTAATTGCCTCTACTTTCAAATGTTCATGATCTGAGCGCTAGCGGGAGCAGCTCGAGTGAGATGCCGAATGATTTACTCAATTTCTGTGGGTCGCTGAACCACATGATGGAGCACCCGAAAACCCCTAAGTGTTTGTTACTCGGGTGACAATATATTCGGGCTACTAGACCTTGCGAGTATTCGCGTGGAACACTCGGGTGTTATAGCTTCATACTGTAAGTCCCTCGGGCTAGCTGACTGGGAGCTGGGCAATCGGTTAAGGAAATCTTGCAGGCTCATTTACTGATAAATCACACTGAGAGATGAGCTCTTCAATCGGCTAGCGCTTGGGGAGCGCGGGTCGCCACGCGTTCGATTAGGACTTGTACCAAGGGATCTGCGGGAGCTTACCCGTTTGTGAGGATTTGGTCACATGGTCGAGTTAGGCCCGGGGAGCGTAGGCTGCCACGCGTCCGACCGGGACCCGAACCAAGGGATTTACGGGAGCTTGCCCGTCTATGAGGATTTGGCTGCTTGGTTGAGTCAGGCCCGGGGAGCATGGGTCGCCACGCATCCGACCGGGATTCGAACCAAGGGATTTGTGGGAGCTTGCCTGCCTATGAGGATTTGGACGCTTGGTCGAGTCAGGCCCAGGGAGCGTGGGCCGCCACGCGTCCGACCGGGACCTGAACCAAGGGATTTGTGGTTTACCAAGGGTCTGGAGCAGGTCAGCCCTTTCTGTCTCGGTTGTCCGGCCGACTAGCCAATGTCTTCTCGATCGTCACATCAGGCCGATTCGTACCCCGCTTTCTGGCGACTGCATTAATTGGCGAGTGGACGTGTCACTGGGTGAATGACGTATCGGGCAGTGAAACGTCAATCACCGGTCATTGGTGCCTTCGGGCGGCGAACCATTTATCGCCAAGAGCATGCTCACATCACGTTGGGTCTCGGGATTCTCCCATGACTTAATCGGAGGGTTTTCGCTCGATCCCGCCATTCACAGAGGCTTTCTTTGAACGACTGAGATCGACCGCCTTCCCCTATATATAGATACGGGTTGCAGTTCTCGCTATCACAATTCTACACTTCCCGTATTCTTCAACTATCACTGTCGTTTACCTTTCGTTTTCCGGCCATCCTCTCCGGCCACTCATCCTAGTAGGATGTCGACCTCGTCTTTAGAGGAGGGGTTCTCTCTGGAAGACGTTGAGATCAACACTCAAATCGATGAGCCTTTCGCCTTCCAATCATCGGCTCTTCCAAAAACTACTGCCAATATACCCACCGTGAGCAAGGGCAAAATGCCAGCTACCGACCCCGAAATTTGGGCTGTGGATGATCAGACGCTGGGGGCCAAGCGCCAAAGGGCTCGGCGAGCTAACCCTGCACCGTTACTTGGAGCTATCACCGACCTCTACCCGTGGAAGAAGGTCAGGGTTATTTCTCCAGTCGTTGCCAGACATGGGTTCGCGGTTCCCACTCCGGTGATCTCTGTTCAGGAGACCACTCTTCCTCCGCCGACTCGCGATACCCATGTTGGGCCTACTCCGACGGTTTGCACTCCAGCTCCAACTCGGCTTGCCTTTCTATTTGCATGATCATCAATGCTGGACCGCCTGGCTGGGGAAGTACCCAGGAGCCGACCGAGCTAGCCAACTTAGCCAACTCATCCGCCTTGAAGTTGTTTTCCCTTGGAATCTTCTGAACTTGTACCTCCTGAAACTCGGCCTTCAATTTCTCATAGGCTTCTATGAAGGCCTGCAACCGGGCACTATTAACTTTGAATCAACCGACCACTTGCTGTGTGACTAGCTGGGAGTCAGAGTAAAGTATTACTCGGGTTGCCCCTACATGCTTGGCGGCTCGCAACCCGGATATGAGGGTCTCGTACTCAACCTCTTTATTGGTGGCCCTATATTCCAGTCGGACAGATAAGCGCATCTGCCCCCCCTTCAGGGAAACCATCAGGATGTCGATCCCGCTTCCTGATCGAGCCGACGAGCCATCCACATATATTTGTCATGCCTCTTCAACTTCATCAGAATGCAGTTCACTCAGAAAATCTGCTAAGGCCTGTGCCTTGATAGCCGGTCGCACCTGGTACTGGATATCATATTCGCTCAGCTCAGTTGTCCACTTGATCAACCGGCCGGATGCTTCGGGATTAGAGGCCACTAGACCCAATTTGCTATTCGTCAATACTACAATGGGATGCGCCAAGAAATAAGGCCGGAGCCTCCGAGCACCCAACAACAACACGTACGCCAACTTCTCGAGTGTTGTATAACGACACTCGGCTTCTTTCAGTAGGTGGGCAAAGAAATACATGGGGTGTTGCTCGGTCCCCTCTTGCCGGACTTCTTTGTTCCTACAATCCATGTTAGAGAACTAGAAGAATTTGAAATGAGTTGTGACTTTACCTCCTTTTTACCTGGTGGGCACTTGTCTTTGTAGTGCCCCTTTTCATTGCACCCAAAGCATATGATGTAGTCCTTAGCTCTTGCTTTGGTGGAGGTAGAGGTGGAGGCTAGGTTGACTTCTCTTCAACCTTGGATGAAGTGGATGCCTCCTCTTGTTCCGGCATTGATGAGGGTCTCTCCTCCCCCTCAATTCTTGAGGTGGTGACCTCCTCCTCTTCTCTAGATGAGGTAGATGACCTCTCACTTTCTTCTTCCACTTCACTTGATGAGATGGTCAATTCTTCTCCTTTTTCTTCATCTTGAACCATTTGACTCATCTCTTTGGACTCTTGAGATTGTGTAGGTTTCTCATGAATTTCTTTCAATTTGCTCCATAATTCATATGCATTTTGATATTTACTTACACAACTCAAAACATTGTTAGGCAAAAGATTAACTAGAATTGTCATTACCTTTTCGTTTGCCTTGGATTGATCTTGTTGTTCTTGATTCCAATATCTAGGCCTAAGCCTCTTTCCGTGCTTATCCCTTGGAATCTCGAACGGCTCTTCTAGCGCAATCCTACATGCCCACTCCATTCCGAACCAAATTTCGATCCTTGCCCTCCAAAAGTCAAAGTCTTGATGATTGTAGGCCGGTGGAGTGTAGATGTCTTCCCCTAACTTATCTTCCATTGTCTTTCTTCCTCTAGCGTATGCTGCCTCGGCGATTAGTCCAACGAGAGCGGTCCTTCGATCTGATACCAATTGTAGGATCGATCGTGTCCGCTAGAGGGGGTGAATAGCGTTTCTTTAAAGCTTTCTTCCTACACGGTTAGTTTGTGCAGCGGAAATAATAATAAACAAAAGTAACAATGAAGAACAAACGCTAACAACCTGATTTACTTGGTATCCACCCGGACGGGTGACTAATCCAAGAATCCGTCGGTGGATCAATCCCCGGATAACCTCCGGTTAGCCCTCGTCGCTCCTTGTGGGTGGAGAAACCTCGCCACAAACTCAAACGAAGCACTGAGCACAAAGACTACTATCTTGCCTTTAACCAAGACAAGATTCGTCAAGAATCTCAGCCACCACGATGTCCTCTTTAAATAGGACTCAAGCTGAAACCCTCGCCACCAGTCGACTGCCCCCAGGGCAGTCGACTCGTCTCAGGGCTGAGACCTTTCTGTGAGTTCCATCAGTCGACTGCCCCGAGGCCAGTGTGGGGGCAGTCGACTGGTCTACTCACCCACCTAAGGTTACCCTTCCTGAGTACATTCCACTCCGCACTCAAACCCTAAGATTTCCCGAGTACAATCACACTGCACTCGTACCCTCACGACTCGACTGACTCCTCCACAGCAGCCTCGACTGTTGCCTTCGCGCCCTCTTCATCTTCGATTCCCGTCCCTCGGATGCACGCAAGCCTCCAGCTTGCCTCCATGCCATCCTTCACGCATTCCTCGAAGTCCGCGCCCCTCAGCTCATCGTCCCTGCTCACCAAGGTCTCTCGGGTGCACATAAGCCTCCAACTTGTCTCCATTCCACCCTTCACCGTACCGAGACCGTCTAGTCAAGTCCATATGTGTAACCTGTACAACCTGCACACTCAACATACGCATATAAGAACACAAGAAACCCTAACATAAACTCTTTGCCCAAACATCAAAACACTTGGTCACTCCGGACCACAGATGTCTCAACAATCTCCCCTTTTTGATGTTTGGCAATACGTTTAAGTTAGGGAAAGCAAAATAGTAGTTAATAGCAAAAACCATGCTAAATAAATGCATATGCAATGCATACATGGATCCTATCCCAAGGCATCCTACACCTAACCCTCCAAGTTAGGAATTTTTACACACCTAGCCCTCCAAGCTAGGACTTTTCACACCTAGCCCTCCAAGCTAGGACTTTTTCAACACGGGCTTTTTAAAGCTTTTCCAAAGCTCCCCTACATTGGACTTACAAAGATTTTTTAAGAACCTTTCCAAGGTTCCCCTTACGCCAAGAATGGAGCAACCATGCTCCCCCTTAATCTTAGCTCCCCCTAAACCTAGGGTTTCTAGCAAAGGAATGTTTGGTTTCCCAACTTAAACCCAACACTTCTCCCCCTTTGCCTAACATCAAAAAGAACCCAACAATATCCCAATTATTGGTTCTTTCAATCCCCAATGATCATAAACAACGTGTACTAACCTCCCATACACTTGTTTTCAATCAATCGGACCCAAGTCAGCTGCTGGATGCCAACACCAGCCCTGACCAGTCGACTGCCCCCAGGGCAGTCAACTGATATTCTGAAATATCAGTTTTTTAGCCAATTTCAGAATTGCGTCAGAAATTCCACAAACCTTCAAAAATTCTCAAATTTTGTGGAGAACTTTATGGTACCCATACCTACTTGGGAAAAATACATCTAACTATGTCTCTATCACCATTCTCAAGTTTGGCATAAAACCCAAAAATTGTCTATGAACATTAAGGCAACTAGGAGACAAGCTCCCCCTTAACCTATGCCTTCTTCCAATTTTCAATTTACCTAGGTGAAGTTCTACCCAACTTAACACCATAAACCCAAATTAAGTTATCCCTAACTTAACTTCTAAATTCTTCCCCCTTTGACATTATCAAAGAATTGTCTCCAAGCAACCTTTCTCTTAGTGCAAAAAAGAACTCAATAAAACCTTAAACACTCTAAAAGTTTGCAAGCACACTTGCTAGGATATACCCTATTATAGAAAAATATGATTCCATGAAAATATCAAGTGTGCTTGACTTTTGGTACAACCTTGATTTTCCTAAAAGATTTGGCATTTGTATCAATTTTCAAATCCATCTAGAATTCCATGTGTTTGCTATGTCTAACCATCATAATCTGACATATGGAATTGCCCTCAACTTTTCCCTTGTTATCTCTAAATCCTAGATTCAAATGGGAAACTTATCAACCTTCCTTGATTTTCAAAATATCAATAAAACCTTATTAACTCATGAGATAACACTTCATTAAAGGCATATGAGATCATAATTAAGACTTTTAATCCATAACCATATCCTATAATCCAAATTTGTAATTTCTGATTAGCCAATTTTCCCTTTTTCCATTTCAGCCTACGGACCAGTCGACTGCTCCTGGGGCAGTCGACTCCCAAAACTCACAGAATGTTTCTGGGCTTGAGACCAGTTGACTGCCCCCAAGGCAGTCGACTGATACCTGAATTTCAGGGTTTCATTCCAATTTCAGAAATGCCTAAATAATTCTACAAATCTTTAAAAATTATGAAATTTCGTGGGGAGATTTGTGGGGCCAATGTCTACTTGGGAAAGATACGTTTCTAAACAAATGTACTCCGAATCCCAAGATTGGCATGAAACTCAACTTATCCTAAAGTGTATTATTGAAACTCATCCCAAAAGTCTCAATTGTGATTCCTCCTCACTGTTTCTTCTTATCCTTGATTATAGTTCATTTCTATCATTGAATTACATGGTATTCACACATTAAAACCTAATTTTGTCATTTATAACCTCATTTTCACCCTTTTCTCCTTAATTTCTTTTTGAATGTGCCAAACACATAGGGTTAAGACTTACCCAGGTCTTCCAAACCCTTTTAACACATTTCACCTAATTTTCTAGGAGAGAAACTTGTGAGATCCATTTATCATGGACCCCAAATGCTCCTAGAGCTCCCCCTTGAGCTCTGAGCCTTAGCCACCTCCCTAGGTGACTTAACCCATACTAGACCACACCGGTGAACCTCTGGTGATTCTTGGCCTACAAATCTAACCTTCTTAACCTTAGACACTTTATCTTTGGTTAAGTTATCCTTTTTACCCTTGGATGACACCCCCTTGCCATCCTTGGACTTACCCTCCTTGCCATTATATGATTCCCCAGCATATTTCTTTTCATTTTCCTTGGAGGTCTTAGATCGGTATCCCAAACCCGATCTATCATAGTTGGGTTTCAAACTACCCAACACCATGTCTAAGCCCTTAGATCCAACCTTGAATCTTTCTAGGATCTTTTCGAGTTTGTCAAGCCTTCCCCTCAAGGCTTGATTTTCCCTTTCTAAGTTTTGAACCTTTGAGTCCACATGTCCACTTTGGACATTCCTAGAATTACCCATGTTCCTAGGCACATTCCTTCCCTTCTTGGGATTGGTGTCATGATCCTTAGGTCTAGAGGTTTTGGGTCTATCATTATGCATGCTTCTCCTAGGGTTTTGATCTACCTTGTTAACCCTAGTCCTATCATTATATCTAAATCCAAAATTATGCACAAGTAAGCACTTTTCATGATTTCTAGCGTGCATAGATGAATGATTAATTTTATTTTTATCATGTATAGAGGAACTCAAAATTGAATTACATTTTGGCTTAAGGATAGAAGTTACCTTCCTTACCTTTGGAGCTTCTCCTTGTTGTAAGCTTCTTTTCTTTCTCTCCTCCTTCTCCCATCTTCTTAGATGCTCCATTTTCTTGAGCTTTTCACTCATTGGGCATTTCGTGTGGTAGTGTCCTAGCTCACAGCACGTGAAGGATCTGATTCTCTTTCGTTTAGCTTGGACTTCTTTGTTCCTACAATCAATGTTAGAACTAGAAGAATTTGAAATGAGTTGGGACTTTACCTCCTTTTTACCTAGTGGGTACTTGTCTTTGTAGTGCTCCTTTTCATTGCACCCAAAGCATATGATGTGGTCCTTGGCTCTTACTTTGGTGGAGGTAGAGGTGGAGGCTAGGTTGACTTCTTCTTCAACCTTGGATGAAGTGGATGCCTCCTCTTGTTCCGGCATTGACGAGGGTCTCTCCTCCCCCTCAATTCTTGAGGTGGTGATCTCCTCCTCTTCTCTAGATGAGGTAGATGACCTCTCACTTTCTTCTTCCACTTCACTTGATGAGATGGTCAATTCTTCTCCTTTTTCTTCATCATGAACCATTTGACTCATCTCTTTGCACTCTTGAGATTGTGTAGGTTTCTCATAAATTTCTTTTAATTTGCTCCATAATTCATATGCATTTTGATATTTACTTACACAACTCAAAACATTGTTAGGCAAAAGATTAACTAGAATTGTCATTACCTTTTCGTTTGCCTTGGATTGATCTTGTTGTTCTTGATTCCAATATCTAGGCCTAAGCCTCTTTCCGTGCTTATCCCTTGGAATCTCGAACGGCTCTTCTAGTGCAATCCTACATGCCCACTCCATTCCGAACCAAATTTCGATCCTTGCCCTCCAAAAGTCAAAGTCTTGATGATCGTAGGCCGGTGGAGTGTAGATGTCTTCCCCCAACTTATCTTCCATTATTTTTCTTCCTCTAGCGTATGCTCCCTCGACGATTAGTCCAACGAGAGCGGTCCTTCGATCTGATACCAATTGTAGGATCGATCGTGTCCGCTAGAGGGGGGTGAATAGAGTTTCTTTAAAGCTTTCTTCTTACACGGTTAGTTTGCGCAGCAGAAATAATAATAAACAAAACTAACAATGAAGAACAAACGCTAACAACCTGATTTACTTGGTATCCACCCCGGACGGGTGACTAATCCAAGAATCCGTCGGTGGATCAATCCCCGGATAACCTCCGGTTAGCCCTCGTCGCTCCTTGTGGGTGGAGAAACCTCGCCACAAACTCAAACGAAGCACTGAGCACAAAGACTACTATCTTGCCTTTAACCAAGACAAGATTCGTCAAGAATCTCAGCCACCACGAAGTCCTCTTTAAATAGGACTCAAGCTGAAACCCTCGCCACCAGTCGACTGCCCCTGGGCAGGTGACAGGTGCCACTGAAATTCGACCGTTGCACCCTAACGTTCTAATTCTCAACCAACTCACCAGCCACCTACCAGTCAACTGCCCCCAGGGCAGTCGACTGGTCCCAGGGCTGAGACCTTTCTGTGAGTTCCATCAGTCGACTGCCCCCAGGCCAGTGTGGGGGCAGTCGACTAGTCTACTCACCCACCTAAGGTTACCCTTCCTGAGTACATTCCACTCCGCACTCAAACCCTAAGATTTCCCGAGTACAATCACACTGCACTCGTACCCTCACGACTCAACTGACTCCTCCACAGAAGCCTCGACTGTTGCCTTCGCGCCCTCTTCATCTTCGGCTCCCATCCCTCGGATGCACGCAAGCCTCCATCTTGCCTCCATGCCATCCTTCACGCATGCCTCAAAGTCCGCACCCCTCAGCTCATCGTCGCTGCTCACCAAGGTCCCTCGGGTGCACACAAGCCTCCAGCTTGTCTCCATGCCACCCTTCACCGTACCGAGGTCGTCTAGTCAAGTCCATATGTGTAACCTGTACAACCTGCACACTCAACATACACATATAAGAACACAAGAAACCCTAACATAAACCCTTTGCCCAAACATCAAAACACTTGATCACTCCGGACCATAGATTGCCTCAACAGAGTTCACCATCTGGTCGATCTGAAGCAGGGGATAGCAATCCTTCGGGCAAGCCTTGTTGAGATCCCGGGAGTCGATGCAGACTCGCCACTTATTGTCGGGCTTGGGTACCAACACCACGTTGGCTAATCAGGCCGGGAACTGCACTTCCCTGATTTGGCCTGCTTCCAGCAGCTTCTCGACCCGGATCACTTTATTCTGCTCGGTGTTGAAGTCTCGTTTCCTTTGTTTGACGGGCCGAGCATGGGGATAAACATGGAGGTGATGCTCTGCCACCTCCGATCGGACGCCTTTCAGCTCTTTGACCGACCAGGCGAAAACATCCTGGTTCCGAGCCCAACATTCCAACAAGGGCTTCTTCATCTCCTCAAGCAACCTCGCTGCAATCTTAACTCGGGCTTCTTCCCGATCTGGAAGGAGCTGTACCTCCTCCTTATCATCGTGCAACTCGGCCCACAGGGAGGCCTGAACCATGTTGTAATCTGGGAAGGGACGTGGGGCCTTTTGGCTCTCCACCTGGACGTCGTCTACAGAGCACCTCCGGACCACTCTCTGGTCGCCCCTGACCTCTCCTATCTTGTCCCCGATCGGGAACTTAACCTTCAGGTAGAAGGTGGAGGCAACGGCTCGGAACTCGTTATGGGTCGGTTGGCCCAAGATAGCGTTGTAGGCGGAGGGAGCGTCAACCACCAAGAAAGTGGACCATCTGGTCCGCTTCATAGGCTCCTCCCCTAAGGAAATGGCCAGTCGGATCTGGCCGATTGGCTGCACTTGATTCCCCATGACCGAACAAAGGTGTCGCCACCAAGTCCAGCTGGGGCCTTTCTATCTGAAGTTGGTCAAATGCCTTCTTGTACATGATGGTGTCCACGATGGTGTGGTGGACTTGGTAGTTGGTGATGACGGCCGTAATGACCAGCGCATCATCGTGTGAGACTTCTAGTCCCTGTAGATCTTGGGGCCCGAAACTGATCTGGGGCCCCGCTGCCTGCGCCGAGCTGGTGCCAACTTGATGAATTTCCAACCGGTGCACCTGCGCCTTTCGGGCATGGTGGGAATCTCCTCCGGTTGGTCCGCCCGAGATAACATTTACTCCCCCTCAGATGGCGATCTGCTGGTTGGCGTGCTCCTCCTCCATTTCTTCGGCCTCAGCCCGGTTCCCCTAAGGGATTGATTGCGGGCGACTGGGGGATTTCCTCGGAGTTCTTCGGCGACGGGGTCAATGGCCTTGCCTCCTCGGCCTAAGCCGCGCCCCGGTGATGCTTGTCACCCTCGTCCTCTGGGAGTCGGAGCCCAACCTTGTCCAGCCTGCCGACATTCCTCGGTGGCGTGGTCGCGACTCTGGTGGAACGTGCAGTACGACCTCCATCAGATCGGGAGGCATCCTTGGTTCACCTGATGCACATGTTGTCTTTCTCCCCCGCTCGGTCGATGAGCCCGCGGGGGCTGCGGATAGGTCCACCCGGGGACCTGGTGTTCTGGGCGGGGTTGGGAGGCACTGGATTGACCGACTCCTTCTTCCAAGCGGCCTGGGCTTCCTCTATATTGATATATTTGACAGCCTTGCCCAGCAGGCTGTTGAAGTCCTTCGGGAGCTTCCTGATCAGTGAGCGGAAGAAATCCTCCTCTTGCAATCCTTGGGAGAAAGCACTGACCAGGACCTTTAGAGTGGCGGTCGGTACATCCAGTGCCACTCCGTTGAACCTCTTGATGTAGGCCCGGAGAGTCTCCTTCGGGCCTTACTTCAGAGCAAACAGGTTGAGGCTTCTCCTATGATGCCTCCTGCTGCTGGCGAAGTGTTGGAGGAAAACCCTCCTGAGCTCCTCAAAGCCCGTGACCGACCCATCGGGGAGTTGGTCGAACCACCTTTGGGCTGGTCGAGAGAGTGGTTAGGAAGGCTCGGCACTTGACACCTTCCGGGTATTGATGAAGCAGAGCCGCGCTCTCGAACTTCATCAAGTGCTCCTCCAGATCTGTGGCCCCCACGTACTCGGGGATTGTGAAGAAACGGAGATGACGGGAAACCGGATCTTCCAGGATCTAAGAGGAGAAAGGACTGCGTGCCAGAATGGAAGGAGAAGGGTCGGCTGGGGCCTTTCCCTTGTCTGGTCGTGATGCATGCACCTGATTAGATGCGGAGGCCTCGGCTGAGTCAGCCTCATCACCATGGTCCCCGTAGAAGGCTGCGGGAAAGGGTACGACACCACCCTCAAGGCGCGTGGGCCTTCCTTGACCTCCTGAAGGCCGGTGTGCCATCGGCTCCGGAAACCGAGCCACTTGACTACCAGCTTGTGAAGGCCGCTGAGGCATCCTTCGAGCGCGAGCAGCCATCAGGGCTTTATATTCCTCGCGGGTGACAGCCATCATGACTTGATTTGGATCCGCCATCTTCACTTCCAATCCCGCAAACAGGATGTAGATACACATGGTCCAACGATCGAGTATTTTGTAAGCTAGATAGAGCCTTGGTCAACAAAAGATGGTTGGAAGAAAGTATTAGAACTGTGGCAAATTTCATTCTGCCAGGGCAATACTCAGATCACACTCCTTGCATTGTCACAATCATGGATGGCAGTGACTTGGGTAGAAGACCTTTCAAAATTTTCAATATGTGGACGCTCCATTCGGACTTTCAAACACTGGTAGCAAGGAAATGGGCAGCGGTCCATTGGCATGGAGAATGGAGTACGACACAGTTCAGATTAAAAAGGAAACTCACTCAGTTAAAGCCTGATATGAAGCAGTTAAACCATCAGCATTTTCAGCACATACAGGAGAGAGCAGCAAGTGCAGTGGCAGAATTGCAGCGCCTGCAGCAAGATGGATTGATCAGCGGTGAATTTCAGCAGAACTATGGGCAAGTGCAGAAATTAGCTGCGCAACTCAGTAACGCAGATTATCAATATTGTGCACAGAAAGTAAAGTTGAAATATCTCAAAGAAGCAGACAGGAACACAACGTTTTTTTTTCATGCGTTAGTGAAAAGAAATAGCAAGAGAAGGGAGATTGTCATTGTTGATGCAGTCTGACCCTAATTGTTGTTTTGGTGTTGACACCGATTTAAGTTTTGATTTAAGTTTGGTTGAGCGAATTTGGGTTAAGTCCTGGTCGGGGACTGGGCATGAAACCCTGGTGAGTGAAGCCAGGTCCTAGCTTGGGAAGGTAGGTTGACTAAAATCCCGGTGAGTGAAGCCGGGTCCTGGTGAGTGAAGCCAGGTGATGGAAATCCCGGTGAGTGAAGTCGGGTCCTGGTGAGTGAAGCCAGGTATTTGGAAATCATAGTGAGTGAAGCTAGGTTGAAATCCTGGTGAGTGAAGCCGGGTCCTGGTGAGTGAAGCCAGGTGTTTGGAAATCCTAGTGAGTGAAGCTAGGTTGAAATCCCGGTGAGTGAAGTCGGGTCTCGGTGAGTGAAGCCGGGAGACCGAAACCCTAGTGAGTGAAGCCAGGTCTTAGCTTGGAGGGCTAGGTTGAAGTCCCAGTGAGTGAAGCTGGGCATGGCACGAGTCAGAGAAGGGCTGGCGGCTTGTTCTCGTGACTTAGAGTGCATTTGGGCTTGCCTGGATCGGTCTGGTGACCGATTAGGGAAGTTGGCACGGTGCTCCTTCGTGGATCGGTCTGGTGACCGATCCAGGATGACTGATCGGTCTGGTGACCGATCAGGGAGCACACAGTGAGGTTGGGAACCTACTGCTATGCTCCTGATCGGTCTGGTGACCGATCAGGGAGTAAGCGTTTCACTCATTGTACAGCTCCTGATCGGTCTGGTGACCGATCAGGGAGCGAACAGTGAGTTGAGTTCCCCCGCTGATCAGCTCCTGAACGGTCTGGTGACCGATCCACGACTTAGGATTTGATTTCCGCAGTTACTGTTCACTCAGTCGTGGACTGATCAGGCTTGAGCCTGATCGGACAGGGAGCTACCTGATCGGTCTGGTGACCGATCAGGCTGGAGCCTGATTGGTCTGGGTACCGATCTGGAGTGTGCCTGGATAGGTCTGGGGACCAATCAGGAGTGTACAGAAGACTGCTGGATCGGTCTGGTGACCGATCAGGGTCCTTCCTGATCGGTCTGGTGACCGATCAGGAGCAGAACTTTAATTCAAATACGCTGTCAGAAGCTCTGATTGCGACTGTTTTCTTTGCCGATTCTCTGATACATTGCTGATTTCATTTGATATGCATTGCTAAGCCTCTGTTGGAGTGTGCAGGTGATAGCAGGTGATTCAAACAATCAAGGAGGGTCAATGGGAGGCTTTCCTTGGAGCAGGTTTGTTTGTTTCTCCTTCTCAGGTTTCAACGACAACTGGAGCAGCTGGCGACTGACGGAGACTCAGCTGGAGAGGAGGTCTTCAGTGGACTGAGTGCTCAGGGAGGTCAGTGGGTTCATGCTGGCTCAGTGGATGCTGATGAAGCTTGCGATGGTGAGAGGGAGCTTAAGACAAAGCTGGAAGCAGAGGAGCGACAACGAAGGAAGACAGAAAAAACAAGTGAAGTTTTTCGCTGTGGTGTTGTGCTCTCTGTTGCTTTGTACTTGAGCGATCTTGTTGCATTCCTGTGAGATCATTGTGAGTGTTCCTTCTTGTGTGATCTCTTGCACTCAAGTTCAATTATCTGTGAGATCTGTGGAGAGGTTTCTCCACCGAGAAGGAGGCTCTATCTTATCCGGTGTTCACCGGGGCTTGATCTGCCGACGATCAAGGGATCGCCCACCTTACGGGCATGCTAAGGAGTAGGGGCAAGTTATCCCCGAACCTTGTACATCGCTGTGTCATCTGGTTTGCTCATTTTGTGTTGATTTCTGTTTTCATTTTTGTTTCTGCACTTGTGTTGTTTGTTTCCGCTGCCTAACTCTTGAAGTGCAGAAAGTTTGTGAAAGCTCAAGAAAATTATGCATGGCTATATTCACCCTCTCTCTCTAGCCATCCAAGTTCCAACAAGTGGTATCAGAGCTTGGGGCTCTACTGCAAACGGCTTAACATTCGAGAGTTATCAACAAGATGGCTGGAAGAGAAGGAATGAGCACAAACCACCCTCCACTCTTCGACGGCGCTGATTTTCCATACTGGAGGTTGAAGATGGAGTTTTACCTCAAAACCAACCTCGGCATGTGGTTTGCTTTCAAGGAAGGTTTTTCCACTTCTAAAGATGCTGAGGGAAAATAGATGGACTTCTCAAGTTGGTCAGCAGATCAAATCTGGAGAGGTGAAGCCGATGCGAAAGTGATGGTAACTTTGCAATGCGGGTTGACCAAGGACCAACTAATCAATGTTGGTCCCTTCACAAGTGCTAAAGACCTTTGGAACAAAGTCATTGAGCTCCATGAAGGAACCCAAGACACCCGGACTGCCAAGAAGGACCTCCTCCTCAGCCAACTCCAAAATCTGTCCATGAAAGAGGAAGAAACTGTAAGTATACTTTATGGTCGGTTTAAAGAGATACTCAACGGTCTCCACTCCATCAATGAAAAGGTAGAAAATCGAGACTTAGTAAGGTATATTCTAAAAGCCTTCCCTAGGAATGCCTTGTGGACATCCATGGTGGATGCCTACAAGGTTTCCAAGGATTTATCTTTTGTTAAGTTACAAGATCTATTTTGTGAAATGGAACTACATGAGATCTCTAACAAAAGTTCAAAAGAGAAAGGTATTGCTTTAGTGGCAGGTGACAACAAGAAGAAGAAGAAGGGGAAGAAGAAGGAGAAGGAAGTCTCTTCATCTTCATCGTCATCCGAGTCCGAGGAGGAGGGCAGCTGGTCTTCTTCCTCCGAGATGGCCAACTTTGTTAGAAGGATGATGAGGAAGAGCCGGCGCCTCAAGGGTAAAGGTAACTCGAGTATAGTTAAAATTGATAAGTCTAATGTTACTTGTTTTGAGTGTAGCAAGAAAGGACATTACAAGGATGAATGTCCAAAGTTAAAGAAGAAGAAGGATAAATCAAAGAAGAAAAAGAAGGCCTTGAGGGCCACATGGGATGAATCGTCCTCTAGTTCATCTGAAGAAGAGGAGGAGGAGAAGTACATTCATCACCGTGACCTCATGGCCAAAGAGGATTCAAATGAAGAGGAGAGTGGAGACGAATCAAGCTCCTCAACCACGCCTTCATCATCTTCAGATGATGAAGAGGTAATCTCTCCCGAGCTAGATAAGTGCTATAGAACTATTGCATGTCTAGCTAGGTTGCTTAAAAAATCCAAGAACAAAGTTAAATTGTTGAAATTGGAAGTAGAAGAATTGAAATCCTCTAGGGTGGAGGATATTGATGATTTTCATGAGAAAACCTCTAAGGATGAGGTAATTGATGTTATGCATGATGAGTCCCTTGAAAATGAAAATAAGACTTTGAGGAGTGAAGTTGAAAATCTCAAGAATATTCTTGAGAAGTTTTCAACTAGTTCCAAGACCCTAGACATGATTCTAAATTCACAAAAAGCAGTCTACAACAAGATTGACTTGGGTTATCAACCTAAACAATCAAGTTTCATATCATTGATGTCTAGAACCCAATTTAGAGCACAAAATAATTCTAGGATTCAAAAGGCTAAAAAGAAAATGACTAAGGCATGAGTGCCAAAGTCCTTCATTGAAGATTCATTAGGTCCCAAAATTTGGGTATCACAACTCAGATAGGGGGGCATCACAACTCAGATCAGTTCTATGGCTTCAAATGGAGATATGATGCACGTGGCAGAAGGGTTAGTGGACGGGCACTTGTGGTTGGAGGCCTTGGTATCCATGAGATGGGTAGTGGATGATAGCAGGACTTTTGTGGTTAGTATTTGTGAGATTTGAGGATACATTTTTTCTAGTATCCCAGGACTTTTGTGGTTGGTATTTACGAGATTTTGAGGATACATTTTTGTAGTATCCCAGGATATCTACTTGGATCTGACACTTCGTCAGAAACAAATAGATTTCCAAAGGGTGCATAGCCATATGCACCATTTTACTTGATGATATATTTACCTTTCATCAAAAAAAATATTTGATCCTATCGCGAAATGAGGTGGGCTTCCCAAAAGCGAGATGGTCCTCTAGGGAGCACGAACCGCTGAGGCTGGCCGCGAAGCTCGCTGCTGACCTGCAAGACAGAGACCGTTAGAACCCACCGGGAAAAGTCCTCGGCAAGACACTCCGACGGTCAAGTCAGTCCTCGAGAGTGGAAAGCAGACAGAAAGCAATAGAACAGTAAGAAATGCACTATTACGCGTACCTGTGATATGCGGAGTGAAGAGACTTATATAGCCGGGGAAGATGACAGCTCCTGCCCCGCCTGCCATCCTTTGTCCTGTAGTGAGGACAAGGTGATGCATGCCGAGAGGTGACAGGGTAAAGTAGTGCATACCAGAATAAGGAAAGGGAGCACTGTCAACTTAAATGCTAGCGTCGTTCGGCGTCACTCGTCCTGACACCAGTGTAGGTGGTCGTAGTACGAGGGGACAAGGTATGACAGGAAGATCAAGGCATCAGCGGGATATCCGTCGCTTGGGTCAGAATAGTATCAGACCCGCACCGACCCCGTACTGCCTCTGGTAATCTGGTGTCAGGGAGCAGTTGTTCTGCATGCCAGGGTCGACTGAGGGCCGCTAAGAAGGGAGGTGCCGACTGGGGGCACTAGATAGCGAGGCCGACTGAGGGCCTAGAAGGAAGGTGCCGACTGTGGGCACTGGGTAGCGAGGCCGACTGAGGGCCTTTGCCAATGTATCGAGTAAAAGTCTCCTCTGGTTCGGGCTTATCCCAGGAGCGTGGGCCACCACGCGTCGACTGGGAGCCGAGCCTAGAGGGGTATGGGAATGTGTTCGTGAGTGTCTGCGCATCCGGTCATGCCGATTCGGGGGAGCGTGGGCCTCCGCGTGTCCGATTGGGGATACTGAGCCGCATAAGGCGCGGGAACTGGCCCGCGAGTACTTTCATTATATTATATATCGAGACTTCCCGGATGCAAGAGTACCCAGGCTTGTCCAAAGATGTTCTTCGAATTTTCCCGGACCCGGGCCTCTCTTGGGCAGAAGGTTCCGCGCCTGCACTTCCTTGCCGCTAGGGCTTCTAGGGTGTCCGACCCTCTCAGACCCTCTTATCTTGCAGCGAGTCGGATCGACTCACCGACCTAGGCCACCTATCTGATGGGCCTCTCCGCCCTGTAAACCCATTTTCTCCTGACTAGGTGCCAGGCTGCCGGGCCAAACTACACGTAAGCCGACCCGGGATCAATAAATATATAAAGTTGATTAAAAAACAGTGAGATTTTTTTAATATGATAAAAGATATATTTAAGAAAAAGAAAGAATATCCCATAGTTTCATAACAGTGTGCCTCATGGGTTGATGAGTTAGTAATTACATTAATTGTTTCAATAAATTTTAAAATTAATTTTCAATAAATAAAAAATAATTCATTGAGTACTTAATTATTTTCATGAAAAGAGTTATTATATTAGAATAAAATATTCCTTATAATTTATTTATTTGTATCTTATTAGGGCTGATGATACTGGACCATTTGAGATTAGTGTTATTACTTGTTATTCTAATTAATAATCGTGTTAACAAATAATTTAGTAAATATTAAAGCAATTGATAATATTCAATCCAGAAATCTAGTATCATCGGTCTCTCGATTTGAAACAAATAAGTAAATCATACCCATGTAAAAAATAATTTGTTAATGTAAAATATTTTTCATAATTTATCTCTCTATATCTCATTGGGGATGAGCTATTATCACTTTTTATTTCAATAATCATGTTAACAAATAATTTAGTAATCATTAAAATAATTCATAATTTTCATTTTAAACTGATATAAATATGTAAATCATAAAAGATATTCTATTCTAGTATAATTATCTTTTATATGAAAAAATTAAATATTTAATAAAATATTGTATATCAATGAAAAATTTGACCCTAATTATTTAATGCACATATCAACAATAATTTGATTAACATAAATGATTGCGTTGTCATCACTCATCATCCCTATCATTTAATATAATATCCAAAAAAACAAACTTAAAATAAAAAAGAAATTTATAGACGATAATCTTGAATTAAATTTGGTTCTGATTTTATGTCAAACTTGCCGGTGAATGAGAGGGATAGAACAATGGATGGTTCTGATTTTAAGTCAAACTTGCCGGTGATTGAGAGGGATAGAACAATGGATGTGATGGTAAATACGAATCGGATAATATGTAGGTCGTGTTTAGTTATATAATCTTTTTTTTTTTGTTTTACCAGGCAGCAGACAAATTGAACCTGGGATGATCGGCCCGGCCCCACGAAAGTTTCCCACCGGTCACCAGGGTAAATCGGGAAGCGCTCGCGGTGGCCAGTCTAGAAGCCCAGCGGCCCAAGATTCACGCCCCATTTGGAGGAAAAATTCCTGCAAAATGCGCCGTAGCTGGGGATCGAACCGCGGATGCATGGGTTAACAACTAGTAACCTTACCGCTGCACCATAGCCCCGGGGGCATATAATCTTGATTAGTATAATACTCGTGCGATGCATAAAATTTTTATATAATTCAAATAACATGTTTAATGATAATATAAATATGTCAATTCTTATTATTAAATAAAAAATTAAAATGAAAAGTTATTATTTTTTATAATATAAGATATTAATGGTGATCATAAGTTTTATAAAGGTAGTGGATGTGGATGCGATCTAAAGTTTACTTTGGATAAGGGTGTGTCAGACCTGTGTTATAGTGCAACACACAGGCGACACATAAAATCCCTAGTAGTAAATTACTATGATGGGTCATTCCCCATATAAAAATTAATTTAATATGAAAGTTAATTAATGACCCACATATTAGATATTAAACTAATAAGAATATATACTACACTTGATCTTAGCTAAAAGGCCGAGAAAGATATGAGTTGTTTTACCGTTCTTTATCCATTTTTATAATTGCTCTGTGTGTAATTCGCCTTAATAACTTCAAGTATGAGACTATCTTTTTTCTTATATCAACTCAAGGGAAGCTAAAAGTCTATATTTTATTAAAATTAAATTAAATTTATTTTTTTTTATGTACGTAATCATTATAACTTATTTAAAGTTTTAATTTTGAAAATTTTAAAATATAATTTCAAATTGAAATTATCTTTTTTAAAAAAAAATTATTTAGAAAATTTATATATGATTTAAAATAAGGGACAGGTCTAAAATTTAAATTTATTAATTATTAATTAATTTTTTTTATTTAGAAAATTTATATTCTATTTCAAAAAAAGGGACAAATCCAAAATTTATTAATTATTAATTAAAATTTTTTATTTAGAAAATTTATATTCGGTTTAAAAAAAGGGACAGGTATAAAATTTATTAATTATTAATTAAAAATTTTATTTAGAAAATTTATATTCGGTTTAAAAAAAGGGACATGTCTAAAATTTATTAATTATTAATTAAAAAAATTTTATTTAGAAAATTTATATTCGGTTTAGGCGGGAACCCTAAGCTCCCTGAATGTCACGTCTGCATGCAAAACTGTGTTTTATAGATATTAATAGATATATAGATAGATAGATAGATTATGTGAGTCTTAAATAATCACATAATTAAGGTAATGGAGAATGAAACATAACCTGAAATTATTTGGTTCAATTTAGGCATTCAAATAAAATCATGTTTATTTGGAGCTAATAAGTTATAACATAATATAATAGTTTACCGTATTACCCTTTAGAATTTGTTCAAATAATTTTATTAATTTATAAATTAAATTTATTTAATTTATTAACATTTTAATTAAAATATTAAATTAAAAAAATATTCGTCGGCGACACCGACATCGACGTCGATGTCGACCATCGATGTCCATGTAGGCAGTCAGTATCCAACACCGGCGGCCGACTCTCAATGTCAGCGGCCGACAGTCGATGCCGGCGGGCGACGATCGGCGGCGGCCGTCGGTCGATCGACGTTTAGCGTCGATCGGCGTCGATCGCGGACTGCTACCGTCGACTGCCGGTCGTCGGCCGCCGCCGCCGGTCGTCGGCCGCCGCCGCCGGTCGTCGGCCGCCGCCGCCGGTCGTCGGCCGCCGCCGCCGGTCGTCGGCCGCCGCCGGTCGTCGGCCGCCGCCGGTCGTCGGCCGCCGCCGGTCGTCGGCCGCCGCCGCCGGTAGTCGGCCGCCGCCGCCGGTCGTCGGCCATCGTTGTAGATCTTCAATCGGGAACAATGCTTCCAGAATTTAATAAATTATAAAGGTTATTTTTTTGTCATAAATGTAAATATTGAAGGATAATTTTGGAATCATAAGTTTCTTAACCCCGAAATCAAGAAAAACTTTACTTTCCTAAAGTTTTTTGATTCTGAGTTGCATACCCATATTACTGACTTGTAGGCATTGATTACTTGTAGGCATTGATTATTACTTGGATATTACTTGGAAATCATTGATTATGTGTTGGATATCTTGGATATCTATTGTGAATGGAAAGGGAGGTGGTGAGACTTTAGTCCCACATTGGGAGTTTTAAGGCAAAATATTTTGTTTATATTGTATCACAAGCATGGTAGTTGTGAACAAATGCTAGGGGAGAGGCTCTCTCTCAAGCGTGGGTGCGCAGGGGGAGTGCAAATCCAGGGCCCGGATTTGTACTGAACCAAGTGAACTCGTGTGCGTGCACGACCCGCGCACGTCGAATGTCCGACCGGTCGGAGCAAAATTTGTCCAAGTAGAAGAACCAATGTTTTGCCAAATTGAATTTTGCTCAAATATAACCGATGCATTAATTTTGATTAATGCGAGATCAGTAACCCCCAGACGTATGTTTGGATCTGGTCGGGTAAATGCCAGTAAATGACGATTAATTCGTCATTTAATTCTGCGGAGGTCTGAGCCTATAAAAGGAGGCCGTGACGGAGAGCAAAAGACAGACGCTACGAAAATCTCCTCCACTCCACCTCGTTCCCGACTCGGCTGATAGCAGTCGGGTACATTCTCAGTTCGCCACAAGCAACGAGTGCTCCGTTGCGCCCGTGGTTCAGCTGTTGTATCCTGAGAGACAGAAGTCCATCTGAGCCTCGAAGCACCGCGGAGGAGGACGAATCTGTTTCAAGGAAACTGCGCTGCGCAGGCCTCAGCAACATCCCGGTCGGGAGACGTCCGACCACTACTCAGGAGTTCCCAGTCGGGAAACTCCACTCGGGATTTCCAGTTCGGGAATTCCACTCGGCGGCTCGGGAGTTCACTCGGCTATTCCGCTCTGGACTCCACTCAAGAATTCCAACTCGGGAATTCCACTCTACTCGGGAGATCCCAATCGAGAAACTCACTCGGCCATTCCTCTCGGGAGCTCGCTCGGCCGCTCGGGAGCTCGCTCTGCCATTTCGCTCGGAGCTCACTCGGCCACTCGGGAACCTCACTCGGCCGCTCGGGTCAGGAGATTCCACTCGGACCTCATTCGGCCACACCGGAATTTCGCTCGGGAGATCATCCTGTCACTTGGGAACCTCACTCGGGATCTTCACTCGGGAGCTCGGGAAACTGCTGCTAGAGAAGAAGGCAGCTCGGGCCACTCAACAGAGATAAGTTGAAATTAATTTCTGTAATTTTAATTTACTGTAAAATCTCAGATATTCCTCCAACAATCTTGAAACAGAGTCGTTCTGTTGAGATGGCCACGGAACGTGTTGAGGTGAAACAGACTCATCACCAGGCCCCCTCCGCCCCGATCGGGAATGTCCCGATCAACCATGGGGAAAAGCCAGAAAAGTTCACTGGGCTGAACTTCAAGAGGTGGCAGCAGAAGATGCTCTTCTACTTGACCACGCTCAATCTGGCTCGATTCTTGACCGAGGACCCTCCCACGCAAGCTGAGGCTGCTGAGGTAGAGGCATGGACTCATTCTGAGTACCTATGCCGAAACTACATCCTCAACTACCTGGCCGACTCGCTGTATGCTATGTACAGCACGAAGAGAACGACCAAAGAGCTATGGGAGTCCTTGGACAAGAAGTATAAATCGGAGGACGCTGGGGCTAAAAAGTTCATCGTGGGCAGATTCTTGGACTACAAGATGGTTGACTCTAAGACTGTGATCAGCCAAGTCCAGGAGCTTCAGGTGATCTTACATGAGATCCACTCAGAAGGTATGGTTCTGAGTGAAACCTTCCAAGTAGCAGCCATCATTGAGAAGTTGTCCCCCGACTGAAAGGATTTCAAGAACTACCTGAAGCACAAGCGGAAGGAAATGAACGTGGAGGAACTTGTTGTGCGACTTCGCATCGAAGAAGACAACAAGGGATCAGAGAGAAAGATGTTCTCTTAGGCTACTGTGAAAGCCAACGTGGTCGAGCACGGACAAAGCTCGAAACGGAAGAATTCTAAATCTTCCAAGCTGGGACCCAAAGGAGGCATCGCCAAGAAGTTCTCTGGGAAGTGCTACAACTGTGGCAAAGTGGGTCACAAGTCTTCGGAATGCAAGAAACCGAAGAAGAAGCAGGAGGCCAACCTTAACGAGGGACCAGAAATGGAAGACCTCTGTGCCGTGGTCTCTGAACTGAACCTGGTGGGTTCAAACCCGTGGCAATGGTGGATCGATACTGGAGCCACCAAACATGTATGCTGCAATAAGGAGTTGCTTCACAATTTTGAAGAAATTAGTGGAGAGAAGCTGTTCATGGGGAACTCGGCAACCTCGGACATCATGGGCCAAGGGAAGGTGGTGCTGAAGATGACCTCGGGTAAGGACCTGACTCTCACCAATGTGTTGTATGTTCCGGAGATTCGAAAGAATCTAGTGTCCGGATCACTATTAAGTAAGCATGGCTTTCGCATTGTGTTTGAGTCCGACAGAGTTGTTCTGTCAAAGAAGGGAATGTTTGTAGGAAAGGGCTATGTATCTGATGGGCTGTTTAAGCTCAGTGTAATGACCATTAGGCCTAAAATAAATAAAGGTGAAAGCTCTTCCGTTTATATGCTTGAGTCTTCTTGTTTGTGGCATAGTAGACTAGGACATGTGAACTACGATGTAATTCGTAGATTAATAAACATGCAAAGCATACCTACATTCCACCTTGACCCGAAACACAAGTGTGAGACTTGTGTTGAAGCAAAGTTGACAAGGTCATCTTTTCAACACGTTGAAAGAAGTACCGAACCACTCGGCCTAATTCACACCGATGTATGTGACCTTAAAGGCACACCGACACGTGGTGGGAATAAGTACTTCATCACTTTTGTTGATGATAGCACAAAATACTGTTATATGTATCTTCTCAAAAGCAAGGATGAAGCTATAAAGAAATTCATTCTCTATAAGAATGAGGTTGAAAACCAACTTAATAAGAAAATTAAGGTGGTTCGAAGTGACCGAGGTGGTGAATACGTATCACCATTCGCTGAGTTGTGTGCTGAACAAGGGATCAGACACGAAACAACAGCTCCTTATAACCCTCAGCAAAATGGGATTGCTGAGCGACAGAATCGAACTCTTAAGGAGATGATGAATGCTCTTTTATTGAGCTCTGGACTGCCAGACTCTATGTGGGGGGAAGCTGTGTTAACAGCTAACTACCTTTTGAATAAGGTCCCCCGGAAGAAAATAGATAAGAGCCCTTATGAGTTATGGAATGAAAGACAATCATCCTACAAATACTTGCGAGTGTGGGGGTGTCTTGCCAAAGTTTTGGTGCCTGATCCGAAAAGGGTCAAAATAGGACCAAAAACTGTTGACTGCATATTTATTGGATATGCACACAATAGCAGTGCATATCGGTTTTGTGTGTATGAGTCACAATTACCGGATATACACAAGAACTCGATAATAGAATCGAGAAATGCCTCATTCTTCGAGCATGTGTTTCCATATAAGACCCGACAGGATACTAGCTCCTCAAAACGGGTGGAAGAAATACCAGAGGATGATGAACCAGTAGAGGCTGCGCCTCGACGGAGTAAGAGAGCTCGGGTGGAAAAATCTTATGGATCAGATTTTATCACTTTCATACTGGAAGGTGACCCCCAGAGCTACTTAGAAGCTGTAAACTCTTCTGAGGGACCTCACTGGAAAGAGGCAATTACATCTGAGATAAAATCTATCTTACAAAATCACACTTGGGAACTTGTGGACCTTCCTTCGGGGAGTAAACCATTAGGTTGCAAGTGGATTTTTAAGAAGATAAGATCAGATGGCACAATTGACAAGTATAAGGCTAGGTTGGTAATTAAAGGTTATCGACAGAGAGAAGACCTTGATTACTTTGATACATATTCTCCTGTGTCGAGAATAACGTCCATTAGAGTGTTGTTGGCTATTGCTGCTCTATGGAACCTGGAAATACATCAGATGGATGTAAAGGCGGCCTTTCTAAACGGAGATTTAGAAGAGAAAATCTATATGGAGCAACCTGAGGGGTTTTCTGTGCCAGGACAGAATAACAAGGTTTACAAATTGGTGAAGTCTTTATACGACTTGAAGCAAGCTCCAAAGCAGTGACATGAAAATTTTGATAATGCCATGCGAGAAGGTGGATTCAAAATCAATGAATGTGATAAATGTGTCTACTCGAAAGCTACTGAAGATGACTTTGTCATCTTGTGCTTATATGTAGATGACATACTTATCATTGGGAGTAATGATAAGATAATCAAATCCACGAAAGACATGTTGAACTCAAGATTTGACATGAAAGACATGAGCCTAGCTGATGTGATTCTAGGAATCAAGATTCTTAGAACAGCTGAAGGACTTGTTCTTAGTCAGTCCTACTACGTGGACAAGATTCTTGAGAAATTCACCAATGGTGATACTGCGTTGGCACGAACGCCGATAGATACGAGCCAACATCTATCGAAAAACCGAGGCGAAAGTATCTCTCAGGCAGAGTACGCTTGGGTGATTGGAAGTCTGATGTACTTGATGAATTGTACAAGACCAGACTTAGCCTACGCAGTAAGCAAACTGAGTAGATACACGAGTAACCCCGGTGTTGAGCACTGGAAAGGGATAACAAGAGTACTGAGGTACTTGAGATATACTCGTGGAAATGGACTACACTATATGAGATATCCTGCTGTTATCGAAGGATACAGCGATGCGAGTTGGATATCTGATATAAAAGACTCGAAGTCTACGAGTGGTTATGTGTTCACTCTGGGAAGTGCAGCCATTTCATGGAAATCTTCTAAGCAAACCGTAATTACCAGATCCACGATGGAGTCTGAGTTTGTAGCTCTTGACAAATGTGGTGAAGAGGTTGAATGGTTACGGCAATTCTTAGAAGATGTACCGAGATGGCCGAAACCCGTGCCGACAATATGCATACATTGTGATAGTCAATCTGCAATTGGCCGGGCACAAAACCATCTGTACAATGGTAAGTCTAGACATATACGTCGAAGACACAATACCATTAGACAACTACTCTCAACTGGAGTTATCACTGTTGACTATGTGAAGTCAAAGGATAACTTAGCGGATCCGCTAACCAAAGGGTTAAATCGAGAGTTAGTTGCAAGCTCATCAAGGAGGATGGGTTTGATGCCGATAGATAAAGTTGGTGCAAAGGAAACCTAACCTATGCAGACTGGAGATCCCAAAAACTAGGTTCAAAGGGACAACCTAACTGCACTGACAAAAGTGTTCACTGTGAGGGAACGACCCTTTGAAACGGTGAAGGATGAAGGTTAAGCATACTGCTTTTAATGATTCAATAGAGTTATGTGGAAAACTCTTAAGAGATCACCTATGTGAGAAAGAAGTGGGGCCGCTTCGAAGAGAATTGGAGGCACAATTCTTAGAACTTCTCGCAGAATCAGGCATGTTCATGGCCAAGAAAGAACACACTCATGAGAACTGAGGTGTATCAGGGAGAGTCCTGGGTGAGATGTGTCAATGCTTACATAAACGGCAGCACAGTTCAAGGACATCGTGTCTACTGTCAGCCAGGAAGCAAACAGATCTTCACAAGGGAAGGTTCAAAGGGTGAAACCTACCTATCCTATACACGACTCAACTGCTGAATACTATCACCATGTTTCCATTCATGTGGGGGATTGTTGGATACCTTGGATATCTATTGTGAATGGAAAGGGAGGTGGTGGGACTTTAGTCCCACATTGGGAGTTTTAAGGCAAAATGTTTGGTTTATATTGTATCATAAGCATGGTAGTTGTGAACAAATGCTAGGGGAGAGGCTCTCTCTCACGCGTGGGTGCGCAGGGGGGGTGCAAATCCAGTGCCCGGATTTGTACTGAACCAAGTGAACTCGTGTGCGTGCACGACCCGCGCACGTCGAATGTCCGACCGGTCGGAGCAAAATTTGTCCAAGCAGAAGAACCAATGTTTTGCCAAATTGAATTTTGCTCAAATGTAACTGATGCATTAATTTTGATTAATGCGAGATCAGTAACCCCCAGACGATTGGATCTGGTCGGGTAAATGCCAGTAAATGACGATTAATT
>JAGFNQ010002358.1:36397-145474 GCA_024364735.1 Boesenbergia rotunda | reverse complement strand
TCATGCTCCCGATATTGAGTCAAATCAACGGGTTTACCACTCTCATCATTGTCTAATCTTGTGTTTGTAGCCATGGGAGTGGTTACCTCCTTCGAATCACTCATATTGAATTTACGAAGCATTTCTTGAGTATACTTTGATGATGCACATGGATCCCATCTCGGGTTTGTTTAATTTCGAGTCCAAGGAAGAAAGTCAACTCTCCCACTAGACTCATTTCAAATTCACTTTCCATGTGTCCAATGAACTCATTTAAATAGCCCTTGTTATTTGAGCCACAAATTATGTCATCGACATATACTTGGGCTACAAAAATATTGTCACCATCTCTCCGTAGAAATAGTGTAGGGTCTATTTGGCCTCTAACGAAGCCCTTCTCAATTAGGAATGTCGACAACCGCTCATACCAAGCTCGGGGTGCTTGTTTAATGCCATAAAGTGCCTTTTTGAGTTTGAACACGTGGTTTGGAAATTCGGAGCTCTCAAACCCCGGAGGTTGTTCGACATAGACCTCTTCTCTAATTAAACCATTTAGAAAGGCCGATTTGACATCCATTTGATACAATTTGAAGCCACGATGTGCTGCAAATGCAAGCATCAATCAAATGGATTCTAACCGTGCCACGGGAGCATAGGTCTCATCATAATCAAGACCTTCAACTTGACTATATCCCTTGGCTACTAAGCGTGCCTTGTTTCTAATGATTTTTCCCTTGTGGTTCAACTTATTTTTGAAGACCCATTTGGTTCCAATGATGGTGGTCTTCTTAGATCTAGGGACTAAGTTCCACACTTGACTTCTTTCGAATTGACCTAGTTCATCTTGCATTGCAATGATCCAATCGGGATCATTTAATGCTTCATCAATTTTTTTAGGTTCAATTTCGGAAATTAAGGCAACCTCATTAGCCTCATTCCTAAAGAATGATCTAGTTCTAACCCCATGATAGATATCTCCAACAATTTGGTCTTGGGGATGACTAGAGGCTAATCTAGTTTGTCTTGGTGTTGATGGTGCTTCTTGAATGGGTTTACTAGACACAAGCTCAGCCTCAGGATCTGGCTGATCTATGGGTTGTCTAGGCTCACCGTCATCAGACTCATTACCATCAACAACACTTGGAGTTTCACTCAAACCTAGTCTCCTAAGTTCGAGTTGAGCTCCTTCTTCTGGTTGACCATTGACTTTTGGAATTTCTTCAAAGACAACATTAGGAGACTCTTCAACTAATCTAGATTTCTTATTGTAGACTCGGTAAGCTTTGCTAATGAGGGAGTACCCGACCAATATCCCTTCATCAGCCTTTGCCGTGAACTTCCCAAGATCGTCCTTGGTGTTTAGGATGAACACCTTACAACCAAACACCCTAAGGTGTTTAACGGTAGGTGGTTTTCCAAACCAAAGTTCATGGGGAGTCTTTCCTAAGAACCTATGGATGAGGACTCGATTTTGCACATAGCAAGCTGTATTTACAGCTTCGGCCCATAAGTAACTCGGTAGTGAGTATTCATTAAGCATGCTTTGTGCAGCCTCTTGTAGAACACGGTTCTTCCTCTCTACAACACCATTTTGTTGTGGTGTCCTAAGAGTAGAGAACTCATGTCTATACCCTCTATCTTGACAAAATTCTAAGAATCATTGATTGAAATTCACCTCCATGATCAGTTCTGATTGTCTTAATTGTTGATGATTTTTCATTTTCAACTCTTCTACAAAAAGAAATAAAAACATCTAAGGTTTGGTCCTTATATTTTAGAAAGTAAGTCCATGTATATCTAGTAAAATCATCAATGATAACAAAGCAATATCTACTTCCATTCAATGATATGATAGTGCTACAATCAAATAGATCCATATGAAGTAAATCTAACGCGGTAGAAGTACTTACAACGCTTTTACCTTTATGTGCAGATTTTGTTTGCTTACCCATTTGACATGCATCACAAATCTTTTCTTTTTCATACTTGATGCTTGGTAAGTCACGGACTAATCCCTTGTTGGCCAACTTCCGGATATTCTTCATGTTAACATGTGCTAGCCTCCGGTGCCAAAGGGTGGACTCTTCTTCTTTTGACATGAGACACTTAGCAAAAGCATTAGTAGCACTTTTAAATGAAACTTGATAAATATTATCTACTCTTGCTCCTACTAGTACAGTGTCCAAGGTGTCATGTTATCTAATAGACATTGACTTGGTTGAAAATCAATTGTATAACCCGTGTCACACAATTAACTGACACTTAGGAGATTAAATGTCATCCCCTTGACTAGAAGGACATTTGAAATTCTAAGACATTCGGATATTTGAATGTCTCCTATTCCTCTGACCTTAAGACTACCATTGTTACCAAATGAAACATTACCTCTACTTTTCTTTTAAAGTGTGGTAAACAATGATCTATCCCCGGTCATGTGTTTGGAGCACCCACTATCAACGAACCAAGTTGATAGATGCTCCCCCTCAATCATAACCTACACAATTCGAAAAATGGAAGATTTAGATACCCAAACCTTGGGACCTAAAGCATTTACTAAACAAGACTTAGGCACCCATGCCTTGACAACTTTCTTTTGAACCTTGGGTGTCTTAATTGGTCTAACTCCAGTCCTAGACATAAGGGACACAAATGAAGGTTCCTTGGGTCGGTAACCAATACCGGCCTAATTGTAGACTGCCCTTTGGGCATTCAAGATCATGTCTAGGGTCTTTGAGCTAGTTGAGAACTTCTCAAGAATATTCTTGAGCTTCTCAACTTCACTCTTCAATGACTTGTTCTCTTCTTCTAGTAATTCATCATGCAAATCATCTACATCCTCAACCCTAGAGGATTTCAAATGTTCAATCTCAATTTTCAATGACTTAATCTCATCCTCTAACATTTCAACATGCAAATCATCTATATTATCATCCCTAGATGATTTCAATTGGTCAATTTCTAATTGCAATGATTTAACCTTATTCTTTGACTTTTTCAACATATTGGTTAAACATGCAATAGCTCTATAACATTTTTCTAGTTCGGGAGAGGTTACCTCTTTATCATCCGAAGATGATGAAGCCGCGTTTGAGGAGTCGGAGGATTCATCACTGTTTTCTTGATCTCCCAATGTCATGAGTGCTACATGGCGTGTACTCTTCTCCTCCTTTTCTTCATCGGATGAGCTAGATGAGGATTCATCCCAAGTGGCCTTCAAGGCCTTTTTCTTCTTCTTAGATTTTTCCTCTTTCTTTTTGGATTTCTCCTCCTTCTTTAGCTTTGGGCATTCACTCTTGAAGTGTCCTTTCCTACCACACTCAAAACAAGAAACGTTAGTCTTATCAACTTTAACTTCACTAGGGTTACCTTTACCCTTGAAGCGTCGACCCCTTCTCATCATTCTTCTCACAAAATTTGTCATCTCGGAGGAAGAAGAGCCGCTGTCATCTTCCTCGGAATCGGACTTGGATTCGGAAGAGGATGAAGATGAAGAGACTTCCTTCTCCTCTTTCTTCTCCTTCTTCTTCTTGTAGGATCGGTCCCCTGCAACTAAGGCAATCCCCTTCTCCTTGGGGCCTTTGTTAGCCATTTCATGCAATTCCATTTCACAAAACAAATCATCTAACTTAACAATTGATAAATCCTTGGAGACTTTGTAGGCATCCACCATGAATGACCACAAAGCATTCCTTGGAAATGCTTTTAGCACATACCTCACAAGGTCGCGATTCTCGACCTTTTCATCAATCGAATGAAGACCATTGAGGACTTCCTTGAACCGGCTATGTAACTCACTTATGGTTTCATTCTCCTTCATGGAGAGATTTTGAAGTTGGTTAAGGAATAAGTCACTCTTGGCGATTCTTGAATCTCGGGTGCCCTCGTGAAGTTCGATGAGCTTGTTCCACAAGTCTTTAGCACTTGTGAATGAACCAACCTTAATGAGTTGGTCTTTGTTCATCCCGCATTGTAGTGTGACTGCCGCCTTCGCGTCGGCTTCACTCTTCCGAGTTTGTTCAGCCGTCCACCGCCAAGACTCAAGTTCTTTGCCTTCATCATCCTTTGGAGGGGTGAAGCCCTCCTTCACCACGAACCAAGTATTGATGTCCATCTTCAAGTAATACTCCATCTTCGATCTCCAATATTGGAAATCTGCGCCATCGAAGAAGGGAGGTCGGGTGGTGGAAAAACCTTCTCTCAAAGTCATGGATGATAGCTCTCGGTTGTTAATCCGCTTGTACAGAGCCTCAAGCTCTGATACCACTTGTTGGAACTCGGATGGCTAGAGAGGGGGGTGAATATAGCCAATCACTTGGACTTTAGCACTTAATGAAATTCTGCACTTCAATTGTTAGTAGCACAGCGGAAGCAAAATAAACAGAGTAGTGTAGAAATGCAGAAAACAAAACAAACTACAACAACTAACAAGATCGCTAACAAGGAGGGTTTACAAGGTTCGGGGATAACTTGCCCCTACTCCTTGGCGTGCCCTTAATGTGGGCGATCCCTTGATCGTCGGCAGATCAAGCCCCGGTGAACACCGGATAGAATGCAACCTCCTTCTCGGTGGAGTAACCTCTCCACAGCATTTCAATCAAGGATATAGTTTTAAGCACAATGAAACACAAGAAAGATCTTACTTAGCACTTAGCAAAGACAAGAACATAGCAAGCTTCTTCCGAGCTCCAAATTGGGAATTTTCACCTAACCCTCTAAGTTAGGACTTTTCACCTAGCCCTCCAAGCTAGGACTTTTCACCCAACTCTTCCGAATTAGGACTTTTCCAAACTTAGCCCTCCAAGCTAGGACCTGACCCTCCAAGCCAGGAATTTTTCACCTAACCCTCCAAGTTGGGTCTTTTCACGTAACCCTCCAAGTTAGGACTTTTCACCTAGCCCTCCAAGCTAGGAATTTTCACCCAACTCTTCCGAATTAGGATTTTTCAACACCTAGCCCTCCAAGCTAGGATGTTCCACACCTAACCCTCCAGGTTAGGATTTTCCAACACCTAGCGCTCCAAGCTAGGATTTTCAATCCATGCCTAATCCTCGATCAGGACTTAATCATCATAATCATTAACCTAAACTAAAATCGGTGTCAACACCAAAACAACAATCAAGGTCAGACTGCATCAACACTCTCTCCGTCGTCATCCTAGACTACGCTTTGGCGATTCGTCATCCCTGTCGTTCATTTACGAAACTATTATATATATATATATATATATATATATATATATATATATATATATATATATATATATATATATATATATATATATATATATATATATATATATATATTACACACACATGCCATCATTTGCGTGCTTCGTAGGCGTATAACGGAAGGTGCCTCGTATGCAATGCAATGATGGAAGGCACCTTCCATTGTGTATTTTTTTTTATTTTCTAAAAATTAATATTTTCTTAAATAAAAATTTTACCCTTAAGGTTGATCTTCCCAATTAAATTACAGTGTTCAAGCTAAAAAATTAAAAATTGAAAACCTCTAGGGTTCATCTTCCTAGTTGAGTTATAGTGCTCAAGCTAAAAGAAAATTAAAAATTAAAAATTAAAAATAATTTAGTCAAAAACCCCAAGGGTTCACCTTCCCAATTGGGTTATATTGTTGAAGCTAAAAAAAAATTAAAAATCAAAAAAATTTAGATGTTCATGGATATATTATATGTATTTAAGATTTATTTGAGAAAATATTAATTTTAAAAAAAACAAAAAAAAGATTTCAGGCACCTCCCATTACATGGGAGGCGCCTCAAGTCCTGTCTCACACAGGCACGCAAGCGAAGCCGAGCAAGAGATCACTCCTATGTATATATATATAACAAAATAATAATAATAATAATAATAATTTTAAGAATTTAATGTTGATTTAAGTTAAAACTTAATTTACTTGGAAAAATATAAGTTAAAACTATGATATCATTTTGGCAAAAATTAAAAGGGTGACTACTATTTGACAAAATGGGTGTCGTTTTTTTAATCAAAGTAATATGGTTGTCCTTTTAATGTAAACTTCCCAGAATATCTTTGGACTGATTTTAAGATTTGGTTTCTTTTTTATTTTAAGATTTAGATTATGGTAATTGACTATTAGATTAATATATATTATATGATTGCTAGTTTCTATAATAATATCATTATTTTATATTAATTTTATTATTGAAGAATGATAATCTGGTTAAAATAATATTTCAATAGCAAAATAAACTAAGAACATTTTATGATATTGCTATATTTCGAATGAGTATTATCTTAATCATGATCATCTACTACTAGAAGTTAGTAGCACTAAAAAAAATCTGTATAGGAGCAGTTGTAAAACTGCTCTTGAAAATTGAAGAACAAAATCAGTTTGAATTAATCTCATAACTTTCGTTTTTTGAAAAAATAGTTATTTTAAAGTAAAAACTTAATATTAGATTATGAAAATTGATATACTGCGTGTTTGCTCGTTGCATGCCTATGCGCACTCGGGGCGCCTAGATCTAGGATTTTTTTAATTTATTTTATTGTATCTATTTAAGATTTAAGATTTTATGATTTAAGAATTGGGTTGTAGTGAGTTTAAGTTAATAAGATTTTTCTAGCGTTCAGTTTTCCTCTTAGTTATAGTGTTATGATAAAAAAATTAATGCTTATGAGTATATTATATGTATTTAGAGTTTAAGGTTTAAGAAAATATTGATTTTTAAACAAAAAACAAAAAAACTACGTCAACAAGCAAAAAATACTGCACGAGGCAACTAGATCAAATCCAGGCACCTCTTCAAGGGTTTAGTTCCCCTCTTAGTTATAGTGCCATGATAAAAAAATTTAGATACTCATGAGATATAGTATATGTATTTAGGGTTTAAGATTTAAGAAAATATTAATTTTATAAAATAAAAAAAACTACGTCAACAAACAAAAAATACTACACGAGGCACCTTGATCAAATTCAGGCGCCTCGTGCACAGTGTCAAACATAGGCACATAAAAAATGTTGTGCGGGAATCACCTCTCATTTGATTATTTATAATCAAAATATTAATAAATATCATTATTATTTATAGAGAAAAATCATTTTAACAACATATTAATTTTATTAATTTTTTGTCAATTAACTTTTTGCATTTGCCGCTAATAGCAAGTAAAGCTTGTTGGTTGTTCCGTTGGGATTCCTACCTATATCTCCAGATTAAAATTCTATTGATTAGAACTAATCCAAATAGGGAAAACTTCCCGAATGACTTTTTTCATTTTCATACTTTTCGATTGAGTGATCACTTGAATAAACTTGTTGTTCAAGCAACCAAACCCCTTTATCAATTAGCAGCGGAAAAGAAGATGAAATATGGATCGTCGGTTCTTATGTTTAATTCAGGATCCAAGAAAATAAATGTTGGATCTTGGTTGGCTAGAGAGGGGGAGTGTGAATAGCCAGCCACATAAAAGTCTGGCCTCTTTCGATTATTTCTGCACTTGGGTTAGCAGCGGAAGAACACACAAACAGAAAGAAACAAACAAACAAAAATGACACAATGATTTACAAGGTTCGGGGATAACTTGCCCCTACTCCTTGGCGTTCCCATGAGGTGGGTGATCCCTTGATCGTCGACAGATCAAGCCTCGGAAATCCGGATAAGCAAATCTCCTTCTCAGTGGAGTAACCTCTCCACAGACAGTCTCAGACAGATATCAGATTAAACACAGAGACTTAGAGAAGAAGCTTACAGATCAATCACAGAAAGCACGAAGAAGAAGCTTCACAGAGCACAACACAGTACAACCCTAACGCAAGAACCATCACTCAGCTCTTCGTTCTCGTTGTGTCTGCTTGATTTCTGATCGATTTCAAAGTTACTTGTCTCTGCTTCGCTAGCCTCCTCTTAAGCCTTCCTTCTGCTCATCACCAGGCGCGTCAGCACCCACTGAATCACAGCTTCATCACCATTGACCTCTACTGAGCACTCAGTCCATTGAAGACCTCTTCAGCTGAGCCTCAGGTCAGTCGCCAGCCCGCCAGAAGCCGTTGAATCCTTCAAACAGAAAACAAACAAACCTGCCGTAGCGAAAGTCGCCATTGCCCCTCCTTCTTGGTTTGTATCGTCTGCACACTCAACAGATGGATTAGCGAAGCAAATCAAAACGTATCAGAAGGAAATCAGTAGAAATCAGAAGCAATCAGAGGTCTGACAGTAATTCAAATTAAAGGTTCTGAGGCGCTGATCGGTCACCCTGACCGATCAGACACCCTTCTGACCGATCAGACTCAACTCTGATCGATCCAGTAACAATCTGATCGGTCTCACTGACCGATCAGAGATCAGGGATCAGTCACCAGACTGATCCTCAAACCTTCTGTGTGAATTCAGGGTTCTGAGGGTCAAGACCCCTGATCGGTCCACTGACCGATCAGCCATGGCCTGATCTTTTAGGCCACAACCACTTGATCGGTCACTTGACTGATCAGGTTAGAGCCTGATCGGTTAAACTGACCGATCAGGTCACTTCCTGACCGATCAGGAACAATCTTGATCGGTCCAGGATGGCCCCTGATCGGTCATGCAGATCGATCAGGGTTTAATCAGAATCCTTCTGACTTGTTTCTGATCGTTCATCAGACCGATCAGCCACCATACAGAATATTTCTGATATGTTTCTGCTCGTTCACCAGACCGATCAGACACCCTGGGTCGGTCACCAGACCAATCTATTATCAAGGGAGTTCGTGCCAACTCCCTGATCGGACTCCAGACCGATCCACAACCGAGGGAGTTCGTGCCAACTCCCTGATCGGACTTCAGACCGATCCAACTCCGACCATTTCGACCCTAAGTCCAGAGAACATGCTCCCTTGCCTTCTCTGACTCAGTCTGGTCTGGAGAAAAAGCTCCCGAGCCCTCTCCGAACAGTACACTTAATGTTCAGTCCCATGGACCAAGACTTCATGCCCAGCTTTACTCACCGGGATTTAATCCAACCTAGCTTCACTCACTAGGATTTCCTTTACCTAGCTTCCCTTGCTAGGACTTGTCTTCACTCACCAAGATTTTCTTCACCTAGCTTCCCTTGCTAGGACCCGGCTTCACTCACCAGGGTTTTCTTCACCTAGCTTCACTTGCTAAGACCCGACTTCACTCACCAGGGTTTTCTTCACCTAGCATCACTCACTAGGACCCGACTTCACTCACCAGGATTTTCTTCACCTAGCTTCACTCACTAGGACCTGGCTTCATTCACCAGAATTCGTGCTCATTCCTCGACCTGGACTTAATCTGAACTTATCTTACTCAACTATACTTAAATCGGGTTCAACACCAAAACAACAATCAGGTCAGACTGCATCGACAATCTCCCCCTTTTTGTTGTTTGACAACCCGATTTTAAGTTTAGGTATATTAGAAGTCAAATGAAGTCAACTTTCATTATCGCAAGGGAATCAGAGTCCTCCCCCTACAATAATTAAATTCGTTATAAACCCTAAACTTAACTAACCATTCTCTCCCCCTTTGTCAAACACCGAAAAGGGTGTAGACTGGTTATTAAGTTTAAAAATCTCCCCCTTAACCAAGGGTCTCTCCCCAAAACCAAAGTAAACGAATAGTAGAATTAAGGGCATATGGCAAGCATATAACATAAATACAGCAAGGCAAAACACTTATATGCAGCATATGACAGTGGAGTAAACACAGAATAAAAATAATGACTGAAAAGAAACACCAAAACTAACACATCAGAATGTCATCAGTCACAAAAGTCATGTGACAGTAGTCATAAGTTAAAATACAACATAAGATATCAATCCTGATCCGCAGAATCATGGGGAACATCAGACTGCATTGGATCAAATGCAGTGTCATCAATAGGCAGAAAGCTCCCCGGAGCAGTGCTGCTGGAAGGATGAAAGCCAGGAAATGTCTACTGTGGCGGATGACCAGCCATCCATGCGCGCATCTCTGCAAACATCCCCCGTTGCTCAGCATGCATCACAGAAACCTCAGACCGGGTCGCCTGCTGCTCGAGCTCCCATATATGAAATCTGTGGTCCATCGTCTGCTCAAGCTCGACAATCTGCCATCTGAGATCCCGCTCCGCCTCCTCATCGTCCTCCACTGCAGCCGGCGCACCATAAAATCCAGCTGGATCTGCGACTACCTGAACATGTGGCGCCCGTGGAAGCTCCCCAATACCCCTGCCATCCTTCCACCTAATCCCCCGAGCATCGGCAATGATGCTAGACTTGGAAAACGTGCGTTTTCCAAGTCTGCAGTCTTGCCGAACCATCGGCACAGTCCTACCCTTGGACACATCAATACCGACTGACTGGAGCCAGCCAGTAATAATGTGACCAAAAGCCATATAAACTATACGACGCCCGAGATCTTTATAGTAGATAATGGACTGGTAAATGCTCAACATGATGTCAAAGTCCAGGTGCCAATGCATCTCGTAGAGCATCAAGCGGTGATAAGAACGGATCTCTGCTAAGGGTTTTGAGGTGATCGGCAAAAGGCAGTTGGTGATAATCTTGAAGAGGATATAATCAACTGGGGAGAGTCTAAGAGCAGCAAAAGTGGGGAAATCAGTGGCTAGCTCATCAAGGCCATCCGGCCTGGGGTGTCCTAAAAAATACTCGTAAATGGAATCAGATGTGACTCCCAAGAATGGAACCGGTAAAGGATCTAGAATACTAGGGAATATGGGATAGATATTCATCGATCGACGACAAGCTAGATACTTCGAAAAAATGGAGTAAGAGAAATCTAATTGTGTCTTGGCCACTCGGGCAGAATACCCAATAGTGCCAGCACCGTGATGAAGATTATTATAGAATTCTGAGACTAAATCAAAGTTGATATCTTGTTCAAGGAAAAGAAATGATTCGAGATCTCGATAATCTGTCTGACTGATGGACAGTGGTCATACACAAATGGCCTATCCACAGTTCGACAGGGGAGAAGTTTAAAGGTAGAATTGTGAAACTTTTGTTCGAAGTATGCACTGAGAAATCTTGAACTGGAAGAGGGTTGAGGTCTGGAGGGTTCGGAGGGTTTAGATGATGAAGGAGATTTGGACTTTGAAGTTACCTCAGCCGGAGCCCTACCCTTTGGAAGATTTCGTAAAGGTTGGAGATTTGGTCACGGTACAAAGTTGGATCAGTGAAGGTCAACCATACAACCAAAATACCAAAATACCAAAATGAGTATGATTTGAAGTTGGGTTTGGGGCACGGCACAAGTATCACACATAGTGGTTAGTTCCAAGATCACAAAGTATAAAACAAATAGGAAAGAAAAACCACACGAGGACGAGAATAGATCTTACTTGGGTGCCATGATCGTCGGTTGGTTGAGAAGAACACCACAGAGAGCTCGCGCAAAGAGAGAACTCGCTGAGGAGAAAAACCTCAGAGAGACTCCAAAAGAACTGCAGAGGAGAACGCACAGAGAGAAAGAACTCACAGATCGCGCAGGAGACAGAACTTACAGGAAGAGTAGGAAGAGGAAGGTGTTTGGCGGCTAGGGTTGGAGGAAATGAGGGCTTTCTAAGAGTTAATAGGGTTGGTGACCGATCACCAACCAATATTAATGAAGGGGATCGAACGGTTGATCATTCTGAGGGGTTTTTGGACATCGATCAGAACGATCAGAAGGCTCCTGATTGGTCGGCAGACCGATCAGGAGGACGATCAGGAGGACTTTTTAGGATTGATCAGAAACATCCCTGATCGGTCTGCTTGACCAATCAACAATAACCTGATCGGTCGGTGGACCGATCAGGTTTGATTCATTAGGATTTTGATCAGATGATCTTATCGGTCTGCCTGACTGATCAGAAACAGCCTGATCGGTCAAGGTGACCGATCAGGGAGAGTTCTGATCGGTCAATGGACCGATCAGGATTGATAAAGAAGACTTTTCTGAGTAGGACCCATATTCTAGGTGATTTTTGATCGGTCTATGGACCGATCAGATTTCAGAGGAGTTTCTGCCCTGATACGTTTCAGAAACCCTCGTCTTAAACACCCCTTTCAAACTCTAATACAATCAGAGTTAATTCCTTTGATCCTAACAGGGTTCCCTTAACCAAAATGTATATCTCCATATAATCAATCAAGAGATGATCGTTTCCTTACGGATTAAAAATCTTAAAATCAGACATGTATCAGATTTGAATCGGGTTTGTATCAACAACCAATGCTCCAACCAATTTTACTTGATTGGAATGTCCAAGTATGTGCTAGGAACCAAATACACATATATTATGCATTGATTTCCCCATACTTGATCAAATTAATGATTTTTGTCTCTTCAACCTCATTACTCAAGGGATGCATGATACATTTTGAGTAATTTGGTTGATCCTAACATCTCACCCCATTTCTAGCAATCAAAAATATTTTGTTAAACCTTATAGTTTGTGTGAGATGTCCCCAAGTTGCCCAACAATTAGAAATGACCATGAAGGGTTTTTATCATCCTATTGTGCACGACACATCCCTAACTCCCTCCTCAAGAAACTAAATTCATTTTCGGGGAGTGGTTTAGTGAAAATGTCTGCTAGATTCGATTTTGACTCCACATGTGAGAGTACAATATCTCCTCTAGCAACATGATCTCTAATGAAGTGGTGACGCACTTCAATGTGTTTGGTCCTTGAATGGTGGACTGGATTTTTGTAAGGTTTATTGTGCTTATGTTGTCACACAACACTTGCACACCTTGTAAGACAATCCATAGTCCTCTAAAGTGTGTATCATCCACAACAATTGTGATACACTCTCTCCCATGGCGATATACTCCGCCTCGGTCGTGGAGAGAGCAACACAATGTTGCTTCCGACTTGACCAACTTACTAAGATGATCCTAAAAATTGGCAACCCCCACTTGTGCTTTTCCGATCCAACTTGCACCCAGCATAGTCGGAATCGGTATAGCCTATCAAATCAAACGACTCTGTACGGGGGTACCAAAGACCGACTCCAATTGTGCCCTTAAGGTATCTCAAAATTCTCTTAACAGCAATTAAATGAGATTCCTTGGCACATACTTGGTACCTAGCGCACATACCCACAGCAAAAAGAATATCTGGGCGACTAGCTGTGAGGTATAGCAAACTACCTATCATACTCCTATATTGAGTCAAATCGACTGGCTTTCCACTCTCATCATTGTCTAATCGTGTGTTAGTCGCCATGGGAGTGGTTACCTCCTTAGAGTCACTCATGTTAAATTTTTGAGCATCTCTTGAGTATATTTGGATTGATGCACATGGATTCCGTCTCGAGTTTGTTTGATTTCAAGTCCAAGGAAGAAAGTCAATTCTCCCACTAGACTCATCTCAAACTCACTCTCCATGTGTCCAATAAACTCATTCAAATAACCCTTGTTGTTGGAGCCACAAATTATGTCATCGACATATACTTGGGCTACAAAGATATTGTCATCATCTCTACGTAGAAATAGTGTAGGGTCTATTTGTCCTCTAACGAAGCCTTTTCAATTAAGAATGTTGACAACCGCTCATACCAAGCACGAGGTGCTTGTTTTAGCCCATAAAGAGCCTTCTTGAGCTTAAACACGTGGTTTGGAAATTCGGGACTTTCAAACCCCGGTGGTTGTTCAACATAGACCTCTTCTCTAATAAAGTCATTTAAGAAGGCCGATTTTACATCCATTTGATAGAGTTTGAAGCCTCTATGTGCTGCAAATGCTAGCATCAATCGAATGGATTCCAATCGTGCCACGGGAGCATAGGTCTCATCGTAATCAAGGCCTTCAACTTGACTATAGCCCTTGGCTACTAAGCGTGCCTTGTTTCTTACGATTTCTCCCTTATGGTTCAATTTATTTTTGAAGACCCATTTAGTTCCAATAATCGTGGTCTTCTTAGGTCTAGGAACTAAATCCCAAACCTGGCTTCTTTCAAATTGACCTAACTCATCTTGCATAGCGATAATCCAATCGGGATCATGCAATGCCTCGTCAACTACTCTAGGTTCAATTTCAGAGATCAAGGCAACCTCATTAGCCTCATTCCTAAAGAATGATCTAGTCCTAACCCCATGATGGATATCTCCAACAATTTGGTCTTGGGGATGACTAGAGGCTAACCTAGTTTGCCTTGGTGTTGGAGGTGCTTCCTGGATGGTTTCACTAGACACAGGCTCAGACTCAGGGTCCGGCTGAGCTCCATGTCGTCTACGCTCACCATCATCAGATTCGTCCGCAACATTTCCAACACTCGGACTTTCATCCAATCCTAGTCTCCTAAGTTCGAATTGAACTCCCTCTACATCTTCTGATTGATCAATCACTCTTGGAATCTCCTCAAATACAACATCAGAAGATTCTTCAACTAACCTAGATTTCTTGTTGTAGACTCGGTAAGCTTTGCTGACAAGGGAATACCCGACCAGTATCCCTTCATCAGCTTTTGCTGTGAACTTCCCAAGATGATCCTTGGTGTTTAGAATGAACACCTTACACCCAAACACCCGGAGATGTTTAACTGTAAGCGGTCTTCCAAACCAAAGTTCATGTGGAGTCTTCCCTAAGAACCTATGGATGAGGACCCGATTTTGCACATAGCAAGCTGTGTTTACAGCTTCAGCCCATAAGTAGCTCGGTAAAGAGTACTCATTAAGCATACTTCGTGCAGCCTCTTGTAAGACTCGGTTCTTCCTCTCTACTACACCATTTTGCTGTAGTGTTCTAGGAGTAGAGAACTCATGTCTATATCCTTTTTCCTGACAAAACTCTAAAAACCTATGATTTTGAAATTCTCCTCCATGATCACTCCTAATGGTTTTGATTGTTGTAGATTTTTCATTTTCAATTCTTCTACAAAAAGAAATAAAAATATCTAAGGTTTGATCCTTATGTTTTAAAAAATAAGTCCAAGTATATCTAGTATAGTCATCAATGATTACAAAGCAATACCTACTACCATTTAATGAAACTATTGTACTATAATCAAATAAATTCATATGCAATAAATCTAAAGCGGTAGAGGTACTTACAATGCTTTTACCTTTGTGAGACGCTTTCGTTTGCTTACCCATTTGACATGCATCACATAACTTCTCCTTTTCGTATTTGATGCTTAGTAAGCCTCGTACAAGTCCCTTGTTGGCCAATTTTCGGATGTTCTTCATGTTCACATGAGCCAACCTCCGGTGCCAAAGCTAAGACTCTTCTTCTTTCGACATGAAACACTTAATAGAGGCATTAGTAGCACTTTTAAATGAAACTTGATAAATATTGTCTACTCTTGTGCCTACTAGTACCGTGTCATGTGTGTCATTATGTCTAACTAGACATTGACTTGGGTGAAATTCAATTGTGTTTCCCGCATCACACAATTGACTGACACTTAGGAGATTGAAAGTCATCCCCTTGACTAGAAGGACATTCTTGATCCTAAGACATTCGGATATTTGAATGTCTCCTATTCCTACAACCTTAAGACTACCATTGTTACCAAATGATACATTACCTCTACTTTTACTTTGTAGGGTAGTGAATAATGATCTATCCCCGGTCATATGTTTGGAGCACCCACTATTAACAAACCAAGTTGATAGATGCTCCCCCTCAATCAATGCCTACACAACACGAAAAATAGATGATTTAGGTACCCAAACCTTGGGACCTAATGCACCTTCAATGCAAGATTTTGGCACTCATGCCTTGGTCATTTTATTTCTAATTCCTTGAACCCTAGAAGCATTTGATGATCTAAAATGAATTCTAGACATCAATGAGACAAAGCTAGGTTCTTTAGGTCGGTAACCTATACCGGCCTTGTTGTAAACCTCTCTTTGAGCATTAAGGATCATGTCCAAGGTCTTGGAGCTAGTTGAGAATTTCTCAAGAAGATTCTTGAGTTTCTCAACTTCACTCTTCAAGGCCTTGTTTTCATCCTCAAGGACTTCAACATATAAATCATCAATATCCTCATCCTTAGAGGTTTTTAATTGTTCTACCTCTAATTTTAAGGACTTCACCTTGTCCTTAGACTTCTTAAGCAAATTAGTTAAACATGCTATTGTTCTATAACATTTATCTAATTCGGGAGAGATTACCTCTTCATCATCCGAAGATGATGAAGCCGCGGTTGAGGCTCACTTGATTCGTCACTACTCTCCTTGTGTGAGTCTTCTAGGGCCATGAGAGCCACGTGACAGGTGCTCTTCTCCTCCTTCTCTTCTTCGGATGAGCTGGATGAAGACTCATCCCATGTGGCCTTTAAGGCCTTCTTCTTCTTTGACTTCTCCTCCTTCTTCTTCAGTTTTGGACACTCATTTTTGTAGTGCCCCTTTTTGCTACATTTATAACAAGTAACGTTAGATTTATCAATCTTATTTTCATTAGTGTTTCCTTTCCCTTTGTAGCGCCGACTCTTCCTCATCATCCTTCTCATAAAGTTGGTCATTTCAGATGATGAAGACTTGCTCCCATCCTCATCGGATTCAGATGAAGAAGATGAGACCTCCTTCTCCTTCTTCTTTGCCTTGTCCCCTGCAACAAGAGCAATACTCTTCTCTTTTGGGCCTTTGTTAGCGATCTCATGTAGTTCCATTTCACAGAAAAAATCATCTAACTTTACAATGGACAAGTCCTTGGATACCTTGTAGGCATCCACCATAGATGACCACAAGGCATTCCTAGGAAAAGATTTGAGCACATACCTTACAAGGTCGCGATTCTCAACCTTCTCATCGATGGAATGCAAACCATTAAGTATCTCCTTGAATCGATCATGAAGTTCACTTACAGTTTCAGACTCTTTCATGGTGAGGTTCTGGAGCTGATTGAGGAAGAGATCCCTCTTTGCTATCCGGGAATCTCTAGTGCCTTCATGAAGCTCAATAAGTTTGTTCCACAGATCCTTGGCACTGGCGAAAGGACCAACCTTGATGAGTTACTCCTTGGTCATCCCACACTGCAGGGTGACCACAGCTTTAGCATCAGCCTCTCCCTTTCTGGTTTGTTCGGCTGACCACCTTGATGAGTCGAGTTCCTTGCCCTCAGCATCCTTTGGAGGGGTGAACCCCTCCTTGACTGAAAACCACATTCCAATATCGGTTTTCAGATAATACTCCATTCTTGACCTCCAATATTGGAAGTCGGCTCCATCAAAGAATGGGGGCCTGTTGGTGCTGAAGCCTTCTCTCAAATCCATTCTTCTTTGCTCTTCAAGTGTTAAATCGTTGGTAAGAGCCCCAGGCTCTGATACCACTTGTTGGATCCTGGATGGCTAGAGAGGGGGGGTGTGAATAGCCAGCCACTTAAAAGTCTGGCTTCTTTCGATTCTTTCTGCACTTGGGTTAGCAGCGGAAGAACACACAAATAGAAAGAAACAAACAAACAGAAATGACACAATGATTTACAAGGTTCGGGGATAATTGTCCCTACTCCTTGGTGTGCCCGTGAGGTGGGCGATCCCTTGATCATCGGCAGATCAAGCCCCGGAAATCCGGATAAGCAAATCTCCTTCTCGGTGGAGTAACCTCTCCACAGACAGTCTCAAACAGATATCAGATTAAACACAAAGACTTAGAGAAGAAGCTTACAGATCAATCACAGAAAGCACGAAGAAAAAGCTTCACAGAGCACAACACAGCACAACCCTAACGCAAGAACCTTCACTCAGCTCTTCGTTCTCGTTGTGTCTGCTTGATTTCTGATTGATTTCAAAGTTACTTGTCTCTGCTTCGCCAGCCTCCTCTTAAGCCTTCCTTCTGCACATCACCAGGCGCGTCAGCACCCACTGAATCACAGCTTCATCATCACTGACCCACTGACCTCTACTGAGCGCTCAGTCCACTGAAGACCTCTTCAGCTGAGACTCAGGTCAGTCGCCAGCCCGCCAGAAGCCGTTGAATCCTGCAAACAGAAAACAAACAAACCTGCTGTAGCAAAAGTCACCATTGACCTTCCATCTTGGTTTGTATCGTCTCTGTATCATCTGCACACTTAATAGATGGATTAGAGAAGCAAATCAAAACGTATCAGAAGGAAATCAGCAGAAATCAGAAACAATCAGAGGTCTGACAATAATTCAAATTAAAGGTTCTGAGGCGCTGATCGGTCACCCTGACCGATTAGACACCCTTCTGACCGATCAGACTCAACTCTGATCGATCCAGTAACTATCTGATCGGTCTCACTGACCGATCAGAGATCAGGGATCGGTCACCAGACCGATCCTCAAACCTTCTATGTGAATTCAGGGTTCTGAGAGTCAAGACCCCTGATCGGTCCACTGACCGATCGGCCAGAGCTTGATCTTTGAGGCCACAGCCACCTGATCGGTCACTTGACCGATCAGGTTAGACCCTGATCGGTCACTTGACCGATCAGGTTAGATCCTGATCGGTCAAAGTGACCGATCAGGTCACTTCTTAACCGATCAGGAACAATCCTGATTGGTCCAGGATGGCCCCTGATCGGTCATGCAGACCGATCAGGGTTTAATCAGAATCCTTCTGACTTGTTTCTGATCATTCATCAGACCGATCAGCCACCATATAGAATGTTTCTGACCTGTTTCTGATCGTTCACCAGACCGATCAGACACCTTGGGTCAGTCACCAGACCAATCTATTATCAAGGGAGTTCGTGCCAACTCCCTGAACGGACTCCAGACCGATCCACAACCGAGGGAGTTCATGCCAACTCCCTGATCGGACTTCAGACCAATCCAACTCTAACCATTTCGACCCTAAGTCCAAGGAACAGGCTCCCTTGCCTTCTCTGACTCAGTCTGGTCCAGAGAACAAGCTCCCGAGCCCTCTTCGAATAGTACACTTAATGTTCAGTCCCCCGGACCAAGACTTCATGCCCAGCTTCGCTCACCGGGACTTAGTCCAACCTAGCTTCACTCACTAGGATTTCCTTCACCTAGCTTCCCTTGCTAGGACCCGGCTTCACTCACTAAGATTTTCTTCACCTAGCTTCCCTTGCTAGGACCCGGCTTCACTCACCAGGGTTTTCTTCACCTAGCTTCACTTGTTAGGACACGACTTCACTCACCAGGGATTTCATCACCTAGCTTCACTTGCTAGGACCCGGCTTCAGTCACTAGGGTTTTCTTCACCTAGCTTCACTTGCTAGGACCCGGCTTCAATTACTAGGGTTTTCTTTACCTAGCTTCACTCACTAGGACCCGGCTTCACTCACTAGGATTTTCTTCACCTAGCTTCACTCACTAGGACTCGGCTTCACTCACCAAGATTTTCTTCACCTAGCTTCACTCACTAGGACCCGACTTCATTCACCGGAATTCGTGCCCAGTCCTTGACCAGACTTAATCCGAACTTATCTTACTCAACTAAACTTAAATCGGTGTCAACACCAAAACAACAATCAGGTCAGACTGCATCTACAATAAATACAACTAAAACAAGAATGAAATAAAAATAAGATATACCTCTTGTTTTACCTCTTGATCTTCTATTGTATTCCTATCCTCTTTTTGGATGTCGTGTGGGCAACAATCTTCCAAGAAACAAAGCCACGAAGAACCCTTCTTTCTTCTTCCTTCTTCTTCCTTGCACCGGCCCTAGCTCGTCCTTGTGATTGCGTCGTGGGCCCTCCTTGCTTCAAGCATGCGCACACCCAAAGGAGAGAAGAGAAAGATAAGAGGAGAAGAGAAGAAGAGAGCTTCCTTCTCCCTAAACCCTAGCCTGCCCTTTTTTCTTCCTTGCGCCGGCACTGCACACCCTAGAAGAGAGAGAGAGGGAGAAAAAACCAAGGCTTTGGTTATGGTTCATGTTGGCTTATGAGGGTATTTATAGGCTACAATAGGGACCATGAGGAGGAGTTGGTTTTGGTCTCCTAACGGATACTCAACCTGACCCGTTAATAATAATCCGCTCTACTAATGGGTTATTATTGAACTATCGCACCAACCCCATATTAATAAATGGGCTCCACCTTATTATGTGTACATTATCTCCCCATGTTTAAGATATCGTATGTCTGTTAATTAATTAAATTACTGATAATTTAATTAATTAACATATAACTCCAAGAGTAGTACCACTCAACCTTATCATCATGTCGGACCAAGTCCACCTGCAAGATTTATATGATAATCTTTATGAGCTTCTCAAGGGGACATCATCATCCTAAAATAATTAGGACATAATTTCCTTCTATAATCAACGACACGCCATATAAATAATATTTTTTCTCAATTTATCAGGCCTATTGATTTAACAAATAAATCTCGCCCATTGGTAAATTAAAAAAATAAATATTATGTACATGCGCCCGTTATTATATCGAGATTAAGAGCATGTACATCCATAATAACCTGAGGTCTTGTTCAATTATATAGTTAGTATAAATCGAACCACCTCAAATCGGTCTTGCACAATACACACAAAGTGCACTAGTGTAATTCTATAGTCAAGATAGACTAATACCAAATTACACTACAATCATTTCAATGGTTTGTTCAAATCTATCTCGGTTGTGACTCACTACTTATACTTTATAAGGAACCCTGGGACGCTGGGCTTCTAGACAGCCCATCGCGAGCGCTTCCCGATTTACCCTGGTGACCGATGGGAAACTTCCGTGGGGCCGGGCCGGTCACCCCAGGTTCAATTTGTCTGCTGCCTGGTTCATCATTTATAATATAAAGTAACAGACAATTGCATACATATAACGAATATAAAATGCAAATACATGACCATTGTGATTCTTATTCCAAAATATATGTTCATACAAAAGCTAGGTTTATAGTATACATCCTAACAATCTCCCACATATACTAAAAGACTATGCTGCCATCAAACTGTCATACATCTGATTCCCATCCCCTCAACATGCCTATTATAAGCTTTCACAGGAAGGACCTTAGTGAAAGAATCTTCCAGGTTATCTACCGATGCAATCTTGGCGACAACAACTTCTCCACGCTTTATGATGTCTCGTATTACGTGGTACTTGCGCTCAATGTGTTTACTTGCCTTATAGGCTCGTGGTTCCTTCGAGTTTGCTACTGCACCACTATTATCACAATAATTGTGATAGCTTTGGGCAAACCAGGAATCACCTCTAAGTTCATCAAGAAGTTTCTGAGTTATACAACTTCTTTGGCTGCCTCAGAGGCTGCCACATTCTCAGCTTCCATAGTGGAGTCCACAACGCATTTCTACTTAATACTCCTCCATAATATGGCTCCACCTCTCAAAGTAAACACATAACCCGATGTAGACTTACTATTATCCTTATCTGATTGGAAAATAGAATCCGTGTAACCCACAGGGAGCAAATGATCTGCCTGGTAAATTAGCATATAATCTCTTGTTCTTTTCAGGTACTTTAATATATGCTTTACCGTAGTCCAATTTTCTTGTCCTAGATTACTTTGATATCTGCTAACCATACCCACGGAAAAAACAGATATCCGGTCTCGTACATAACATAGCATACATTAGGCTCCCTACTGCCAAAGCATAATGAACTGTCTTCATCTCCTCTATCTCCTTAGATGTTTTAGGGCACATCTCCTTAGATAAAGGTACTCCATGCTGAAAAGGTAGAAAACCTTTCTTGGAGTTTTGCATGCTAAAACGAGCTAGAATAGTGTCAATATACGAAGCTTGAGATAAGCACAACATCCTTTTCTTGCGATCTTTTATAACATTGATCCCAAGGATGTGTCTAGCTTCTCCCAAGTCCTTCATATCAAACTATTTGGACAACCATACTCTTACGTCTGACAACACTTTGACATTGTTGCCAATGAGCAAAATGTCATCTACGTATAGTACAAGAAATACCACTACGTTTCCATCACTCCTCTTGTATACACAAGATTCATCCGAACTTTGTATGAATCCATAAGACTGGATTATCTCATCAAATCGGATGTTCCAAGATCTTGAAGCTTTTTTTAATCCATAAATTGACTGATTAAGCTTGCACACAAGATGCTCTTTGCCCTTTGCAATGAATCCCTCTGGTTGCTTCATATAGATGTTTTCTTCAAGACTTCAATTAAGGAAAGCTATCTTGACATCTATTTGTCAAACCTCATAATCCATATGAGCGGCAATAGACAATAGAATTCGGATAGACTTAAGCATGGCTACCGATGAAAAGGTTTTCTCATAATCGATCCCCTCTTTCTAAGTATACCCCTTCGCAACAAGCCTTGCTTTAAAGGTTTCCACCTTTCCGTCTGATCCACTCTTTCTTTTGTAGATCCACTTACATCCAATGGCTTTTACACCATTAGGTGGTTCTACTAGCTCCCAGACTTGATTAGAATTCATAGATTCATCCCCTTTTGCCAAGATATCGCATCTTTATCTTGGAGTGCTTCGTCATAGATCCAAGGATCAGATTCATGTTCACCAGGGACCAAGTCGGAAGACTCTCCCAAGAACATGAATCTGTCAGGTTGTCTAACAACCCTCCCACTACAACGAAGTACTACCTATGTATCATCTGTGACACGCGGTGTAGTCACTTGTGGTATATCATCCTGTACCATTGGCGTCATGGGGTTGAGTACCCCGTGGCTGGTACATGGACTGAAGAAGCTGTACAGCAAGAGCTACTGAGTAGGAACGACTCTCTGGCTAAGATGCCCGAGACCCTCTCAGGAAGGGGAATCCCGAGACTAACTCAAATAGGGATAGCCCTGAGGATAGCTCCAGAAGGGCACACCCTCGAGCTCACCTCGGAGGTAGGTCCCCGAGATCATCTCGGGAAGATGAACGCCCCCCGGGCCAAACAACTACGAGATCACCTCGAGGTAGCGGAGCCCAAGAAGCACTCAATTTCAAGTAGCGGTATGTTTTCCACAGATCGGTGGATCATCATCATCCATTATTACGGAGTAATCACGACCCGTGATTCGCGGTCATCAAAACCTTAATCATCGCAACAACCCCAGATTGAAGAGTCGTGAAGACCGTTACCAGGATGATCCAGTAACCGATAATGGGGGGGGCATGGCGAAGATCATGGAGACTCGTGGGGCGATCGTCGTAGGTATAAAAGATACTCTAAACCCTCTAGTAAGGGGGGTTACGCACTCTCTACTTCACGCCCATCTCCTTTCTTGCCTTCTCTTTATCTCCTAGATCGAGGCATTGACTTGAGTGTCGGAGTGGGCTCCGCCGGACAACCTCTGGCGTGTTCCCCTAACGCTCGTGTTAATCTCGCAGGGTGTGCAGTTCCTCCTGTAGCGTCAGCGTCCGTGTGGGCTGAACCCTGGTGACTGGCCGTTGACGTCGATTCCTTCCGGAACAAGTTTGGAGCCGTCTGTGGGAAACCAGTAAAGCACCTGAAGGAGCACTGATGGCAGAGCCAGTGGGACAATCCATTATCCTAATGAAAGAGGAATTTGATCGCCTGGTGGCCACCGCCATCAAGGAGACGCTCCAACAGCAACAAGTGGAGCCAGCCGCTCCATAGCGAGGGGCTTTGGAGCAAGAGGAGATCCCCGTGATCAAAGGGGTTCCCCCGGGGTTAGTCATGCATCACCTGCATATTACCCCTAGAGCCCGACCCGTGAAGCAGAGGCAGAGACACTTTGCACCAAAACAGAACAAGGCTATCCGAGACGAAGTTCATAACCTGTTAAAGGCCGGGCATATCAGAGAAGTTCAATTCCCAGCCTGGTTAGGTAATGTAGGCCTTGTCCCTAAGCCAAGAGGTAAATGGCGGGTTTGTATCGACTTTCACGATTTGAATAAAGCCTGCCCCAAGGATTGATACCCCTTGCCTCGAATAGACCGGTTAGTGGACTCTACGACCGGTTGTAAGTTCATCTCAATGTTGGATGCCTATCAAGGCTACCACTAGGTTCCGCTCGCCCCCGAAGACCAGGAGAATGTCAGCTTTGTGACAGCCGATGACACATATTGCTATAACATCATGCCTTTCGGGCTGCACAACGCTGGGGCAACTTACCAGTGGATGATGGATAAAGTCTTCAGGCATCAGATCGGGAGAAACATCGAGGTGTATGTAGACAATATCCTAGTCAAGACTGATAAGGGAAGTGACATGATAACCGACTTAGAAGAAACATTCGCCACCCTAAGGGCCAATAGGCTGAAATTGAACCCCGCTAAGTGCTTTTTTGGAGTGAAGAGCGGTCGGCTCCTGGGTTACATGGTGACAGAGTGAGGGATCAATGGACAAAGTCTTCAGGCATCAGATTGGGAGAAACATCGAGGTGTATGTGGACGATATCCTGGTCAAGACTGATAAGGGAAGCGACATGATAACCGATTTAGAAGAAACATTCACCACCCTAAGGGCCAATAGGCTGAAATTGAACCCCGCTAAGTGCTTGTTGTTGAGGCAATCTGTGATCCAGAGTGATCATGAGTTTTGATGTTTGGGCAAAGTGTTTAAGTTAGGTTTCCCTTGTGTTCTCATATGTGTATGTTGAGTATGCAGGATGTACAGGTTACACATATGGACTTGACTGGACGACCTCAGTATGGTGAAGGGTGGCATGGAGACAAGCTGGAGGCTTGTGTGCGCACCTGAGGGACCTTGAAGAGCAGGGACGATGAGCAAAGGGGCGCAGACTTCGAGGCATGCGTAAAGGATGGCATGGAGGCAAGCTGGAGTCTTGCGTGCATCCAAGGGACGGGAGCCGAAGATGAAGAGGGCGCGAAGGCAATAGTCGAGGATGTGGATGAGGAGTCAGTCGAGTCGTGAGGGTACGAGTGCTGTGTGATTATACTCGGGAAAGTCCTAGGGTCTGAGTGCTGAGAGAAGTGTACTCGGGAAGGGAAACCTTAGGTGTGTCAGTGGGCAGTCAACTGCCATTGGGGCAGTCGACTGGTAAAACTCATAGAAAGGTTCTGGACTCTGGACCAGTTGACTGCCCTGGGAGCAGTCGACTGGTAGAGGCTAGTGAGTTGGCTAAAAATTCGAACGTTGGGAGTTGCAACGGTCGATTTTCAGTGGCACCAGTCGACTGCCCTGGGAGTAGTCGACTGGTGGCGAGTTATCAGCCTAGGGTTCTATTTAAAGAGGACTTCGTGGAGGCTGAGACTTTTGACGAATCTTGTCTTGGTTAAAGGCAAGATAGTAGTCTTTGTGCTCAGAGGTTTTCTTGGGATTGTGGCGAGGTTTCTCCACCCATAAGGAGCAACAAAAGCTAGCCGGAGGTTATCCGGGGAGTGATCCACCGACGGATTCTTGGATTAGTCACCCGTCCAGGGTGGATACGAAGTAAAATCAGTTTGTTAGCATTGTTCTTTATTGGTTAGTTTATTTTTATTGTATTTCCGCTTGCGCAACTAATCGTGTAGAAAGAACGGACCGAAAATCGCTATTCACCCCCTCTAGTGTACAGAATCGATCCTACACTTGTTTGGAGTGAAGAGCGGCCGGTTCCTGGGTTACATGATGACAGAGTGGGGGATCAAGGCTAATTCGAAAAAAGTAAAAGTTATTCTGAATATGTCGTCCCCTCGCAACTTCAAGGAAGTACAGCGGCTGAATGGAAGAATTATGGCTCTATCTAGATTCATCTCCAAATCTACAGATAAGACCCTACCATTCTTCAAGATTCTGAGAAAAGCAGTCAAGTTCGAGTGGGATGAATAGTGTGAGAAAGCATTCGCGGATCTGAAGACCTACCTCACCTCGCTCCCCATTCTCTACAAACCAGTTGAGGGGGAGACTTTGTTTGTCTACCTATCGGCAGCCAAACAAGCGATAGGCTCAGCGCTCGTTCGAGAGGAAGGCATGGTACAATATCCCATATACTTCTTCGGACATCTCCAAAAGGATGCTGAAAGGCGATACACCATGATGGAGAAGCTGACTTATGCTCTGGTCTTGATGGCCCGAAGGTTAAGGCCGTATTTCTTAGCACATCCCGTCGTGGTCCTCACCAATAGCCCGCTCGTGTGAGTCCTAACCACCCCCGAAGCTTCGGGTCGGTTGATCAAATGGACGACGGAGTTAAGCGAATACGGTATTGAGTACCGGTCTCACGCCGCTATCAAGGCACAATCCCTCTCAGACTTCATGCTGGAGACTGTCCCGGAGTCCGAGGCCGAAGGAATGTGGAAGATCTATGTTGACGGGTCCTCCAACAGCCGGCACAGCGGGGTCGGGGTGTTAATGGTCTCCCCTCGGGGGGACACATTATATTTATCCATCTGACTCCACTTCAAAGCTACCAACAACGAAGCTGAGTACAAGGCAATCCTGGAGGGCCTGCAAGCAGCCAAGCACATGGGGGCTACTCGGGTTATTGTACATTCAAATTCTCAGCATATGACGCGGCAAATAAAGGGCGATTTCGAAGTCAGGTGCGAGTGCTTGCAGAAGTATGTGGCCCTTTATGAGCAGCTGAAGGCCTCCTTCACGGTAGTTATCTTGCAGAAGATCTCCAGGGCAGACAATGTCCGGGCTAACAAGCTAGCTAAGCTGGCTAGCTCCATTTCAACTTGGCAGCTAGATGAACCTAATGCCCCGGAGGGGACCGTAGCTCAGATTGGAGAGGAAGCAGAAGGTGACACAAGAGCCAATTGGAGGGATTCATATATGGAGTTCCTACGCAGGGGGAATGTTCCAAGCATGGACCAAGGAAGTCGACTATTTCGTCATCGAGCGGCCAGATTCACACTGGTTGGTGATCAATTATACATGAGGGCCTTTGCGCGACCCCTCCTCAAATGTGTCGAGCCAGAAGAGGCCGACTATGTGATGCGGGAGGTACATGAAGGCATCTGCGGGAGCCATATCGGGGGAAGATCTCTGTCTCAGAAGATCATCTTGGCGGAGTACTTTTGGCCCACTCTCCAAGACGACGCTCTTAAGTTCATGGTCGGATGTGAAGCCTGTCAGAGACATCAACACGTGACTCACCGACCGACTGAGCCCTTGCGAGTCTCTACAGTGTCATGCCCTTTTGATTAGTGGGGAATGGACATTGTAGGCTCCTTTCCAATTGGGCCATAGCGGAAGAAGTTCCTGCTGGTTCTCGTCGACTATTTTTCCAAATGGATAGAAGCGGAGCCTCTGGCGCACATCATGGAGGTCGTAGTGATGAAGGTCCTATGGAGGGACATCGTCTGCAGATACGACATCTCCCACAAGCTGGTGTCGGACAATGGAAGACAATTTTCGGGGCGCAAGCTAAAAGAGTGGTGTGAGGGGTTGGGCATTCGTCAAACCTTCACCTCAGTAGCATACTCACAGGGCAATGGACAATCTCCGACGGAGCCCACTTCGACGCTCAAGTCAGTGCCTTGATGGAGAAGATGGAGAGAAGGCAAGACAATATGTGTATAGTAAGGAATGCGTAACCCCCTTTACTAGAGGGGTTGGAATACCTTTTATACCTGCGACGACCATCCACGAGTCTCCACGACCTTCGCCACGTCTCCTCGATTATCGGTTAATGGATCATCCTGGTAGCGGTCCCCCCAGTTCTTCAATCTGGGTCGTTGCGACGATTAAGGCTCTGATGGCTGCTTATCACGGGTCATAATTATTCCGTAATAATGGATAATGATGACCCGCCGATCTGAGGAAAATGGACCTCTGCTTGAGCGTTCCTTGGGCCTCACTATCTCGAGGTGATCTCAAGGTTGCTCGGCCCGAGGGTCCCAGGCATTTATCTCCTCGAGGTGCTCTCGGGACTTACCCCCTGAGGTGAGCTCAGGGGTGTCTTTCTGGAGCCATTTTCGGGGCTATACCTACTCGAGTTGGTCTCTGGGTTCCCTTTCCCGAGAGAGTCTCAGGTGCCACAACAAGGGAATCGTTCCGGCTCAGTGGATGTTGCCACACAGCTACTTCAGCCCACGTGCCCACCACGGGGCATTCAACCCCATCAGTTACGAAGACCGCTTCTATTGGATATAGAGATCTTTTACCAAGAGTTACGAAAATCACATTTATAGGATATAGGCTGGGATGGATATAGTATTTTAAGTTCAAGGGGGTCGCATAGATGTAATTTATTTTTTTAATTTAGTCATCCAAACAATTCAAATTCAAGATGTACGTTAAATAAGAATCAAAACTTACCATTAAACTAACTATACATATTCATTTTTAAAATGACTAAATAATATATATACTAAGAAAATAATAAATTTCTATATAAAAACAATATTATTAAAAATGGGGGGAGTGATTTTCAAATTGAAGGAAAAATATAGAAGTGATTTAAAACCGTTCTTGAAATTAAAAAAACACGTGTATAATTGATTTCATTTAATGTTAATTTTGCTTATCAGAGAAGGATGGTTTGATTAAAATAATATTTTAATGAATAAAATAAATTAAGAGATATTCACTATATTTTAAATGAATATTATTTGAACAACTATATAGAAATTAGTAGGTAATTACAGTTGATTATTTGCTTTTATAATAATAATATTATTTTATGTTGATTTTATTTATTGGAGAGTAATAATATTTAAATAAGTAAAACAAACTTAGGAGGTTTCATGGCAGTACTATATTTAAATGAATATTATTTAATTAGGTATAAACGAGTAGGTATATATGATTACACCATATAATAACTGTTAGGACCAAAAGGAATTAGGATATCTCCACAATGGCATGATATTGTCCACTTTGGGCCTAAGTCCTCATGGTTTTGCTCTTGGGCTCTCCCCAAAAGGCCTCGAGCCAATGGAGATTTCAAATTCCTTATAAACCAATGATCTTCTCATGTGTTTATCAATGTGAGACTAAGTTTGCACCTTGCAACCTCTAACAAATCCCCCCTCAAACAAAGGATCACATGCCCCCACCACAAACGGAAACTCTTTCCGTTTTAATATCTGATCCATCAGGCCCCTCGGTCCATCTAACCTACTAGGACTTCACCACCTAGCCGCAACTAGAACTGGTCCTCTTGATCAAGACACGAAAGTTCACAAATCCTTTATTTAAGGCTTAACGCACATGGTTACCATTTGTTAGGACCAAAAGGAATTAGGATATCTCCACAATGGCATGATATTGTCCACTTTGGGCCTAAGACCTCATGGTTTTGCTCTTGGGCTCTCCCCAAAAGGCCTCATAACAAGCTATATACTCTGCTTCCATGGTTGATGTAGCTGTAAGAGTATGTTTGACACTCTTCCAAGAAATAGCTCCTCCAGCTAACATGAATACATAACCTGATGTGAACTTATGATCATCTGGGCAACCACCATAATCAGAATCAGAATAACCTGTTACCTCAAGATGATTTGATCCTAATTCCTTTTGGTCCTAACAAATGGTCCTAACAAATGAATATGAGGCTTTGCCTATGAGTATGAACTCTTTACCAAAGTTGAATGGAACTAATTATGAGGACTGGGTTGACTCTGTTAAGTTGTTCCTTGCTATTTCTAACGTTGATGCTGCCCTTACTGAGAATGAGCCTGAAGTTCCCACACCTGAGTCTTCCGCTGCTGTTATAACAAAACATGATAAGTGGGCTCATTCTAATAAAGTGTGTCTGATGACTATGAAGTTCACTATGGACAAGACCATCAAAGATAATGTTCCTGAGACAAACAGTGCTAAAGAGTTTCTTGTGTCTGTGGGTAAGAAATTTAAGAAATTTGACAAGACAGAAAAAACCTCCTATCTTTCATTGCTGACAAAAACTAGATATGATGGTGTATCGGGTGTGCGCGAGCATGCCATGAAGCTCACCAATTGGTATAACAAGTTGAAATCCATGAAAGTGGAATTGGGAAGTGATTTTTTGGTCTGGCAAGTATTAGACTCTCTTCCTTCTGAATTTGATGTTCTTAAAACTTCCTATAATGCACAAAAGGAGGAGTGGTCTATTGATGAGCTTGTAGCCATTCTTAGTCAGGAGGAGCAAAATATGAGAAAGAGTAAGGGACAAGTTGTTCAGTTGATTTCTCATAAGACTCATGAGCAAAAGAAGAAATATTTTAAGAGGAAGAATAACAAGCCTCAATTTAAGAAGAAGTGGAGTGATAAATCAGGACCTTCCTCAGTTCATGAAAATGGTGAATCATCTGGTATTAAAAAGAGATTTAATGGCAATTGCAAGTTTTGTGATGTATTCGGGCACAAACAATCTGACTGTTTTAAATTTAAGAAGTGGTTAGAGATGAAGCAAAAACAAAAGCAAACGCAAGGTATTCATCGTGCTCTAGTGTGCTTTGAATCTAATCTTGTAGATGTACCTTCTCATACTTGGTGGTTAGGCTCTGATACCATTTGTTAGGACCAAAAGGAATTAGGATATCTCCACAATGACATGATATTATCCACTTTGGGCCTAAGCCCTCATGGTTTTGCTCTTGGACTCTCCCCAAAAGGCCTCAAGTCAATGGAGATTTCAAATTCCTTATAAACCAATGATCTTCCTATGTGGGACTAAGTTTATACCTTGCAACCTCTAATAATAACTTGTTGCTAACTTTTATAAATTATAATAATTAACAAATAAATTTTATCTATTGTAATAACTATTAATAGTTATTATAGAAAACTTTGAGATTGCTACTTTGAGATTGGTAAAGTCGGCCCTTTGCCATTGCTACTTTGAGATTGGTTTTTTTTTCAGATGTAAAAGAAGAACTTTTATTTATCTGGTATACCTTTTCCATTAGACAATTTTGCCTTGCTACTGTGCTTAGTATTTATCCAAATGTTCTATTATTTTTTTTTTACTGTTGGTCGGTTGTACTAGAGAATAGAACCTGCTGTGTTCTTCTAGTAATTCTTCACGCTTAATATCTATAGTTGAGTTCTGTTGCATCATGATACAGTGCCCATAGTCGAAGGTCTCTTTTGGGCCACCAATATTTATATTTCCTTTTTAATCTTCATATCTATTTCTAACAGAAATTCGTAGCTTGCACTAACATAGGGGATGAAATGTCAACCTAAACCTGGACGTTGATTATCTCTATAAACGAAACCTGATTACATTACACTCTTGATCTCCTTATTATCCTTGTCAAGTTTTGTCTTCCTCTAAAATGCTGTACATTTATTGGTTTTCTTTTTCTCGGAACTTTTATGAGTTATTGCCTTAAGGAGAAGTCTAATGTGATGTAACTTATTGAGATACCATAGATAATGGAAAGCAATTGTTTCAACAATTTTATGCAAGGAGACTGATGTGCATTATTTATGCAAAGCTTGTCTAGGTATATAGCTTTATGAATGTAACAACAACAACAATAACCAAGTCTTATCCTATTAGCTGGGGTAGCTTACAGTTTTATGAATGTATTAGTGAAAATTTTCAAAGTGCAAAAAGTAGATTTCCATTTTGCAAATGTTTAGATGATGTAATTTTTTCCCAATATTCATAGGTTTAGACAATTTTAAAATTTTACTGCTAGTTATGCCTAATGCAACCTTTAATCTTTTCCATTTGGGTTTGAGACTGACATTGATAGTTCTTGCAATGTGTGATGATATTATTATTATTATTATTATTATTTATTTTTGCAATGGTTAATGGTGAAAGTGAGATTTGTTTAGAAGACTTTGTGATCTCTATTAGCTGAAATAAACATGAGCAGTGAGTGTCAATCAACTACTAAACTTGATATTAATCATAGTTGTTGAGGAATATAAATCAGGTCTCTGGTACCTCAAACTCTCTAGTTATGAATGCCTCAACAAATATACATATATGCCATGGCAGATGATTGCATCCTCTGGTTCGGTAGATTGCAACAAATAGTATGTTGCGTTTGGCTCACCTTTGCAGTTGTCAGATGCTCATAAGTAAGTCCATGCAATGAAAAAAAATAGAAAATTAAGATAGTAGGCATGTCTGCTCCATTTCCTCAAGGATTCAACACAAAATTATGTGACAAGATTGCGAGTGACCCAACATGGGAACTAAAGATATAGTAAATATTTATGCTAGTTTTATAAAGGGACAGTAAATGCCGAAAGTTGTGTTATATTAGACTAAATATTATAGTGGACTAACAATGAATAATGGTATGGCAGGAATCGATGATCCAAAATCAAAATTGTCAAAATATTGTGTGAATTCTGTGTCCTTAGCTTGATACTTGCTTATGTCTTACCCATTATCAACTGCCCAATTGGCCTTTTGGTCGATTTTGGGATTAAGAGACGCACAGGATGCACAAACATTTCCACTCAAACTTATTAGTGAAAATATCATTGAATTATGTAACTATGAAAAAGGATCATTGCAGGACAAATATTGTGATAGAAAGTTGTAAGATTGATTTAATATTATTATTTTTTATATTATTGAAGCAACTGATACACCAGCATTATTTTCCAAACCAATACATTTGATTCTCTTGTCACAGGGTCACAGCCTTATTGTTGTTTTTTGTTCACGTAATGATTCTTATATCATGCCTTTTCTCAATGGTATTGTATTTAGTATCCGTTTCACCTTGCATGGTACTTTCCAAATAGTGGTTTCATATCAGAATCCTATTTTTCCTTCTTTGCTGTCAGGGTTTCAACTGGTATACAAGCCGATTACGCATGGATGAAGATGGAGATGTGGCAGATGAGTTCTTGTGTGAAGTTGTGGATGACAGCCCCCCTACCAAGGGCCAGTTAAAACCACCTAAGTTAAGGGTGAACTACAATACACGCCATATTTCTGCGGCCATGAGAAGACAGGTCGTCATTGCAGATGGGAACATATACCAAGCTTTGGAGCAGCAAGGAAGATTGCAGTGGGTGTGATTAGACAACAATGATGAATCTCTTCTAGATCTCAAGGACTACCCAATGCTACAATGAATTGAACCCCCGTACTCCAGTGCCCATGTAATGGAAGTGTAAACTCCTCAAGGTGCTTAAACCAGTGAGTTCTCAACTTTGTAAAGCTGCAGCGAAAACCTAGCTCTCACATCACTTGCGATGTTCTTAGATTGCTCATTGTTCCAATATTTCTTATACATCGTCCAGATAATTGTTATTAATGATTGTGGCCAATTTATCATTTTCACAATTTATCCTGTCGACAAACGGAGATCGGTCTTCGCTCGGCTGACTCGGTCTAACCAAGACGACCCGGTCTGCTGTGATTTGGAGGTCGGGCTCGGACTGGAATAGGGATAGGCTCAAGTCACTCGGCTCGGACCAAAATATAGCTCACAAAGTGGCGGTGTGGTTGCAAAAATGGCAACAATCCCCTCTTTGGAGCCCGAATGGGGGTTTATATAGGGGGAGGAAAGCCCCCTGCCATGTCAGAGATGTCCTGTCTCATTAAAAATGAGTCAGTTGGTAGACTGAACCTATGGCAGCTTTGTTGACCTTGTGAGGCTGCCACAGCCGCCTGCCACCCTGTCTGAACTGCTTCTTCTGATTATACTTGACAGTCGGCGGTTCTGTCAAGTGGCTGTGTCAGGTGATGATTATGTCAGAGATCTGCTACATTATTACTGACAAAAGTGGGCCGCAATCACTCGGTCGGCTAGCTATAACTTTTAGGCTGAATCAGTCGGGTGAGCAGGGACCTGATTCCTACACTTCATGATGACCGACCCTGAGTGCCCGGCCTCGGGTGACCGGCCCCGAGCGCCCGACCTCGGGTGACCAACCCCTAGCTACCGACCTCGGGTGACCGACCCCCGAGCGCCCGACCTCGGGTGACCGACCCCCGAGCGCCCGACCTCGGGTGACCGACCTCGAGTAATCAACCCCGAGCGAATTTGATCCCGACCCGGGGTCTTATTTGCCCCAGCCTCTGCTCTTCTAGCTAAGTCTCGGGCCCGACCCGTGAGACTAAGGACGGCCTGGCTTAACTCTCCCTGACCCGGATCATGCTAGATCGGCCCCGACCAGGCCCTCCACCCTTCTAAAAAACCGCTTGCTCGGATCACAAGCCTCCCCTCCAAGTCTAGTCGAAGGAGACGCTTAGTCCGACTGACTAGGCTCCCGGCCCGGTCGGTCAAACCTCCTTCCCGCCTTCCCACGCATCACTTCATCCTCCTAATCTTCCTCCTTAAATGCTAGATCTCCCATCAAATCGCTCATTAATGCGGGACCACGTGTCACCTCCCGACTGGGAGTCTCTGGCACCGAGGCGTCATTGGCATGGCTCGTGCGGCGTTCAGCGAAGCTTCGAGGCCTAGGGAATGGCGGGTAGCGGACGGTCAGGATTCGAGCCCACCTCTTTCCTCTTCTCCATCCAACGATCCTCCTCACTTTGCCCGCAGTATAAATAGGTTCAACCCCTCATTTCACCCTTTTTACCTTGACTTCTGCCTTTCCTCTTGCTCTCGTCCGACCTCCGCCACCCGACCTCCTTGAGCTCCGACAACCAGTGTTTCCGGCGAACCTCGTCCTTAGGTATTCCCTTCTCCTGTCGAGTCTTTTCTTTGTCTTTCCCGACCTCGCCCAGATGGCCGAATCGTCACCTCCGCCTGAACCGTGGTACTTGACCACTCGTTCTTCATTAACCCTAGGTCACCTAGAAACCTTACGCATAGATTACCAGATACATGAAGACCACCTACTGGCTCTCCCGGGCCGTCGGGACCGACCCCACGGACCTCCCTTAGACTATTTCACCATTTTCTCCGACCAACTACTGGCCGGACTACGCTTTCCGCTTCACCCTTTCTTCCATGAGGTCTGTCGATACTTCCAAGTATCCTTGTCCCAACTGGCTCCCAACTCGATTAGGATCTTGTGTGGTACCGTGATCCTTTTCACCGCCTATGAGATCCCCTACAACCTAGAGTATTTAACTACTTCTATTATCTTAAGAAGCAAGAGCCCGGGAACTTCTATTTCCTGGCTCGGATCAAGTCGGCTTTTTTGGAGAAGGTCCCGTCTTCCAACAAAGGTTGGAAGTCCCACTTCTTTTATGTTAAGTCTGCCCCACCCCCGACTTGGCCCACTGCGTGGGTAGAAGACCTTCCTGACCAACCTCCGGTGTCCAAGAATCTTCGCTCAGATCCTGGCTATCAATTTTCCTTTTCCAAGCTAGGGGGAACCCGCTATCACGCGGGCAAGCTGCTGATCGAAGGCATGTTATATCTCTTTCGGCTGAGTCAGATCCCGGCAGAGTTACCCGGCACCCTTGGTAAGTTTTTATTCGGTTTGTAAGCTTGTTAATGCTAACTAAAACTCTCTCCCTGTTGCAGCCGAAACCATGTATAGCGCCCGGGTTACTGATGTATTGGCTTTGGAAGAAGAAGCCATGGAGGCTATGGCTGCAAAGCTAGCCGCCGAGCGAGCGGTGCCGCCCATAAATGCCGCCCCGGCTCCCGAGCGACCTGCAGTAGGGGATGACGACTCGGCGAATAATCTCCCGGCCATAGGATCTGACGAGACTCCTCAAGTGGTGGGTGAGGAGACGACCGATCAAGCAGAGGAAGAAGAAGAAGAAGAAACTGAGCAGGCTGCTGTCGAGAGCCTGACAAGGAAGCATCGCCGGGTAACTATCTCCTCAGGTACACCCCCGGCTCAGGGACCGACTTCGGGAAGTCAGGCTACAACGACCCTTCGCCCGGATCGCGCTTCATCCAGCACTCGGGCACTGCCTTCCAGCTCAGCCCCCCCTCGGTCAGGCGCCCGGGGCTCAACCACCCCTCGTTCAGGCACCTTAGCTGTGTCCTCAGTAGGACATCGCCCGGGAGCCTCGACCTCAGGCACTGCCCCTTCTCTTCGGGTCCCTCTGACGGATGCAGCGAACGTCGACGCTGCAGAGGTCCTTTTGTCGATGCAATTGCCTCCCCGACCAACGGTGGACATTCAGCTCCCCTCGGCGACCTCCCTGATTCAGATAGTCCAGCCTTAGCCAATTAACCTACATGGTCGGTTGGTTGCCAGCTGGGACCAAGGATGGGCCTTGACCACCGATACGAACCCCATGAGTTTAGCCGATAACTTCTTCATGGAAGCCACACAGGTATTCCCTTCTTTTTCTTACTTGCTTTCATTTTCATTAATACTAATAGTATTTTTATCATGGTGTAGCATTGGGTGACGAGCCAGTCGGTCGGTCAGGCCTTAATCACGAACATTAGGGCGCGCCGGGCGGCTGAGATGAGAGTAAAGGAACTAGAGAGTAAACTGGCTCATTGCACCCTCCCTCCGGGTGAGGAGGGCTTGGATCAGCTATGTTCGGTGATAACCGCTTTACGATGGCAGCTGTTGGAGACGAATGCTCGATCTGAAGAAGAGCACTTAGCGCTGGCTAATGCCTCACGGGAGATAGAGCGCCTATCCAATCGGGTGTCTTTTGAAGAGGCAGAGAAGAAGACTGCTTTGGCTCGCCGCACCCGAGACCGCTCCGACTTGGACAAGAAAACTGTGGAAGCTAAGGGCCTTCAGCAAAAATTGAAGGAGTCGGCTGAGGCCCATCATCGGACTCAGCTCGCTCTGACGAACAAGGAGGCTGAGCTGGCAACTCAGCAGGAAGCCTTTCGAGCCATGGAGGCCCAACTGGTGACTAAAGAAAAGAGCTTGGCGGCTCGGGGGGCTACCATTCAGGAAAGGGATGCCGAGATTGCCTGACTAAATAGGGAGCTAGGAGACTACAAGTTGGGCGAGCCAGTGCGGATTGAAACGGCTCGTTTGGCCTACATTCAGTCCGACCCTTTCCTCGACCAGGTGGCGGCGCGCACTGGCGGCATGATCATGTTCGGCGTGAAAGGCGCCATCCAACAACTAACAGAAGCCGGACATCTCCTTGCAGATCTTCCTCCCAATGTTGTGAAGCCGACCCAGATCAAGGCATCAATCCCTGAGGACGCCTTCCCCCCATTTACTTAGATTAAGTTTCAATTTTTCCTCGCTTTGTTATGACTCGACCTTAAGGCCCTAAGATTTTTGTGATGATCTTGTCCCGTCGGGCTCGGCTCTTACGGCCCAATTTTGTAATGGCCACGTGCCTTGCTCTCGTTTCTTTTAACTCTTTGCTTTATCATTCTTCTAGCCACCCTACTCTGCTCAGTTATTCGTAACGCATGAAATTTTCGCTAAGTGCTGAACACTCAAGACACCTGCGTTATTCACCTAAGGTCCTTTCTTCCGTTGAGACAAGAAATTTTTGCTAAGTGTTGAGCACTCGGGATACTAGACTTACTAGTTGCTCAGTCAGTTCAGCACCCCGGCTAGACTATATCACTCAGTCGGGTCGGCACCCAAACTCGACTATATTGCTCGGTTGAGTCGGCACCCTGACTCGGCGATGTTGCTCGGTCGGGTCAGCACCCTGACTCGGCGATGTTGCTCGGTCGGGTCGGCACCCTGATTCGGCATGTTGCTCGGTCGGGTCGGCACCCTGACTCGGCGATGTTGCTCGGTCGGTGGGCACCCTGACTCGCGATGTTGCCGGTCGGGTCGGCACCCTGACTCGCGATGTTGCTCGGTCGGGTGGCACCCTGACTCGGCGATGTTGCTCTGTCGGGTCGGCACCCTGACTCGACGATGTTGCTCGGTCGGGTCGGCACCCTGACTCGACTTTCCTACCTATTTCAACTGGCTGACGTTCGCGGCGAAACTGAGTCAACTTGTGTGTTTGTGTCTGATCGCCTTAGCCTTACCAGGTTGACTAACTACTTAGTTCGTCTGTCTGAACATAGGAAGCTCCGCCCAGGCAGTAGATATTGTGGAAATGTGTTGCTTCGTACTTCACTTGAATAAGAGTCTGGACACCGTCTGGCTTACCCTGATCGAGCGTGGACCGCCACGCCCGACCGGGCCTGACCGAACGTGGAACGCCACGTCCGATCGACGCCGAGTCCGGTGGGTGCGTGGGAGCATGCCCACTTATAATTTGCCTTAGCAAGAGTCTAAACACCGTCCGACTTACCCTGACCGAGCGTGGACCGCCACGCCCGACCTGGCCCGACCGAACGTGGGATGCCACGCCCGACTGCGCCGAGTCCGATGGGTGCGTGGGAGCCTGCCCACTTATAACTTGCCTTAGTAAGAGTCTGGACACCGTCGACTTACCTGACCGAGCGTGGACCGCCACGCCCGACCGGGCCCGACCGAACGTGGGATGCCACGCCGATCGGCGCCGAGTTCGGTGGGTGCGTGGGAGCTGCCCACTTATAACTTGCCTTAGCAAGAGTCTGGACACCGTCCGACTACCCTACCGAGCGTGGACCGCCACGTCCGACCGGGCCCGACCGAACGTGGGATGCCACGCCCGATCGGCGCCGAGTCCGTGGGTGCGTGGGAGCCTGCCCACTTATAACTTGCCTTAGCAAGAATCTGGACACCATCCGACTTACCCTGACCGAGCGTGGACCGCCATGCCCGACCGAACATGGGACGCCACGCCCGATCGGCGCCGAGTCCGGTGGGTGCGTGGGAGCCTGCCCACTTATAACTTGTAGAGACCATCTTTTGGCTGCTCAGAGTTTTACTATCATATTCTCTAGGCACAGTTACAAGGATTATTTCTCTCAACTCTCCTCACGGTACAATCTCAAGTGTACTGCACTCCAGGGCCTTCCCAGCTTCTTTCCCTGAGCATCCTGCAGATAGTAAGCTCTTGATCCCAATGCTTTGATCACCAAGAAGGGGTCGCTCCACTAAGGTTCCAGCTTGCCTACTTCCCCCACCGGCTTGATCCTCTTCCAAACCTTGTCACCCACTTGAAAACTTCTAGGTATAACTCCCTGGTTGTAGCGGCGCTGCATCCTTTGCTGGTAAGCAGCCATGCGAACTGCAGCCTTAGCCCGAACCTCCTCAATCAAATCTAGCTCCAATTGTCTTTTTCCGCATTGTCATCCCCGTACAGATGTCTTCTATCGGACTCGCAGCCGACCTCCATTGGAACCACAGCTTCACTACCGTATACCAACTGGAAAGGAGTGCAACCTGACCCCTCTTTGGGGGTGGTCTGGAGAGCCCATAGAATACCGGGCAGTTCATCCACCCAAGATCCGCCAACTTGGTCTAACTTGGTTCTGAGCCCCCTCAAAATCTCCCTATTAGCTACTTCAGCTTGACCATTACTTTGGGGATAAGCCACTGAAGTGAATGCCTGCTTGATCCCAAAGCCTTCACACCATTCTTTTATCTTCCTGCCCTGGAACTGCCGACCATTGTCTGACACCAACTTGTGCGGTATGCCATATCGACAGAAAATATTTTGCCACAAGAACTTCTTTACGGCCTGCTCGGTGATCCGGGCCAGAGCTTCTGCTTCAATCTACTTGGAAAAGTAATCTACTGCCACCAACAAGAACTTCTTCTGAGCAGCTGCCCGAGGGAATGGTCCCACTATATCCATGCCCCACTGATCAAAGGGGCAGACACAGTGGACGTTCTTAGCATCTCGACCGACCGATGAGACAAGTTCTGATACTTCTGACAAGAAAGGCAAGAGAGGGCTAGCTGTTCTGCGTCCTTCTTGAGTGTGGGCCAAAAGTAACCGGCAAGTAAGACCTTCCGAGCCATAGACCGACCTCCTGAGTGATTTCCACAGGACCCCAGATGTACTTCTCTCAATACATAGTTTGCATCTTCCTCCCCGAGGCACCTGAGTAATGGCCGAGAAAAGGCTCGCTTGTATAGTGCATCTCCTATCAGAGTAAACCGAGCCGCTCTTATCTTCAATATCCTTGCCTGCTCGGGGCTGTCGGGAGAGTTCCATCTCGTAGGTAGGCTATGAATGGAGCCCTCCAGTCCCCTTGTACCTCTATTTCTGTTTCCCTTTCAATCTGGGCCACCAGCATGACCTGAGGTGAGGGCCGAGTGAAGACCCATGGATGGATGGCACTGGCCAGCCTAGCCAACTCATCCGCCTTGAAATTGTCCCCTCGGGGGATCTGTAAGACCTGAACTTCTTGAAACTCTGTCTGCAACTGCTTGTAGGCTCCACGTAGGCTTGTAACTTCTCATCATTTACTTCGAATTGCCCGGACACTTGCCGAGTCACCAACTGAGAATCTGAGTGTAAAATGACCTGAGTGGCTCCCACATGCTTGGCGGCCTGTAAGCCGGCCAGGAGGGCTTCATATTCTGCCTGATTATTGGTGGCCCGATACTCCAGACGCACGGCCAGATGAAGCTGATCTCCTTTAGGAGACACTAACAAGACTCCGATGCCACTCCCTGCCCGAGTGGCCGAGCCGTCTACATACACCTTCCAAGTCTCTTCTTCCTTTTCAATGTGAAGTTCGCTGAGAAAGTCGGCCAACGCTTGAGCTTTGATTGCAGTCCGAGGTTGGTATTGAATATCATACTCACTCAATTCTGTTGTCCACTTAACCATCCGACCTGAGACTTCGGGGTTAATTAGCACCTTCCCGAGCGTGCTGTTAGTCAGCACTCGGATTGGATGAGCCAAGAAGTAAGGGCGAAGACGCCGAGCCATCAATACAAGAACGTAGGCCAATTTCTCGAGTGTAGTATACCTACACTCGGTTTCCTTAAGCAAATGCCCAAAGAAGTAGACCGGCTGCTGCTCAGTCTCCTTTTGGGTTACAAGTACAGCGCTCACAGCTCCCTCAGTAGCAGACAGATAAACATACAATGGCTCTCCTTCTTCAGGCTTAGCTAACACCGGCAGGCCGACTAGGTAAGTCTTCAGTTCTTCAAAAGCCTGGTCACACTCAGCATCCCACTGGAACTTGGTGGCCTTGCGCAAAATCTTGAAGAAGGGCAGACTTCTATCAGCCGACCGGGAGATGAATCGGGAGAGGGCTGTGATCCTTCCCGTCAAACGCTGGACTTCCTTCAAGTTCTTGGGTGGAGGCATGTCTAGCAGAGCTTGTACCTTACCCGGATTAGCCTCTATTCCTCGTTCAGTCAGGATGTAACCGAGAAATTTTCCACTCTTAGCTCCGAATAGGCACTTGGATGGATTGAGCTTAAGGCCATACCTTCTGAGAGTGCAACAAGTCTCTCTCACGTCTGCTATCAGATCGGCGGCCTTGAGGGATTTGATGAGAATATCATCAACATACACCTCCGCATTCCTCCCGAGCTGTTCTTTAAACACCTTGTTCATCAACCTCTGATATGTTGACCCCGCATTCTTGAGTCCAAAGGGCATGACCGTGTAACAGTAGGTGCCCTCGGCTGTAACAAAGTTAACCTTCTCTTGATCCTCTGGAGCCAGTGGCACTTGATGGTATCCTTGATAGGCGTCTAGCATGCAAATGAGCTCACTCCCTGCAGTGGAGTCTACCATCTGGTCGATTCGGGGGAGTGGATAGCAGTCCTTGGGGCAAGCCTTGTTGAGATCTCTGAAATCTATGCAGACTCTCCACTTGTTTCCTTGGAGACTAGCACTACATTGGCCAGCCAAGCGGGGAATTGCACCTCTCTGATATGTCCTGCCTCCAGCAGCCTTTCCACTTCTGCCTGGATGATTTTGTTCTGATCAGGGCTAAAATCTCTCTTCCTTTGCTTCACTGGTCGGGCATCAGGATAGACATGCAGCTTGTGTTCCATGACCTCGGGTCGAACTCCTTTCAAATCTCGTTGGGACCAGGCAAATACATCTTGATTTTCGGTCAGACATTCTACCAACTGCTGCTTGAGGTCGGGCTGCAGTCCGGGGGCTATCCTCACCTTAGTTTCTTCTCGGTCGGGCAGGAGCTGGACCTCCTCCTTTTTTCTATCAGCTCAGCCCAGGGAGAGGGCTGCACCATATTACAACTGGTAGGAGGAGCTCGGAAGGTCTTCCTCACCTCCACTCGGACATCATCGACATAGCACCGGCGTGCTACTTTCTGGTCCCCTCTAGCTTCGCCAACTTGATCTCCCACTGGAAATTTGACCTTCAGATAAAAGGTTGATGCCACAGCTCGGAATTCATTAAGTGCTGGTCTGCCCAGGATAGCATTATACGCTGAAGGTGCATCCACAACTAGGAAGGTCGACCATCTAGTCCTTCTCAGGGGCTCTTCTCCAAGTGAGATGGCCAATTTGATTTGGCCAAGGGGCTGGACTTCATTCCCTGTGAATCTGAACAAAGGTGTGGCCACAGGCTGCAACTCAGTGGTCTCAATCTGCAGTTGCTCGAATGCTTTCAAGTACAAAATATTTACTGAACTCCCTGTGTCTACAATGGTCCTGTGGACCTGATAATTTACTATAACTACCGTGATGACCAGGGCATCGTCATGAGGTAGTTCCACTCCCTGCAGGTCCGAGGGGCCAAAACTGATTTGTGGCCCTTGTGCTTGGGCTGAGCTGCTGCCCACCTGATAGCTCGGTTAGAGTCTCCATAGGTGGGACCACCAGAAATCACGTTGATGGATCCATGCACGGCGTTCTGCTGATTAGCTTGTTCCTCGCTTGCGTTCCCCGCTCGGGAGAGCCGGGGGTCGGGAATAACTGTCTGGTGCAGAGGCGATCGGTCAGACACTGGGCTCTGACTGGTTCGGCGGTGCTCTTCCTCGGCCGCGGCCACCCCCCTGATGGGCTCCTCTCGGGCTTCCTCGGCCGGTGCGACCTCGACCCCGGCCAGCCTGCCAGCAGTCCTGGAGGTCGTGGGTATGGCTGTTGTGGAAAGAACAATAGGGTTGTCATCTGGTCGGAAGGCAACCCTGAGCCACCTGCTGAACTATACCCCGCTCAGCTCCCTGCCTGTGTCCCATAGCTCGGGGACTTCTGAGAGGTCCTCCGAGAGGCATAGTTCTCTGATGTTGCTGAGGAGTCTCGGATGTGGGTCTGGCTTCCGGTAGTCTGGCAGCTTGTGCTTCTTCCACATCTACATACTTGGTAGCTTTACCCATGAGGTTTTCAAAGTCCTTGGGAGGCTTTCGGATCAGTGACCTGAAGAATTCACCTTCTTGTAGGCCTTGGGCGAAGGCACTGATCAGCACCTCGGCTGTAACAGTAGGTACATCCAATGCAACCTGATTGAATCTTCGGATGTAAGCCTTCAAGGGCTCCTTGGGGCCCTACTTCAAGGTGAAAAGATTCAGGCTGGTCTTATGATGTCTCTTGCTACTTGCAAAATGTTGGAGGAATAATCTCTTAAAATCGGCAAAATCCTTTACAGATCCCTCTGGCAATCTATCAAACCATCGTTGGGACGGCCCTGCCAAGGTAGTCAGGAAGGCTCGGCACTTGATACCATCTAGATATTGATGCAGTAGCGAAGTATTCTCAAACTTCATTAGATGCTCTTCTGGGTCGGTGGCCCCTCCGTACTCAGGGATGGACAGAGTCAAAATACTTGGGGACTGGTTCTTATAAGACTTGGCTGGAAAAGGGGAACCCCGTACGCTCGGTCGGGTCCTGCATGAGGGGAGCCTTCCCTTTGTCGGCTCTAGCTCGGCTGGAAGAAGCTTCATGAGGATCAGATTGTCCCGCCCCCTCTGCTGGACCAAACAGCCCTCGGTGAAAATGAGGACTGTCTTCTTGGTGAACTTCTCCTTCAGTGCCCATGCGGGCAGTGGGCTCGGCCGAGCCGCTTGAGTGGGTCGGGCGGCTGCCTGTTGTGTTGCCGCCAACTTCCTAGCTTTGGCATCCACCAGCAGATCAAGGTCTTCTTGTGAGAGCATCACGGTCACCCGGTTGGAGTCACTCATCTTCGTCTTCCGATCAGGCAGATTCCCACAGATGGTGCCAAATTTGATCCTGTCGACAAGCGAAGACCGGTTCTCACTCGGATGACTCGGTCTGACCAAGATGACCCGGTCTGTTGTAGCACGGGGGGTCGAACTCGGGCTGAATAGGAGTCAGGCTCAAGTCACTCGGCTCGGACCAAAATGGAGTTCACAAAGTAGTGGTGTGGTTGCAAAATGGTATCAATCCCCACTTTGGAGCCCAAAGGGGGGTTTATATAGGGGGAAGCTCTTTGTCATGTCAGAGCTGTCCTATCTCATTAAGGAATGATCAGTTGGCAGACTAAACCTGTGGTAGCTTTATTACCCCTGTGAGACTGTCACAGCCGCCTGACACCCTGCCTAAACTATTCCCTCTGATTTTCATTGACCTTCGGCGCCAAATTTGATCCTGTCGACAAGCGAAGACCGGTTCTCACTCGGATGACTCGGTTTGACCAAGACAACCCGATCTGCTATAGCACGGGGGGTCGGACTCGGGCTGAATAGGAGTCAGGCTCAAGTCACTCGGCTCGGACCAAAATGGAGTTCACAAAGTAGTGGTGTGGTTGCAAAATGGCAGCAATCCCCACTTTGGAGCCCAAATGGGGGTTTATATAGGGGGAAGCTCTCTGCCATGTCAGAGCTGTCCTATCTCATTAAGAAATGATCAGTTGGCAGACTGAACCTGTGGTAGCTTTATTACTCCTGTGAGACTGCCACAGCCGCCTGACACCCTGCCTAAACTGTTCCATCTGATTTTCATTGACCTTCGGCTGCTCTGTCAGGCGGCTCTGTCAGATGATGATTATGTCAGAGGTCTGTTACATTAATACTGACATAGGCGGGCTATAATTATTCGGTCGGCTCGCTATAATTCACAGGCTGAGTCGGTCGGGTAAGCTTGGATTCCCAGCCTATAGCTACGGAGAGAACTCAGGGTATTCGGCTAGCGGCTCCCGAACTCGAGCGGCTGACCTTGAATGACCGACCTCAAGTGCCCGACCTCGGGAGACCGACCCCGAGTGTCCGACCTCGGATGACCAACCCCGGGTGACCGACCTCGGGGGACCGACCCCGGGTGACCGACCCCGAGTGCCCGACCTCGGAAGACCGACCCCGGGTGACCGACCTCGAGGGACCGACCCCGGGTGACCGACCTCGGGTGACCGACCCCGAGTGTCCGACCTCAGGTGACCGACCCCGGGTGACCGACCTCGGGTGACCGACCCCGAGTGTCTGGCCTCAAGTGACCGACCCCGAGTGCCCGACCTCGGATGACCGACCCCGAGTGACCGTCCCTGAGTGCCTGGACCCGAATTGGGGTCTTATCTGTGTTGACCTCCGCTCTTCTAGTTAAGCCTCAGGCCCAGCTCATGGGACCAAGAGCAACCGGGCTTAACTTCTCCCGATCCGGCCCACGCTAGATTGGACCCGACCGGGCCTTCAAACCCTCTCAAAAAATCACTCGTCCGGATCAGCTACCAATATAAAATTATTATGTTTTGATATTTCGATATACATTGAAATACCTAATATATTCTCTTATAAATTATTTATTATTCTAATTTGGTCTAAAAGTTGTATTTGGCCAGATAAGAAACAGTAGTCCAAGCCAACTCTGCTCTCCCCTTGGTAATTGATTTAAGATATAAATTATTTATTATTCTAATTAAGCATAAAAGTTGTATTGGCCTAAAAAGATTAGATAACTATTGAGATGAAAGATTCTCCTTTCCACCTCCGTTCTCCATCGTCGCTCACTCCGATAGCAAACCAAGCCACTCTCCCTCCCCTACCTCGAGCTCGTCTACATCCCCTTTATGGCCAACTCCATTCCTTATCTGTTTCTCTTTTTATCTTCCCGAAAACTCTACACAAGATTTATTCCTCTTTAAGCTCTAACCCAAAATTATCTTCTCATCACTCTTCATTCTTGATAGGATTGAGCACCCAGTGACGGACACGTGGCCTAAAGAAGCTATGTGACAGGATCTACCCAGTCTGGACGACTCTCTTTCCTTGGCTCCCAAAGCTTCATCGAGAAGGTGAATCCCCGAGACCACCTCTGGTAGATATACTTCTGGGATCGCTCCAGGAGGATACATGCCCGAGATCACCTCGAGAGATTAGGTCCCAAGATCACCTCGGGAAGGCGAGCGTCCGGGACCCCCCGGGCCAAAAGGCTCCGGACCACCTCGAGGTAGCGGAGCCCAATGAGCACTCGACCTCAAGTAACCGTCCTCCTTTCTTCAGATCTGTGGATAATCATGATCCGCAAGACACGGTCATTAAAGCCTTAATCATCACAACGACCTAGATTTAATGGTGCGACGGCTGTTACAAAGATTATCCAGTAACCGACAATCAAGGGGACGTCGAGAAAAACGTGGGATACATGGGACCGCCGCCGCAGGTATAAAAGGTAGTCCAACCCCTCCGGTAAGGGAGTTATGCTCTCTTCGCTACTCGTACATTTTCCTGCTTACTACTCCCCTTCTCCATCGTAGCACTGACTTGAGCGTCGGAGTGGGCTACGTCGGACAACTTCCGGCGTGTACCCCTAACGCTCGTGTTGATCTCGTAGGGCAAAGAGTTTCTCCCCTCCTGTCACAATCCACGTGGGCTTAACCTCGGTGACTGACCATCGACGTCGATTCCTTCCGGAACAAAGTTTGCGTTGTCTGTGGGAAACCAGTAAAACACCAGAAGAAGCAACGATGGCCGAGCCGGGGGACAATCCATCGTCCTGACGAAAAGGAACTAGATCGATTGATCGCCAATGCCGTTAAGGGTGCGCTCGAACAACATCAGATCAAACAAGCCGCATCGCGTCGAATAGTTTCGAGGCAAGCCGAGATCACCAGAATCTCAGCGCTTCTCTTCGCTTTACAACAGGCTCAGCGATCCTAGCTCCGCGCTAGCAACTCATTTATCTCCTCGCTTTACGATATGCTCGGCGAACCTAGCTCCGCGCTAGCACTTCATTTATCTTCTCGCCTTACGACAGGCTCGGCGATCCTAGCTCCGCACTAGCGACTCATTTATCTCCTCGCCTTACGACAGGCTCGGCGATCCTAGCTCCGCGCTAGCAACTAATTTATCTCCTCGGCGTACGACAGGCTCAGCGAACCTAGCTCCGTGCTAGTGACTCATTTCTCACCTCGCCTTACGACAGGCTCGGCGAACCTAGCCCCGCGCTAGCGATTCTCACTGCTTTACGATAGGCTCGGCGAACCTAGCTCCGCACTAGCGATTCTCACTGCCTTACGACAGGCTCGGCGAACCTCGCCCCACGCTAGCGATTCTCACTGCCTTACGACAGGCTCGGCGAACCTGCCCCGCACTAGTGATTCTCACTGCCTTACGACAGGCTCGGCGAACCTAGCCCCGCACTAGTGATTCTCACTGCCTTACGACAGGCTCGGCGAACCTGGCCCCTGCACTAGTGATTCTCACTGCCTTACAACAAGCTCGGTGAACCTAGCCCAGCGCTAGCGGCGCTAGCGATTCTCACTACCTTATGACAGGCTCGGGAACCTAGCCCCGCACTAGCGATTCTTACTGCCTTACGATAGGCTCGGCGAACCTAGCCCCGCGCTAGAGATTCTACTGCCTTACGACAGGCACAGCGAACCTAGCCATACGTTAGCGATTCTCACTACCTTATGACAGGCTCGGCGAACCTAGCCCCGCACTAGTGATTCTCACTGCCTGACAACAGGCTCGGTCAACCTAGCTCTGCACTAGCGATTCTCACTGCCTTACGATAGGCTCGACGAACCTAGCCCCGCACTAGTGATTCTCACAGTGAACGTAGCTCTGCGCTCTCGATTCTCACTGCCTTACAATAGGCTCGGCGAACCTAGCCCCGCGCTAGCGATTCTCACTGCCTTAGGACAGGCTCGGCGAATCTAGCCCCGAGCTAGTGATTCTCACTGCCTTATGACAGGCTCGGTGAACCTAGCTCCGCGCTAGTGATTCTCACTGCCTTATGACAGGCTTGGCGAACCTAGCCCCGCGCTAACGATTCTCACTGCCTTACGATAGGCTCGGCGAACCTAGCCTCACGCTAGCAATTCTCACTGCCTTACGGCAGGCTCGACGAACCTAACCCTGCGCTAGCGATTCTCACTGTCTTACGACAGGATCGGCGAACCTAGCCCCGCGCTAGCGATTCTCACTGCCTTACGACAGGCTCGGCGAACCTAGCCCCGCGCTAGCGATTCTCACTGCCTTACGGCAGGATCGACGATCCTAGCTCCGCGCTAGCGACTCATTTATCTCCTCGCCTTACGAAAGGCTCAGCGATCCTAGCTCTGCGCTAGCGACTCATTTATCTCCTCGCCTTACGACGGGCTCGACGATCCTAGCTCCGAGTTAGCGACACATTTATTTCCTCGCCTTACAACAGGCTCGGCGATCATAGCTCCGCGCTAGCGACTCATTTATCTCCTCGCTTTACGACAGACTCGGCGATCCTAGATCCGCGCTAGAGACTCATTTATCTCCTCGCCTTACGCCAGGCTCGGCAATCCTAGCTCCGCGTTACCGAGTCAATTATCTCCTCGCCTTACGACAGGTCGGCGAACCTAGCTCTGCGCTAGCGGTTCATTTATCTCCTCGCCTTACAACAGGCTCGGTGATCCTAGCTCCGCGCTAGCGATTCATTTATCTCTTTGCCTTACGACAAACTCGGCGAACTTATGCCTCACCTCGAAACTCACAGTCTTTTTGACTAAGTCAAATGACTGTCTCGGGCCAAGAGGCGAATGTTTCGATTCCTCGGACCCAACGTACCGCTAATGAAGCAGTAAAGGATATATATGGACCACCATAACATAGCTTCTTCGCTACACCATTAGTCTAATTAGTTAGCCACACTTCCTTCATTAGACTTGAAGGGAGGGACTTGTGATGGGGTTGAGCACCCCGTGGCTGACACGTGGTCTAAAGAAGCTATGTGGCAGGATCTACCGAGTTTAGACGACTCTTTTTCCTTGGGTCCCGAGGCTCCCTCGGGAAGGTGGATCGCCGAGACCACCTCGGGTAGATCTACTTCTAGGATCGCTCCAGGAGGATACACGCCCGAGATCACCTCTGGAAGGCGAGCTCCCAGACCCTCTCCCCCCCCCCCCCCCCCGGCCAAAAGGCCCGAGACCACCTCGGGTAGCGGAGCCTAATGAGCACTCGACCTCAAGTAACCGTTCTCCTTTCTTCGGAATTTGTGGATAATCATGACCCGCAAGACACGGTCATTAAAGCCTTAATCATCACAACGACCTAGATTTAATAGCTGCGATGGCTGTTACAAAAATTATCCAGTAACCGACAATTAACGGAACGTGGAAAAGGACGTGGGACACATGGGACCGTCGCCGCAGGTATAAATGGTAATCCAACCTCTCCGGTAAGGGGGTTATGGTCTCTTCGCTACTTGTACATTTTTCCTACTTACTACTCCCCTTCTCCATCGTGGCACTGACTTAAGCGTCGAAGTGGGCTACGCCGGACAATTTTCGACGTGTCCCCCAAACGCTCATGTTGATCTCGCAGGGCGCAGAGTTTCTCCTCTCCTGTCAACATCCACATGGGCTTAACCTCGATGACTGACTATCGACGTCGATTCCTTCCGGAACCATTCTTATTTTTCTTCATGTCCACTAAGCTGAATTTGTATACAATTCTCGATTTACTTAAAGCATTTGTTAAAGTATTCATAGTCTCCACCAAATTCTGTTTCAGATTTCCATAAAAAGCCAAGGGTTTGATTTCTCTTATCCAACTTTAATTTTTCAATTTTTCCTCTCGTTTTGGATTTAGCATTATATTTAGTCGTTATGTTTCAGATCACTAGTTTTTTGTTTCCATATACAACAATTCATATGAATTATTATCTTTTTCCAAGATGGAGTCTAATACGTTGTCAAGTTCAGGGGCGGATTTACATGGGGTCCGGGAGGGCCACGACCCCCCAAATTTTTAATAATATTATTTTTATATAAAATTTTTATTTTTTTAATATAAAAATTTTAATTTTCTTAGTATATATATAATTTGACTCCCTTAGGAATGTATATTTGTAATTGGTTTAATGGTAAGTTTAATTTTTATTTTAGCATATGTCTAGGGTTCAAATCCCTGGGGATGACTAAATTTTTAAAAAATAATTTTTTATTTTTTAAATTTTAACTAAATATACATTATGTATTTTAAAAATTGAGAAGATATTATTATAATAATTATTTTCTTGATTATTATTTTAATAATTATTTGTGTTGGCCCCCTCAAACGTATAATCCTAGATCTGTCACTGGTCAAGTTCATTCCAAACATCAAATGCAACCGAATCTGAAATACAGAAGTCTACCGGTCAAAAAGGATTAAGAAAATCTTCGAAATCAAAACCTCCTATAGCTCCTAAACAATCCAAGAGTATATTTTGGGAGCATTGTGAAAAGGGAAAAGGAAGTTGTGTGATGGGAGAGAGTAACAAATAGGGATATGCAAATATTGCAAAGTTGAGATCCCAGTAATTAACAGATGTACTAGTGGGTTAAAAAAATACTTAGTAAAGAGGTGTAAGTCAAGTTATCTCCATGAAGCAAGTGAGAATCATAAAAGTCAACCTACGTTAACGAATGAGAATATGCGGCAAGGAAGTGCCTTGGTCCTCATATTTATAATCAGAAAAGATGTGAATTGAAATTGACAAGGTATGTGATTGTTGATGAAGTGTCACGTCCCTAGAGTACATGCTTATTCGAAAATCGGACAACATCTTACTTGTATAACGGATAAATTGAGACATATAATACATAACTCACAATCATAAAAGATGGCTCAGTCATCCTAATAGGAAATAAAATACAACCATACAGTTTTATATCAATATGAATAATAAAGATATAATAACTTAAGAATCGTAAAACCTTTAACGTCTTTTAGCAAAAATAAAGCTGAAAGAAAGTCCGAATATAAAAGAAACTTCAACATGAGTCCAAAACGAACATATCTCTATTACAACAATATCGGACTAATAAAATATATCCAATCTAGGAAATAAAAATGTGGAAACAACGAAAACGCAGAAATAAAGTACTGCGATAGTAAACCAAATACGGAAACAACCTCGACGCCGTGGGACTGGCAACTGAATCCTCTCATGGCTCCAAGTAATGCAACTATCTACTACCTGAAACAAAAATAGGAAGCAGAGGTGGTGAGTCCGGCCAAACTCTGCAGGTATATAGTAGACAATAGCATTACATCATAAAGATATAAGAAACAGTAGATAGCAACGATGTATAGTCTCTAAGAAAATAGAGGACACCAAAACCTGTTTAAAACAACGTGAAAACATGCGACATAATATAGTATCAAACAAGCATACATGTCAACCAAATGCAATAACCATAGCTCATAAAAGTGCAACAACCACAAGAAAATGCATAAATGCAATAGATGCACATGATGCAATGACATGCGTCACCCCTGACGTCAGTCAAGCCACCAACACATCACATCTGTGTGGTCGAGTGGGTAGGGTTGTAACAACTGTACACACTCCAATGAATATCACAGATATATGTGATTGAGTGAACAGGATGTTGGGGAGTCAACTACTCCAAAACCCCGATATATAGGGGGAGCTATCAACAGCTCTGATATCCCTCGGAAACAATGGTGAGAGTGTCAACTGTTTGCCTACAACTCCAACATCCACTGTACATGAGTGGTCGAGTGTGGCGTAACAGGACGGTTGCTCCCACTCTAGCAACTACCACAACAAGTGGTTGAGTGGCAAAGCAACTAAATGACTATCGACGGCTTAACCACATGGAAACCCAACAGTCGTCAGTATACAACGGTGCAGGAATGGTGCATGATACCAATAAGCACAACCAACCGAATAACAATGAACAATCAAATACCAATGATGCAACAACAAAAGCAACAAACCAAAAACCAACGAATATGCAACTAAACTACTAGGTAGGGTGTCTCTAATGCCAACCATCCTAGTGGTGTTTAATGAACAACTAAGTATTCGCGTACGAGCGGTACTTTACAGAATAGAAAACCAACGAGAGACTGTACGGATATAAAACTATGAATTAATTCAAAGGTTAAACGAAGAAAGGTGTCAACAGCGATATAAAATAACAACAGCAAGGAATAAGTCAAGCAGACCTATTCATGCATAACAAGTCATACATTAAGATAAAAGAACTACTAGAATACAATGGAGAAGTACCCGCCCTTTATATAGAACGTGTCCAAATAAATCTCCCGTCCAAGACCTTGTATCCAATCAGGGTCCTGTACCAAGATTAGAATTAAACTACTTATACAAACCCATTAGCTAATTAAAATACTAAACTTGATTAACCAATTAACTCAATATAATGGTTAGAACTATTATGAATCCAATTCCAAAATGAACGGAAATATAAAACCTACCACAACCTAGCCCACGGTATAAATTTATAACAAAGCTAAACATTTAAATGTTACTCACAACTTCATGCTTCAATTTTCAACTGAAACTCACTGCCACATACCAGACTAAACCAATCCAACATCACCAATATCACGCCCCCAGAGACACATGCTTACTCGAAAATCGGGCAGCAACTCCCCTGTACGGCGAACAAGTTGGGACATATAATACATAATCTCTCACATATATAGCTTAGCCACAAGCGGCTAGCATCACAAAAATAAAAAACATAAACACAACCACGTAGTTAATAGCTTTAAACAAATTTAAATTAGCAGAGAGAAGAGTCCGAATACCCAAAAGATACGAATCTAGCAAACCAACAAAACGATACCGGATAAATAAATAAAATGCGAAACTCACAAAGTGCAGAAAATAAAACAACTAAAACCAAATATCCAAAATAACTACACTGGGGGGGCTGACAACTGAATCCTCTCCTGGTTCCAAGAAATGCAACTACCCGCTACCTGAAACAAAAATAGGTGGTAGCGGTGGTGAGTTCGGGCGGACTCAGCGGGTATATGAGTCGACAATTGCATGACATAATAAAAGATAAATTAAGTAGAGAAACAACAGGTACAGTCTCTAAGGGATATAAGAATACCTAAACATATATAACAAATGTAAAACAACATGGTATAAAATCGAATAACAACTAAGCATGTACGAAAATCTCATGATATCACAATATCAAAAACATACATGCATGTCAACCAAATGCAGCAAACATAGCTCATAAAAATGCAACCATAAGAAAATACATAAATGCAATATATGCATATGATGCAATGACATGTGTCACCCCTGACGCCAGTCAAGCCGCCAACACTTCACATTTGTGTGACCGAGTGGGTAGGGTTGTGATAACTATACGCACTCCAACGAATACCACAGATATATGTGGTTGAGTGGACAAGATGTTGAGGAGCCAACTGCTCCAAACCTTGATATATAGGGGGAGCTATCAACAGTTCTAATATCCCTCTAAAACAACGGTGAGGGTGTCACTGTTTGCCTACAGCTGCAACATATGTGACATAATAGGACAATTGCTCGCACTCTAGCAACTACCACGATAACAAGTGGTTGAGTGAACTGAGCAACTAAATGACTAACGATGACTTAACTATATGAAGTCCAACAGTCGTTAGTATGCAACGTGTAAGTATGGTGCATGCTACAAGATGCACGAACAACTGGAAAAACAACGATGCAACCAAAATCCAACAAGTATCAACGATGTAGCGATACAATCAACCAAGTATCAAAAACCAACGATTATGCATCTACACTACTGGGTAGGATAATTCTAATGCTAAATAAACCTAATTGTGTTTAATGAACCTCTAAGTACTCACGTACAAGCGGTACTTTACAGAACAAAATTCAACGGATGACTGTACAGATACGAAATTTTGAATACTCGAAGATCAACGAAGAAAATATCAACGACGATGTGAAAATAACAAACAACAAGGAACAAGGTCAAGCAACCTAGATAGACATAAACAACCATGCTTTAAGATAAAAAAAACTATATGAGTACAAAGGAGAAGTACCTGCCTTTTATGTAGAACGTATATGAGAAGACCTTCCACGATCAACTGAACGAGTCTGAATCAAGGTCCTAAGTCAATACATAAGTTTAACCAATTATACAAACAACATTAAGCTAAACTGAATACCGAACAGCATTAGGATTGTTCCCATTTATTTTATTCGTTAGTTATCCTTAGCTAATGAGCAACCTTAGCTAATAAGCAACCCTGAATTAACCCCACGGTCTCAACAACACGTTCACAAAACCAACACCAAGGTTCATCCCGGTACCTAAATCAAACTCCCACCCCAAATCGAAATGTACATGTAGATCTTTAAAGGAACCCAAACCATAATGCACAAACAATTTAAATACATAATGAAATCACTAAAGATTTACATCATGTTTACATGTATTGCTTGTAAATGCAAGAGACTAGTCTCATTGCATGATCAATTATAGTGAGACTAGTCTGATCACATGCAACCCATAGCACAATTTGATTTTTCCTGTCACGCATGGAGTTCACGGTAACCATGCTAAAAAAATTCAACTACACACCAAACACATTCAAAAATTAAGCTACACAAATCACTTGTTTCAATTGAGCTATGAATCAACTCTCACCAAACCAAACCAGGAACTACAGCTCATGGCATGAACAAGGAAACCCAAATCTACACTCACTGCAACAATAGAAATCAAACAAATCTACCCACGTACTTCACAAATACCAAATCACAGCAAAAATCAACACAAAACTCAGAAACTCCAACCTCAATCCAATAGATTAAACCCTAATTCAAACCCAAACACTCACCTTGATATCCCTCCAATTCCAGCGACTCGGCACAAGAGAATGAAGATCGCAGGCGTCGGTCGAGTGAGGAGGAGGAATCCCAGTGGCTTCGCTCCCGGTGGCGTCGCTCGCTCGGACCAAGGCTGCGGTGTTCAGCATCGGTTAGGGTTTGTGGTTGGCTTGCCAGTCACGAGAAAGATAAAGGGGGCCGACGGCTTCATAATCCCGAGAGGAAGAGGAAGGAGAAGAGACCGTGTGAAGCAGAGGAAGAAGAAGACTGAGAGGAAGAAAGGAGGTCTCAGAAGTAGGCGATGGCGGTCGACGTCGATGGTTGCGACGTCGGGCGTTAATGGTTGTCACAAGAGAAACCACCGCACGAAGAGGAAACAGATCGCGGAAGAGAGGATTTAGGGTTTTTATAATGATTTTGCCTTTTGCAAATAAACCCTTCAATTTTTATTATTTACAACTAGGCCCTTAATTAAACTTACCTTTTCAACCCTAAAAATTCAATATTTAACAACCAAACCACAAACCCCTTTCCACCTATATAGCCCACGACAGGTTAAGTAAGATCAACGATCTAAACCAACATCTCATGGCAAAATAGATGTATAGTCAACAAGGCTAAACAAGATAGAAAACCCACTATTTAATTAGGTATAACTTCATTCACACACTTATAATTCAACCCTAAGCTTCATTATAGTTTACAGATCCAAAAACCATAGCTATCCCAAAAATAAACATAAAAATAAAAATAATAAAAATGACAGAACCAATATTAAATCACGATAACCTACTGCTCAACATATAACCTCATCCACTTCGAATTCATGAGAACAAATTCCACTTCAAACTTAGCCACATCCAACCTCCTTACAATCGATCAAACATCCAATATCAACCTTAAACTCTGAGAACTAGGATTGCGGTTTCAAAATAAAACAATGATAAATTGCTACCCAACTCCACAGCCTATTTGCCATCACACGCAGCCCCACTTAGCTATCCTACGGCAGGAAACTAAAGGAAAACAACGCAATTAACCCAAAATAAACTCCCATTGGATCTCCCGACAACCAACACAGAAACATCTACAAGCTATCCTGTGAGTTCAACCAATAACCAAATCCATATCAATCTCATACCTGAGTTGACAGTGGCCACGTTCTTCTGCCCTAATAGAAAACCAACGCTAGGGCACGGCTAAGAGGAGAACAAAATGCTGCCTCATGTTCACACCCGAAGCGAAAAGGAGAGGATCCGCTGTGAGGGAGAGGAATCGCGAGGGAGAGAGCGTCGGCGTCGGTGCGGCGCAGGGAACCGCTCGTGCGGTGGTTCGGCGATGTCGGGGCAGAAACGAGAGGCGTGGGGCGCGATCCGAGCGACGGGACGCACAACGTCCGGTTCGTGGGCGCCGAAGAAGACGAAGAAGGGAGGAGGAGAGGTTAGGGCTCGGCGTCGGGATGGTTTGCGCTGGTGTCGGCGCTCACGGTGGCTTCAGCGAGTGGGGATCGGAGGAATGAGGAGAAGAAACGGGATTATAATATTGGGAGCATTTATGCGAAAAGGCCCCTCCAATCCAAATAATTTAAACCACATCCCTAATTTTAAATTTTTAACCGATATAGCCCTCAATCTTTCAATATTTAACATGAAGTGTGTTTTATAATTGTCTAAGGAAAGGGATTTGTAGAGTTATTGCATGAATTACAATCGAGATTCATAATTCCAAATCGAAAGAAAGTTGAAAGTATGGTTTATGATTTATTTTTAGTTGAGAAAGCTAAGATACAAAATGTGATGGATGACCAAAGGTGGGTAAGTATCGCAATTGATATTGGACATCCATTCAAAATATAAATTATTTGGTAGTGACTACTCATTTTTGGATAGTGATTGAAAGTTATATAAAAGAATAATTAATTTCACAAAAATCACAAGTCATGTAGGGAAAGAAATTAGCAAGATGGTTCAGGTTTGTCTCAGAGAGTGGGGGATAGAAAAAGTCTTTTCAATTGTAGTCGATAATGCTCCCTCTAATGACACTGCAATTGATTACTTGAAAAGAAGAATGAAAAGTGAAAATTTATTTTTATTTGAAGGGAAATACTTGCACTTGAGGTGTGCATGTCATATACTTAACTTAATTGTTAAGGATGACTTAGAGATATAAGGAATGTAGTTGTTTTATTCATTCTTCCCAATCAAGGTTGAATAAATTTAGGGGGTTTGCCATGTTAGCCAAGGTTTCCAGTACGGTCAACAATATCTATGGATGTCAAAATAAGGTGGAATGCATCTTAAAAAATACTCAGAGTTGCATTAAAGTATAGAAGGGTGTTCGAAAGGATGGCCGAAGAATAGTTTATGATGAATTATTTTCGTGAAAAAGATGAAAAGGGTAATGAAAGGATGGGTTCTCCAATTGCTGATGATTGGGATAATGTAAAGGCTTTTGTACACTTTCTGAAAAAGTTTTACGACGCCACTTTGAAGCTAAGTGAATCAAAAAAATCCTACATCCCAATTGATTTATCAATCAATAATTGCACTACAAATTGAGATGAAGTGAAAGAGAATTGACGATTCATATCCAACTCTTCAAAAGGTAGTATGTGCAAGGAAGCTAAAGTTTGACAAGTAGGGGGAATTGGGATAATATGAACTCTTTGATATTTATTGGGAATATTTTGGACCCGATAATCAAATTTTAGATGATCAAAGTTGGTATCAAAAAATTTGGAGGTACTCTTACAAGGATCCAAGAGTTCGTTGATAAGGTCAAACAAAACTTGATAACTTTGTGGATGGAGTACAAGGGAATAAATGATATATTGAATGTTGAGAGTCAAAATATGCAAATAGAGTGTGATGGTGGAGATTTGGTACTAGTGGTGGTGATGGTAGTCTTTGTGATGAATCGTTTGATGATGTGGAAGCACAAAACTTAGAAGAACAATTACAAGAGATATCCAATGAAGTAGATCAGTACCGTAGGATTGAAAAACAATCTAATAAATCTTTCAATCTTTCGGAGTGGAGGAGAGGAAGTGAAACTATATAGGTGCCCAATCCTTTCAATTATTGCCAAGGATATTTTTGTAATTCCATGCTCAGCCGTTGCTAGTGAATCCGCTTTTAGCTTGGCCGAAATGGTTGTGGATCCTTCTAGAAGCAGTTTGAGTCCTAAAATGGTAGCGGCATTGATGTGCACTCGTGATTGGATTAGAGTGGAGTTTAGTTTTTGGAAAGATCCAATGGATGACCTTGAATTATATAAAGAAATTGAAAAGAGTAAGAGTTTTTTATTTAATTAAATTTAAATAATATCTATCTGTTGGAGAAATCTAGGTGCCTTGATGTTTAGGTAAATGTTTAAATTAAGTTTATTGTTTTATTTGATATGCATTGTGAGTGTACAGGATATATGTACAATAAGGAAAGTCCAAGTGAGAACTTGGCAAAGGAAGGCCCGATAACAAGAACTGAGGTCGAAAAAAGCTTCAAAAAGTAAGTTGTGAAAGATGGAGAGACATCCGAGGGACACAAAGTTGATGAAGGAGGCTAGGAGGCTAGAAGGCTAAGTTTAGATTGATCGGGCGAGGACAAATACAAAGTGATTGTACTCGGGGCTGAAACCCTAGGTTTAGGATTTGGACAGTCGATTGCTGCTAGGAGCAATCGACTAGTAGAAGTCACAGAAGGATCAGTCCATTGATCTTTTGTGCAATCGACTGGTGTCGATTGAAATTCAAATATTGGGTTGTAACGTTCGAATTCGAGTGGAGCAGTTGACTGGTATTGGAACAGTCGACTGGTGTTGGCACCAGTCGACTGGTAACAACTAGTTCAACAACTGAGTTCTATTTAAGAGAACTCGGGATGGCTGACTAGGATTGACGAAATAAGCTTGGTTAAAGATTATTAGTAGTCTTCCTTAAGTTCTAGTGTTTTGGTGAGATTGTGGTGAGGTTTCTCCACCCACAAGGAGCTACACGAGTTAGCCGGAGGTTTTTCGAGGATTCATCCACCGACGGATCGAGATCGTCCACCTTACGGACTACCTTGAAGTATGAGCGTCATCTCAAAACCACATTAAACGGTTTGTGTCTTGGTTAGTATTTTAGTTTAATCATATTTCCATTGCGTACACTAACATTGTAGGAAGCAAATCGAGTAATAGAGGGTGATCAGCTATTCACCCCCTCTAGCCGAGTCATCGATTTCAACAAGTGGTATTAAAGCGAGATAGCTCATCTATGGAATAATCGTCAGGAGAGCAAAGTGCTAAAGGAAGATAGAGTCAGAAGGTCCTCTAGGATAGGATACTCAGATCCCACCTCCATACAATCGAAACGATTTTAATTATTGGAGGAAGCAGTTAGAGACTTGGTTCCAAATTGTTAGACCGGTGCCGTCGATAGGGGTGAATATCGACCGTAAAAATCTCGCGGAAACTTCGTAGAAAAACTCATCTTTCGGATCTTCTTTCTAGACTCAGAGTTAGTGCAGCGGAAAATAGAAAGAACGAAGAAAACAACAAAACTTGTACACACGAAATTTACTTGGTTCCCAACCCGATCAGTACATCCAAGGTCTAAGCACGAGAACACCCGTCCACTAATGATCTCCTTTTCGGACTTTCCGGAGGCGGAGAAACCCGTCTTACATTGTACGATTTACAATCAAAATATTAAATAAATTTAAGTGCGGAAAGTAAATCAAACCAAATGAAAAGAATCGAAGACTCGGCCGATCTGGATCTCCGAAGTGTCGCGCACTTCCTCCCGGAGCCTCCTTGGTCGCAGAGCTTCGTCGTTAGCGCGTTTCTTCCGTTCGGAATGCTCATAATGATTGTAGAAGTTGTGTCTAGAGTTGAGGGGTCGAAGTCCCTTTTATAGCCTTGTCTAGGGCACCCGTGATGCTATGGGGTGCCTCATAAGCGGTCAAAGGTTCATCTAAATCGCGAACTTCACGAGCTGATAAAAACTACCTTATTGGGTGCATGTATTGAAGGAGGCGCCTGATTCATTCAGGCGCCTGAGTCAATAGGGGCGCCTGTATCAATGGGGGTGCCTGTATCAATGGGGGTGCATGTATCAATAGGGGCACCCGGGAAGCTGTTTTTCAGTCTCTTTGTGTTTGTTTGCCTACTTTCTCTTCAGTTTTAGGTACCTACAAGATACATAAATACAAGGCAAACACATATACAATCTTAGCCTTAACGAATTGGTTCTGACTTCGGGTTTTTGCGAAACCCTAGGTCGAACTGATGCCTAAGTTCCCACCCCCGGGAACGCGCCTTCAACCTACTCCTCTCAGGAGACGGTTGCCACCCAACTTATCCGGATGGACTTTTAATTAGCCTTCGATACTCTCGTATCTCGAGACGTCTGAACCTCGACCCGTCTCTACTTATGTCCTTAGTCATCGCTCAGCTAAGTTGCTCAATCCCTCGGACCAAGCCTTCGTGCCCAAACCCTAGGTCCAGGACTTCGGTGCCCAACCCTCGGCCAGGACTTAGTGCTCAATTCCTCGAACTAGGTCTTCGGTGCCCAACCCTTGGCCAGGACTTCGTGCTCAATTCCTCGAACCAGGTCTTCGTGCCCAACCCTTGGTCAGGACTTAGTGCCCAATTCCTCTCTTGACTCACTCTTCTCTTGTTCAATGTATCACTGACTTAAGCATATTGTTAAACATTGAAACACTTAGAGGACATCACTGATGCATCTTGCACTAACAATCTCCCCCTTTTTGATGTTTGACAATATCTTAAGTTAGATTGGCTGAAGGGGCTAAATTATGATCCTTGAAAAAAATTATCTAAGTTTTGAAAATACATTTTGATCTTTTGGAGAAAAACATTTCTAACATAAGCTCACTCTCCTCTTTTTTTTAAAGAAAAACATTTTGATTTTCATTGATCCTTGGGAAGAAAAATTAAAATTTTCTTTTCTAACTTAAGCTCACTCTCCCCCTTTGTCATACATAAAAAAAACGACAGAAATTCTTCCACCAACATAAAATTCCTTTCGAAACACTTGCAACAATCTTTGAAAGCATAGCAACTAGCTAGTTAAAAATACAATTGTACCAACAGAGAATTAATTTTACTTGAATTGCACCAAAACATTACACTTTGAAATTATTGTGCAAATCAAAAAAACATTTTGAACTTTCAGCAATTGTTTTGAACTCAGAAGATTTTCACTTAGAAAAAGATATCACCTTTAGAAAAATTTTCAATTGAGAAGGATTTTCAAAAAAAAAAATTGCATACATAAAAGATTTTTTTTCTTAGAAAAATATGCATTTTTCAAGAATATTTCACTTAGAAATTTTTGCACTTTAAAAGAATTCTTTGAAAAATATTGTGCAAAAACTTGTACTTTGAAAGATTTTTCCTTTGAAAAGTTTGTACCTTAAATGATCAGTATTTTGAAAGATATGTACTTTTGAAAGATATTATATATTTTTTAAGAATATAAGTACTTTTGAAAAATATTATGAACTTTTGAAAAACATAAGTACTTTTGAAGAATATTATTAATTTTGAAAAATTTATAAGTACTTTTGAAAAATATTATGAACTTTTGAAAAACATAAGTATTTTTGAAGAATATTATTAATTTTTGAAAAATATAAGTAATTTTGGAAAATATTATGTATTTTGAAAAATATAAGTATTTTTGAAGGATATTACGCATCTTTGAAAAATATAAGTATTTTTGAAAGATATTATGTATCTTTTGAAAACTATTGTGCACTTTTGAAAACACAATATTTTATTTGACATGGTTTATTTTCCAGTCTGACACAATCCTAGGAAACCTTGTTAACTATAAGGACATTTTCCTAAGTGTCCTGGAAATTCTCCAAACCCAAGTAAATATTCTTTTCAAAAGTGATTCAAAAGAAACCAGTTCTTGAAAGTGATACTATGATAGTATTTTGAAAGGAAAAAAATGCTTATGAGAATTTTGAAAAACAAAGTATGAAAACATATTATTTTGAAATGTTCAATAACTCTTTTAATTTGACCTCCCCCTAAACTTGACTCAGTCCTACGAAGCTTATTGACCACAAGTACTCTTCCTTTGAGTCTTTAGGATTTGGTTTAGATCAAAAAAATTATTTAATAATTTCAAAAATAATTGCCAGAAAAAAATTTAGAAAAAATACATGTCAGAAAGTTTTCTTTTGACTTAGACTCCCCATAAATTAGACACATCCTAGGAGTCCTTATAGATCATGAAGAAGATTTTCTCTGTGTCTTTAGGGTTTATCAAAGTCAAAAGAATAGTTTTGAATGACAGTATGGTAATTTAGAAAATTCAATTTGGAATGAGAATAATTTTTCAAGCATAAGCCTTTTCGAAAATATACATGATAGTGATTTAAAGCACCGTTTTCGAAAAACATTTTGAAGTGATAAGAATGTTTAAGGCATAATTTTCGAAAAACACTTTGAAATGATAGTGGTTTTTAAAGTACAATTTTCGAAAGATCAAAAAAAACTTTTAAAAAAAAACTCCCCCTGACACCAACATCGTTTGACTCTATCTAAGTGTCTTAAGAGACTTTAGTGTTGACCTAAGAGGCTTGTGTCTAATTGTGTAGGTCAAACATTTTTGAAAGTGATATAATTTTGAAAATCTATAATATATAGGCAATCAGACAAGCATGAAATCCATAAAAACATTATTATGTTAAATCACTAATTTGAAAATAGATTTTTAGAAAAATATTCTGAGAGTTTTGAAAAATAATTTTCAAAAGCATTTCTCAATTTATTAGTCCTTAACATCTCACCCATTTTAGATATCTCAGTACAAGCAAGCATGGTTACCTTATGGGTGTATTGTGAGATGTTTGAATAATTTTTCTTAATTTATTATTAAATCTAAGATTTAATCGAAACTTGTGTTAAATTCAAATTTATCAAATAGTAAAGTGAATTTGATTTTCAGTAATCGGCTTCCAGGTTTTGGCGAGGCACAGAGGCCTTCTTTAGCCGTAGCCTTATTGGAGCAGCAACTTTCCTTGACAAAGCTTTTTATCAAAAAATCATTTTCAAATTACTTCCTGAAAAATTTTGGTCTAACTACCTTAGGTTTTGGATCGGTAGCTTCAGCTAGTTCCACCATACGGCTTCCCTAACATACTATCATCTCACCTCTACCTAATACTATGTTGTTCACGTTTCAACTAGTCTTTTTCCTATAACCGTTCTAAGTCATGCATAAATTTAAATATGAATGACATGACATATATTTAAAAGAAACAGCAGATGCATGGCATGACAGTTATGCATGAGGCAAACAATTCAAATCATTTTACTTAAGTTTATAATAATGTATCAAATTCCCGATTTGATACATATAGTGTGAACTTGTGAATATGCCAACCCACTTTGACATATTTAATTTTATTAAATTAATTGTTGCGGTTTGGGTATGATTTTATTTAGTTCGAGTTTAAGTTATTAAGATTTAATTGATGTTAAATTAATTGAGAATTAATTAAGTTAATCAAGATTTAATTGGATATGAATTAAGCTAATTAAGGGTTAATTGGATTTGAATTAATTAAGGATTAATTGAATTAATTAAGAATTAATTAAATTTGAATATTAAGGATTAATTGAATTAATTTAGAATTAATTAAAATTTCATTAAGGATTACTTAAATTAATTACGAATTAATTAAAATTAAATTAAGGATTACTTAAATTAAGTATGAATTAATTAAAATTTAATTAAAGTTTTTGAGAGTTAACATGATTTATGTTTCAAAATTTCTGGATTGGTTAAAAGTTGTGGGTTTAATTTCATCATTTTCATTATTTTGAAAATATCTGATTCATTTACTGTTTCTTCTTTATCTAATTTTTCAAGTTTTTCTAACAATTTTGATTTGTTCGACTTTTTGTAAATTTTATTAATTATAACCTTAATCGTAGAAAATTCATCTTCCTCCTCATCCACATCCTTCTACATCTTCATAGTAGGTGGAGTAATTTGGGTCACTAGTTAATGTTTTATAATAATTGTTTTCAGGATTATCCAAGAAAATAATTAAATTATTATCTAAAAAAATTTCATCTACAATATCTTTAGAAAATTCTTCAGAAATATTTTCAATATTATCCTTAACATCATTATTACTATTCTCAGAAAAAACATGTTTATCCTCAGAAATATCTTCAATATTTTTAGGATTAATCTCAAGAATTTCAAAATTATCCTCAATAATTTCAGGATTATCATTAGCATTTTCAGATTTAATTTCAGAATTATCAGTGAGATTATTAGAATTAATATCAGAAATATCCTTCAAATTATCGGAATTAATTCTAGAAATATCCTTAAAATTATCAGAATTAATTCTAGAAATTATTGAATTGACATTAAGGATTAAACAGTTAATTTCTAATATTTTAACCTTATCTACATATTGTAACTGGTCATGCAAGATATTCATTTGACTATGCAATAATTCTAATTTATCAGAAAAATTATCTAAATTACTATATGACAGTGCAGTAATTTGTAAATTTTTTCGAACGTAAATTTTTCGTACCTTTGTCGGACACTTATTCTTGTAGTGTCCATACTTTTCACATTTGAAGCATTGTACGTGACTCTTGTGTCTCCGGACTCCTAATGCTGGTATTTCCTTAGCCGCCGGTGATGAACGAGTCTTAGGAGTAGGACACTGATTTTTATAGTGTCCTCTCTCCCTGCACTTAAAACAAGTAATATGAAATTTAGAAATTGACATTTAAAATAAAATGTACCTGATTCACCCCTGAGCTCCCCCTTAACTCCTGGCGTCATTGCTCCGTCGGCTGTTAGTCCGATGAAGAGCGACCAGGCTCTGATACCACTTGTTGGACCGGTGCCGTCGATAGGGGGTGAATATCGACCGTAAAAATCTCACGGAAACTTCGTAGAAAAACTCGTCTTTCGGATCTTGGTTCTAGACTCAGAGTTAGTGTTGCAGAAAATAGAAAGAATGAACAAAACAACGAGACTTGTACACACGGGATTTACTTGGTTCCCAACCCTCCAGGGTCAGTACATCCAAGGCCTAAGCACGGGAACGTCCGTCCACTAATGGTCTCCTTTCCGGACTTTCCGGAGGCGGAGAAACCCGTCTTACAATGTACGATTTACAATCAAAATATTAAATAAATTTAAGTGCGGAAAGTAAATCAAACCAAATGAAAATAATCGAAGACTCAGCCGATTTGGATCTCCGAAGTGCTGCGCACTTCCTCCCGGAGCCTCCTTGGTCGCAGAGCTTCGTCGTTATCGCGTTTCTTCCGTTCGGAATGCTCAGAATGATCGTAGAAGTTGTGTCTAGAGTTGAGGGGTCGAAGCCCCGTTCATAGCCTTGTCTAGGGCGCCCGTGTTGCTATGGGGCGCCTCATAAGCGGTCAAAGGTTCATCTAAATCGCGAACTTCACGAGCTGATAAAAACTACCTTATTGGGTGCCTGTATTGAAGGAGGCGCCTGATTCATTCAAGCGCCTGAGTCAATAGGGGCGCCTATATCAATGGGGGCGCCCGGGAAGCTGTTTTTCAGCCTCTTTGTGTTTGTTTGCCTGCTTTCTCTTCAGTTTTAGGTACTTGCAAGATACATAAATACAAGGCAAACACATATACAATCTTAGCCTTAACGAATTAGTTCTGACTTCGGGTTTCCGCGAAACCATAGGTCGAACCAACGCCTAAGTTCCCACTGTTGGTGCTTGGATGGCTAGAGAGGGGGTGAATGTAGCCAGACACAAATTCTTTCACTATTGAACTTTCTGCACTTAGGGTTAGCAACAGCAGCGGAAGAAAATAATACAAGTATAAATGCAGAAATAAAACACAAACCAAAATGCTAACAAGGATCATTTACAAGGTTCAGGGATAACTTGCCCCTACTCCTTGGCGTGCCCGTGAGGTGGGTGATCCCTTGATCGTCGGAAGATCAAGCCCCGGAAAATTCGGATATCAAATGGAACCTCCTTCTCGGTGGAGAAACCTCTCCACAGCAGTTTCAATAGAGTAATGAACTTAAGAATAATGAAACAAGGAGGCTTACTGAGCACTAGGACAGAAAGAACACAAGAGCTCTACACCAAGCTCCACCCAACACAAACCTCACACAAGAACTCCTAGCTCTTCGTGTCTGCTTGCTGATGGACTCGCCAAGCTCCTTGTCTCTTCCAAGTGCTCACGTATCAGAGTATTTGCTCAGGAGTATGATGAAAGTTGTCGCTCAAGTGATTCACAAAGGATGATCAAGTGATGCTGCAATAGAGAACTCCCTTTTCTCTTCATCGCCAGCCAACACTTAACCCAGCTGCCCAACGCCAGGTCACAGACGCTCCTCTGCAGCTCTCAGCTGCTCATCTGCAACTACCCAGCTACCCTGACCTCTCCTAGACTCCCTGAGCTCTCCTCAGCGAGCCCCAGGTCAGCTTCCAGCCGTTGCCAGCAGCGCCCGTTGTAACCTGCGATGGAAAACTGTCAAACCTGATGCAGCAAAAGACACCAGTTGACTCTCTTTGAGTGTTTGAATCCTTCCTGTCTAACCTACACACTGATCAGAGGCTTAGCAAATGGGTTTCAAACAATATCAGCAGTGTATCAAGGAAACGCAGAGAAAACAGACGCGATCAGAGCATCTGACAGCGATTTGAATTAAAGTGATCAGCTACTGATCGGTCACCGGACCGATCAGAGTGACCCCTGATCGGTCACCAGACCGATCAGGATAGACCCAGTCCGATCAGGCTCCAGCCTGCCTGATCGGTCCCAACTAAGAAACCCGAAATCGCGACTTCTCATGATCGATCCCAGGTCGTGGATCGGTCACCAGACCGATCCACCCCTTTGCAGAGTGTTTTTCCAGCTTCGCAGCCAAAACCCACTAATCGGTCACCAGACCGATCAAGTTATGGCCTGATCGGTCTGGGGAACGATCAGGACACTTCCTGACCGATCAGGTTGAAGCCTGATCGGTTATAAAGAAAAACTCGCGACATTTGATCGTTCACCAGAACGACCTGAAGGTCTCCCTAATCGATCACCAGACCGATCAGGAGCCGAACACAAAAGCTTCTATTCTCTCCCTGATCGGTCACCAGACCGATCAGGAGCAGAACAGAAGTCAAACAACGTCTCTGTTCGCTCCCTGATCGGTCACTAGACCAATCAGACTTCTCTGGATCGGTCACCAGACCGATCCACAAAGGAAGTCCGTGTCAACTTCCCTGATCGGTCACTAGACCGATCCAGCCAAAACTAATTCAACTCTAAGTCAAGAGAACGGGCTCCCAGCCTTCTCTGACTCGTGCTCAGTTCCCCGGACCAAGACTCCATGCCCAGTTCACTCACCGGGACTTCATTCAACCTAGCTTCCCAAGCTAGGACCTGGCTTCACTCACCAGGATTTCAGTCAACCTAGCTTCCCAAGCTAGGACCTGGCTTCTCTCACCAGGGTTTCACCTAGTCCCACTAGGTGTGCCTAGTCCCACTAGGTCTTTTCCACTTCACCTAGTCCCACTAGGTGTGCCTAGTCCCACTAGGTCTTTTCTACTTCACCTAGTCCCACTAGGTGGCCTAGTCCCACTAGGTAGCCTAGTCCCACTAGGTCTTTTCCACTTCACCTAGTCCCACTAGGTGTGCCTAGTCCCACTAGGACTTTTCTCATGCCAGCGTGCGATCTCTTGATCCACCTGGACTTAATCCGAATTCATTCAACCAAACTTAAATCGTTGTCAACACCAAAACAACAATCGGGCCAGACTGCATCAACACCCACCCCCGGGAATGTGCCTTCAACCTACTCCTCTCAGGAGATGGTTGCCACCTGGCTTATCCGGATGGACTTTTACTTAGCCTTCGATACTCTTGGATCTCGAGATGTCCGAACCTCGACCCGTCTCTATTTATGTCTTTAGTCATCGCTCAACTAAGTTGCTCAATCCCTCGGACCAAGACTTCGTGCCCAACCCCTAGGTCCAGGACTTCGGCCTCGGCCAGGACTTAGTGCTCAATTCCTCGAACCAGATCTTCGGTGCCCAACCCTCGGCTAGGACTTAGTGCCAAATTCCGTAAATCAGATCTTCGATGCCCAACCCTCGGTCAAGACTTAGTGTCCAATTCCTGGAACCAGGTCTTCGTGCCCAACCCTTGGTCAGGACTTAGTGCCCAATTCCTCTCTTGACTCACCCTTCCCTTGTTCAATGTATCACTGACTTAAGTATATTGTCAAACATTGAAACACTTAGAGGAGGACATCACTGATGCATCTTGCACCAACACATGAATTGGGATTATTGGACCGCATTGGAGGTTCCGTTCGAAACTCCGATGAACAAAAAGGAAAATGTCTCAGACCTCGATATTGGACCAAGAAATAATAGGAGGAAGCAGAGTTGGATAAGGATGTAACGAGAATTATTTTGAATTTATTACATTTTTATATTGTGTCGCATGTAGGTGAATACAAGAAGCTCATGAGCTATGGAATAAGGTGATAGCTCTTCATAAGAATCCTACACAAGGATAAGAAGTGGAGAAGCCTAAGGACAAGGGCTTATTGGTCCAAAAGGAGGAGAAGGACCAATCGGACGTTGAACAGAGTTCAACATCCGAAGAGGAGGAGGAAGTAGAATCGTCCATATTCTCAAGTGAGGAAGAAGAAAAGTAATCCAAAGTGGAAGAGATATTGGAAGCTCAACTCTTAACCTCAACTACCAAGAAGAGTGGAAAATCACACGTCAAATGCTTTGAGTGTAGGAAAATGGGATATTACAATTCACTCAAGAAGGTAAAGGAAGTAAACCCTAAAATCGGTAAAGTTTATTTGAAAACTAATGTGGGTTGTAGGGATGGAGTCAAGGATAAGAAGTATATAATTTATTTCACGTGTGGTAAGCATGACCATTACCACACAAAATGTCCAAGAAAAGAAAGCTCAAGAAGCTAAGACATTTGAAGAAATTAGAGAAGAAGAGGAGTTTAGGTCAAGGGGGAGCTTCAAAGGTAAAAGGGAAAGTAATCCCTAATTTAAAATTTAATCCAATTTCTAATTCATACATGCTTGTTAGAAATAATGTAGATTATTTACTAAAGCATAATCATGGATTTAGGTATAATGATAGAAATAGAGTTGATAAAGTAGATAACCCTAGAAAATCATTATCCAAGACTAGACCCAATAAGACTAAAACTACAATGCATAAGGGGAGGAAGGTAATAAATGAGCAATGCATTAATCACAAGAAGGAAAAACACATGCCTAGGAAGGTGGGTAGATCTAGGAATGCTCCAGATGGACATGTTAACTCTAGGGTTAGAATCCTAGAAGTGAAAAATCAAGTCTTGAATGTAAGGCTTGAGAAAATGGAGAGAATCCTAGATAGATTCATTATTTGACCTAGGAGACTTGACATATGTTTGGGTGGTAAAAAGTCGAAAAATGTCAAATTGGGTACCTCCAAGATCAAAAAAAATGTCAAATGCTAGAATGACACAAGACATTAGTAAGGGAGGAGTAATCAAAGACAAAGTATTCAAGATTAAGAAAGTAAAGTTTATGGGCCAAGTGTCACCGGAAGTACACCGATGTAGCCTAGTAACTATGGATGAGTTACCTAAGGAGATGGCTAAGACTAAGAGCTCAAAGGAGAGCTCAAATAGTCAAATTGGGATTCATAGTCAATGGATCTCAGAAGTATATCTCCTGGAAGTCTAGATGGGTCATGGAGTATGTCAAAGGATTGGTGTCAGATTTGAGTTTCAATCCTTGGATTTTAGCACATATGGGTTGTGTGTCGTGCAAGAAATATAATATTGGGGTCATATTAAATGAAAATATGGGTGTTGATGTATAGATACAATATAAACCAATGCTAGAGATGCATTGTGGTTTGGTATAAGCAAATAAATCAAGAGGAGGCCAAAACTAGGACTTTAGATCAAGGTTCAATTAAACCATTTAACTAGTTTTGGATTTTTTTATCAATCTTGGGATCCGAGATATATGTATTTTTAAATGTATTTTTCCAAGTAGATACGGGTACCACAAACTTCTCCGTAATTTGAAAATTTTTTAGAGATTTGTGAAATTTCTGGTGCATTCTAAAATTGGGTTCACAATGCAGAGATAGGCTGATATCAGGGTATCAGTCAACTGGTGCAAGGACTAGTCGACTGATAATTCTGTAAGGTTGGTTTCGATAGGGATTAGTCGACTGGTAACTGTCTCAATCGACTGATACGTGCTAAAACTATTTTCAGCAGTCAAAAAGTGTCCAAATGATTGTAAACAGGTGTATAATCCTATGGGAGGTTAATACACAATGTTTATAATCATTAGAGGTTAATGAATCCAATAATTGGGATATTGTTAGAATTCTTTTTGATGTATGACAAAGGGGGAGAAGTGTTAGGTTTAAGTGGGAAACCAACACACTTTTGCAAGAAATCAAAACTCAAGGGGGTGCTTAGGTGAAGGGGGAGTAATGGTTACTCATTTGTTGTCAAAAGGGGAGAAGTACCTTTGCAAGGAAATTCAAGCTCAAGGGGGAGTTTAGGTAAAGGGGGAGCCTAATGTTAGGTTTCATGATTTTTGCTTTGTTATTGTTTCCCTAACTTAAACGGGTTGTCAAACATCAAAAAGGGGAAGAATATTGGAGCAATCTAGGTGCCCTAAGTTGTAATGTTTGGGAAAAGATTTAAGTTAGGTTTATTATTCTATTTGATATACATTTTGAGTGTGCAGGATACAGGTATAACAAGGAAAATCCAAGTGGGATCTTAGCAAAGGAAGACCCAACAATAAGGATCCAGGCTGAACAAAGCTTCAGAAGATGAGTCGTGAAGGATGGAGAGGCATTCGAGGGACGCAAGGCTGATGGAGCAAGCTAGAAGGCTAAGTCTAGGTTGGTCAGACGAGGACGAGTGCAGAGTAATTGTACTCAGGGCTGAAACCCTAGGTTTAGGGTTTGGACAGTCAACTGCTGCTAGGAGCAGTCAATTAGTAGATGTCACACAAGGATCAGTCGACTGATCTTCTGTGCAGTCGACTGGTATCGACTGGAATTCGAACGTTGGGTTGTAACGTTCGACTGGTGTTGGCACCAGTCGACTGGTAATGACTAGCTCAGCAACTGAGTTCTATTTAAGAGAATTCGGGGTTGCTGGTTAGGGTTGACGAACTAAGTTTGGTTAAAACTTATTAGTAGTCTTCCTTGAGCTCTAGTGTTCTTGGTGAGATTGTGGTGAGATTTCTCCATCCACAAGGAGCTACACGAGCTAACCGGAGATTTTTCGGAGATTCATCTATCGACGGATCGGGATCATCTACCTTACGGACTGCCGTGAAGTAGGAGCATCATCTCCGAACACGTTAAACGGTTTGTGTCTTTGTTAATGTTTTAGTTTAATCATATTTCTGTTACACACATTAATATTGTAGGAAGCAAACTAAGTAATAGAGGGTGATCAACTATTCATCCCCTTCTAGCCAGGTCATCGATCTCAACACTATCATTGTTAATCTAACATGAATTATAATGCTTTTTATAGCCAAAAATGCCACTCAAGACTGTGCCAGAGCTGCATCTTCTACTTCCGCCTCCACTTTAGTATAACTTGAAGAGTAAGATTATATTTATATTGCTAACTAGATGTCTATTGAGATCAAAGTGTAAGCTCACTAGGAGAGATAGACTAAGATGAGATAAACTCTCTTCAGAAAGTCTAATACACTACTCATAGTTGAAAAAATAAATCAATTAAAGATAAAGAGAAAACATATAAAATATTATTCATGTAATGAAACTCAATTGCCCTTAGTTTGTTACAATTGCTTATTCATGGTTTCCATGATAGTCCAATATAAAACAATATGTATATTTATAAAAAAAGAATTATAAGAATAGAGAAAGGGTCACTCTGACCTTAAATGGAACCACTACATTTTCATTGAAAGGTCACTTCGTTTACATGGCAAGATTGCATATAAAATGTTAGATTATGCATAATTACTTTTTCGCTTTCTATCCATATATTATTTTTTGAAATGGAACCACTATCGTTATCTTGACATCAAGTTTTTACACACAAAGCTTTCTATAGGATTGTGTTTATTTTGGCACAATATGTTTTCTTTGTTGCAATGTTTTGTTTTTCTTCTTAGTGCTTAATTTTGGCTAATTTTGGATTCTTAAATTGTTTTTAGCAAGACATTTTTTTGTCAAACATTTTGTGGTGCTAGTGTTTTCTTCGGTTATTATATGTATTCATGAAAATATTTGTCTACAATGTTCGTGTTTTTTTTTTACTTCGTTTTTTGACATAATGCTTTGCTTATTATTTGTTATTGTCAATAATCATATTACTAGAATCACACTAGATAGAAGATCTGTGAAAAGGATGGAAACTCTCACCAAGTAAATTCCCCTTCTTTCTCTCAACTCTTCCATCTTAGTAATCGGACGATGAAATACTTGGTGAACTCTTTTGATCATGTGAAGTGATCTTGTCAGCAAGTGAGGAGGGGTCACCACTGGTGACGCAGCAAGAAAGTCAATTGAAGATCGCCTACTGTCTGCTAGTCAGCTGTTCAGACGTCGGTCAGACACTCAAGAAGGTGAGGGGAGGCTCCGACGCACTGTAAGAAAGAAAGAACGTTAGAGGTTGGCTGAGGGGTCCTGCCGCAAGCACTCCGACGCTCAAGCCAATACTCCGGCGAAAGAAAAAATGGCAGAAAAGTACTATTCTGCATACCTACGCGAGGAGCTTTGGAGTTTTTTATATAGGAAGGAGATAGACCAACGCTGCCCTAGCCATCGCATCTCATAAATGCCTCAATCTTCTGATAGGTTTTGAGGGAGCGGCGAGACAACGAACGACGGGGTCCAAGAATTGGAGACCTAACTGAGCCATTCTTCTACCCTGCCACCTGGTGAAGCTGGGACGAAGCTCCTTCGGTCGAAGGTCGCCTCCTTATAGACGCAGTTGTCGGAGGCAACCGCGAGGTCGAAAGAAGAGAAAACCAAGCTAGCGATTGCCGCATGGGACTAGACCTAACGGTTTTCTTTCCCTATGTAGTTTTGGGTAGCTTGTCAAGCAATCGCTCAGTCTTTGGTATGTAATACTAGGGAGCAGCGAGACGTCGAACGGCGGGGTCCAAGAATTGGAGACCGAACTGAGTCATTCTACCCTGTCGCTTAGTGAAGCTGGAACGGAGCTCCTTCGGTCGGAGGTCGCCTCGTTATAGACGCAGCTGTCAGAGGCAGCCGTGAGGTCTGAAGAAGAGAAGACCAAGCTAGCGACTACCGCATGGGAAATCGATCAGCTCCATATCAGTCTCGAGAATCTGGAGTCCCAAAAAAGGTCTACTCAGAATCGACAAGCTCGCGCACGATCTGACTTGGACAAGAAGACGGCCGAAGCCAAAGTGATAGTCGAGTAGCTGAAGGAGTCGACGACTTCTCACCACTCAACCCAACTAGCCCTAACCAATAAGGAGGTTGAGATGGGGGCTAAGGAGGAGGCGTTCAAGGCCCTAGAGGCTCAGCTAACCGCCCGGGCTGCTAAATTATCTGATCGGGACGCTGAGATCAACCGTTTGAATTCAAAGATGACTGGCTACATGGTGGGGGAGCAGGCTCGGCTGGAGGCACACCACCTAGAATATCTTAGTTCAGAATCCTTCAACCACTAGCTTGCTCATCGGACCGCCAACATGTTTAAATACGACATTCAGAGCACTCTTCAACAACTGAAGGAAGTCGGGCACATCCTTGATGATCTTCCAGCCAACACGGTGAAGCCCACTCAGGTCATCCCAGCGAGCGCTCCCCCCCCCCGGTTCACTTAGCTTGTAACTCTTTGTTTTTGCTCAGCCTGCCAAGGCTTGTATTGAACTAGGCCTCAAGCATCTTTTTGTCGGAACTTAAAACTGTTCTCCTATTTGTTAGCCTGGCCAAATTTTTCATTGCACATTCGGTGCTTCAATCTGTTAAGCTCGGGTAGGGTGCTCTTCATCCTTGCGATTGTACACGACTATTTATCCAGTCATTCGAGCACCCTTTGGCCACTTCACCCAGCCCTTCGACTACTGAATAGGCCCTTCACTTGGTTACTCACACACGTGAATGAAACCCTTCGGTCGACCACTCAAGCCGATAATCTCACTCAGCAACCTGAAGGCCAACAAGACCTTAGTTAAGTGAGGGGTAGGTGATCTCCCTCGGCACTCGTCGCGCGAATGAAACCCTTTGGTCGGCCACTCGAGCCGATAATCTCACTCAGCAACCTTGAGGCCAACGAGACTTGTTAGTCGGGCGAGGGATCGGCACTCTTCTCATTGATGAGACACTTCGATCGACCACTCGAGCAGATCATCTCACTCGGCACTCATTACATTAATGAGACCCTTCGATCGGCCACTCGAGCTGGCAATATCACTCATCAACCATGAGGCCAGCGAGACCTTTTAGTTGGCCACTTGGCCGACAATCTCACTCGGCAAACCTTTGTGCTAGTGAGACCTCTCAGTCGATCACTCGGTCGATGATCTCGCTCAGCAACCCTTATGCCAGTGAGATCTTTGTTGGGGCAATCTATGGTCTAGAGTGGCCATGTGTTTTAATGTTTGGGCAAAGGGTTTAAGTTAGGTTCACTCTTGTGTTTGATATGTGTATTTGAGTGTGCAGATTTTACAGGATACACATAGACTTAGCTAGACGGCTTCGGGACCGGTGAAGAATGGCATGGGAGACAAGCCGTGGGCTTGCATGCATCCGAGGGACCGTGGACAAAGCAGGGATGATGAGCCGAGGGAAGCGGACTTCGAGGCATACGCGAAGGATGGCATGGGAGACAAGCCGGGGGCTTGCATGCATCCAAGGGACAAGAGTCAAAGTCAAAGAGGGCTTGAAGGCAACAAATCGAGGTTGCTGGATGAAGAGTCAGTTAAGTCGTGAGGGGTCAAGTGCTGAGGGAATTGTACTCGGGAAGGAAATTCTAGAGTTCGAGTGCTGAGAAAAATGTACTCGGGAAAGGGAAACCTTAGATTTAGAAGTGGACCAGTTGACTAGTGTCAGGGCAGTCGACTGATGAAGTCCACAGAAAGATCAGTCGACTGCCCATGAATCAATCGACTGATGACAACTTAAATTCAAACGTTAGGCTGTAACGTTCGAATCTGAGTGGGACCAGGTCTTGGACCAGTCGACTGATAACGGTCATTTCAGCATAAAGTACTATTTAAAGGGGCTCGATTTTGGATGAAAGTTCTTGACAAAATTGACTTTGGTTAAAGACCAATTAGTAGTTTAAGAGCTCAGAAAGGTGTTGCAGGTTGTGGCGAGGTTTCTCTACCTACAAGGAGCTACACAAGCTAGCCGAAGGTCTTCCGGGAAGTCATCCACTGACGGATCGGGATTGTCCACCTTACGGACAGCCGTGGAGTAGGAGCTTCATCTCCAAACCACGTAAATTGATTTTTCTTCTTAGTTGTTAGTTTTAGTTTAATTGTATTTCCGCTTGCACACTAACAACGTGGAGGAAGAGAATTGAAATGCTGCTATTCACCCCCCCCCCTCTAGAAAACGACAAGGTCCCAACAATTGATATCAGAGCCAGGTTCGCTCATCTACGGACTAACCACTGAGAGAGCAAGAAGATAGAGGAAATGGCACGTGAAGAACGTTTAGGGGACGACATTAACATTCCACCTCCTTACGACCGAGAGAGTTTCGATTATTGGAGGATGCGGATAGAGGTATGGTTCAACATGGATTGGGACTTAGTGATTGCACTAAAATATCCATTTGAAATCCCGAAGGATAAGCATGGGAAGAAGCTCCGACCAAGATATTGGACCAAGGAGCAACAAACTCAATCAAAGGCAAATGAGAAGGTAATTTTAATATTACTTAAGATTTTGCCTAATGATATAATTAGTGGTGTAGGTCAATACAAAAATGCTCACGAGCTATGGAGCAAGATGATAGCTTTACATCAAAATCCTACACAAGCTCAAGTCGTAGAAGAGCCCAAAGAAATGAGCTTAAGGGTCCCAAGAAGAGGAAAAGGATCAATCGGATGAGGAAAGAAGCTCAACATCCGAAAAAGAGGAGAAAGAAGAGAAAGATTCATCCATCTCCTCAAGTGAAGTGGCACAAGAAATGGAAGAATCATCCACTTCATCAAAAAGGGAAGAAATCTCCACTTCAAGGATTGAGGAGGAGGAGAGACCATCCTCAATATCGGAGCAAGAAAAAACTTCCACCTCCACCAAAGCAAAGTCAAAGGATCACATTATGTGCTTTGGGTGTAGTGAAAAGAGACACTATAAGGACAAGTGTTCGAAGGGTAAGAAAAAGAAGGTAAATCCTAAACCCAAGTCAATTCCTTTAAATTCTAACATGGGTTGTAGGGAAAAGAAGGAGAAGAAGCATGTAAGGTGCTTCACGTGTGGTGAACTAGGACACTACCACACTAGATGCTCAAAAAAAGGAGAATTCAAGAAATTAGAGCATTTGAGGAAACGGGAGAAGAAGGAGAAGAAGAAAAGTTCACATCAAGGGGGAGCTACATGGGTAAGGGAGGTAATCCCTAACTTTAAGGTTAAATGTAATTCAAATTTAAACTTCTCCATGCATATCAGAAGTAATGAAAACTATTTATCCATGCATAGTTTTGGTTTTAGATATCATGATAAAAATAGGGTGAATGTTGCATATCAAAACCCTAGGAAATTCATGCATTATGATAAACCTAGAACCTTTAGACCTAAGGACCAAGGCATTAATCCCAAAAAGGAGAGACACATGCCTAGATTGGGTAGGTCTAGGAATGTTCAAGGAGGATACATTGATTCTAGGTTTAAAAACCTAGAAAGGGAAAATCAAGCCTTGAGGGCAAAGCTTGATAAATTAGAGAAAATCGTAGATTGATTCACTATTGGATCTAAGAATTTAGGTATGGGGTTGGGTAGTTAAAAACCCAACAATGATAGATCGGGTCTAGGATATCGATAAAGTTCTCCAATGCCAATGAAAAGAAATACGCTAGGGTAGCATATAGCTATGGCAAGGAGGGGAAGTCCAAAAATGGCAAGGGGATGTCATTTAAAAGCAAAAAGAAAGTCTTAACTAAGGACAAGGGGTCCGAGATTAAGAAGATTACGGTTGTAGACCAAGACTCACCGAAGGTACACCGATGTGGTCTAACGTTTATTAAGTCACCTAGGGAGGTGGCCAAGGCTAAGAGCTCAAGGGGGAGCTCTAGGAGCCAAGTTGGGACTCATGGTCTATGGATCCTGGGAGGATTTCTCCCGGAAGTCTAGATGGGGCATGAAGTATGCCAAAGGAGTTGGAAACGGATTTGAAATCTCAATCCTAGGGATTTGGCACAATGGGTTTGTGTATCGTGCATGAAAATGTTGCATTGGGGTCATAGAGCATGGAGATTGGATTCTGATGTATAGATGTCATATAAATCAATGCTATGGATGCATTGTGGCTTGGTATGGGCAGACATCAAGAGGAGGTCAAAACTAGGACTTAAGGTCAAGGTTCAATTGAACCGTTTAGATAGTTTTGGATTTTGTGTCAATCTTAGGATTGGTGGTAGATACATGCTTGAATGTATTTTTCCCAAGTATATATGAGTATTACAAACCTCTCCACAAAATTTAAAAATTTTTTAAGAATTATGAAATTTCTGATGTATTTCTGAAAGTGAGTCAGAAATACTGAAATCAGGGTATCAGTCGACTGTCCATGGGGCAGTCGACTAATTTTTCTGTAGGTTTGCAGATTCGAAAGCACCAGTTGACTGGTAACTGTCTCAGTCGACTAATGGAGGCTGAAAGTGATTTTTCAGCAATTGGAAAGTGTCGTGATGTTGTAGAACAAGTGTATAATCTTAGGGGGGTTAGTACACTTTGTTTATGATCGCTAAAGGTTAAAGGATCTGTTGGTGGGGTCCTTTTTGATGTATGACAAAGGAGGAAAAGTGTTGGGTTTAAGTGGGAAACCAAACACGCCTTTGCAAGAAATCCTAGGTCAAGGGAGAGATTAGGTAAAGAGGGAGCATTGTTGCTCAATAAGTGGCGTAAGGAGAATCTTAGAGAGATTCTTAAAAAGCCTTTATAAGTCCAATGTAGGGGGAGCCTTGGAGAGGTTTTAAAAAAAACTCGTTTTGGTAAAAGTCCTAAACTCATTGGGGAGGTTTAGGTGTGGGAATGTCTTGTGATAGGATCCATGCATATGCATTGGCGCTGTAGGTCCAAGGTGAAGCCTTGACAACGTAAGTCCAAATGGTTATTAGCGTTGTATTTGCTATTTATTTTCCCTAACTTAAACATATTGTCAAACATCAAAAAGTGGGAGATTGTTGGGACAATCTATGGTCCAGAGTGACTGATGGGCCCACAATTAGTGTCACAATGAGCCTCAAATTTAGATATTTATAAGTTGAAAACCCTTAGCTCACAAATCTAAATGTAGTATAGGGGCCTCAAGTCGTATTTTTCCAAGGACTAGTTAAGAGTACTTAATCCAAGCTTGAATTTTGTCGTTTAATGTTTTGAGTTTTCAAATAAGATGGGGGTTTGTTTTGCAACAAGGAATGAAAATACAGTTGAAACAGAATGAACTCAACTAAGCAGAAATTAACTAGGAAATTGTGAAAACTAAACATAACCTATTTGATAACTGAGCAATTAAATTCAAAACTATGGAATTGAAACTTAAAAACTAAACTTGAATGCAGGGAACTAATTGCAGAAATGTAAAAGTTAGAACAAAACAATGCTTAAGAAACTTGACTTAAAGTGTAGCAAACTAAAGCAACTTGAAGAAATAAGTGTGTAAAACCAAAATTATCCTAAATTGAACATTAAATCAGTTCATTGTCAAGATTTCCCTTTACCGTCACACAAAAGCTAAGCTAGAAACCCTCTAGCTCAAAAACCAATGAAGAACAACTCTCGAGATCAGTTTGCAATGACTTTGGCTCGTATTGATCTTCCTGATCGGTCAGCCGAACGATCAGAATCTCTGCTGATCGGATTGGAAATCGATCAGGAACTCTACTGATCGGATTGGGGACCGATCAGTGGCGTTTCTGTCTGATCACAAACACCGATCAGTGGCTGAAATCTCCCACGATCTCCTCCTTTCTCGTTAGCTGGATAGCGATCGAGCTCAGAAACTCTCAGTAGCCTTCAGAGAACCCTTCCAAATGCTCTGATTGCTCCGCTTGATGATGACAACAACGATCGAACTGAATCGACAGTGGGAATAGAACTCCGACGAAACCCTCACCCGAGCCCACTTCAGCTACGAGAATTGGATGCAAACTTAACAGAGAATCAATCTTGATGATTTGAAAACAAACAGATTTGATGTGGTCACGCGATCGGAAAAGAAAACTAGAAGAAAATGTTGAACAGAGAAGAAACTGGAAGAACACGCGACACGCGACGACAGAGCTGGGCGGAGGGAATTCCTCATTTAACATATCCCATTTAAATTTGAACGGTTGTGATCATCCTTGCCTCATCCAACGGTCAGATCACCTCGGATTGAGTCCAAACTTCCCAGATCTCCATCAATGGTCAGGATCTGCTCCTCCTTAGCTCGGATCGATCAGATCTACAACGGATGGCTCAGATCTCCCTTCCTTGTGAATGAATGGCTTAGACTCCTCTTGAGCTTGATCCAACGGTTGGATGACTTCTGATTTGGACCAAAACTTCAGATATTGATCTATGGTCTTAATTAACTCTATCTTGAGCTCGGATTGATCAGAAGTTGACAGATGGCTCAGATCTCCCCATTTCTTAATCAGACGACCCATATTAATCCATCTCTTGATCCTCATGATTGAAGTCAAGTCCTAACTCAAGTTTGATCCAATTTGATCTAGGTCTATGATCATTCAAAGCCTACAAAATTAGATTCAAATTTAATGTCAAAACATCTCAAATATACAAAGATTTGCATCAAAAGCTAAAATAGAGATAATTCATGAAACCTAATGTAAATGCAAACTTAAGCATATAAAAAGGGATCAAAACATGGATTTGAGAGCCTAATTTGATTAGCAAAATGGTAGTTATCAACTCCCCCACACTTGCTCTTGGGCATCTCGCACAAGCTAACTAGTAAACTAATTATGTACCCCCCTAAATTATTCTCAATCATAGTTAGAAGCAATTGAAAGGGAATTACCTAAGGTTGTCAATTCTCAAAATTCTAAACTCAATGGACTAGAGTCTTGTCCTTAGTCAACAACAAGGTATACTTCATCCTTCATGACTAATTGAGATGAATTAAACTCACAAAGCCTCTCAAGAAAAATTTTAGTGGCTTTCTTATTAAGTTCTACATTTTTGATGAAAATGGAGCTCACTCAAACACAATCATGATTCTTGCACTACCATAAACTTGCTTATGCTCTACTCTCCACCATCATTATTGAGTTGGATCCACACCTAACAAGGCTTATTTGAGCATGTTAAAGAAATATGAAATGATAAAAATGAAATAGAAGTTTAGTAAATGAAAAAGTAAAGAAAGTGAAAGACTTGGATACTCAAGAATGTAACCTAATGTACTTTGCCCCTTTGATAGTATCCTCTAGTGAAATCAGAGCTTAAAATTGAGTAAGGAACAGACAATGGCTCTGAAATTATTGAATTTAGTGCGCCAACCTCTACTGATCGGTCAACAGACCAATCAGGCTCTACCTGATCGTTCTGAACTGCTTCTGATCGGACTGAGCTCCTTCTGATCGGTCTGAGTGACCGATCAGACATCTCTGATCGGTCTGGAGACCGATCAGGGTGCGAACAGAAACTGAACTGAGCAAATCCTGAAACTGTTTCTGCCGAGATCACTTCTTTTCAATCAATACTACATCTTAAATCCAACTAGCTTTTCACATCTTTAAATTCAGAAATCTAACCCATCTCCTAATACTTCATGTTTTTCTTTCTTTCTTTTTCTTTTCTTTTGTTTTTTTTTGTGTTGTTCTGTTTTTTTTTTTCTGCAACCAAGATTTTTTTCCTTTCTTTCTTCAATTCCTTAATAACTAGTTGAGCTTCCCGATTTCCAACATCTTCCTGATGTTACTCAACTCAGACTCTTCTCCAAGCTGAGTTCAGCAGCTTTACAATTTTCAATTTTGCAGCTTGAATTAAACCTACAGCTCAGATTCAATTTTACAGCCAAATGCTTCAATTTTCAGATTTTGCAACTTCAATTTTGCAGTTTGTAGGTTGCCAAAACTATTTACTGATCAGAATTTTGCAGCTTCAATTTTTCAGCTTCAAAGTCAAAGGAGTTGGCACATATTTCTTCCTAAGATCACTGATTTTTTTTCGGAATTTGCCTCATAGAACTTGAAACATCAAATTATAATCAGGAATTTAGATGCTTCAAATGTTACCTTCACTAACCAATTCTTGCAACTCACTCTTGATACAAAACTTCTTCAAATTGGCACATTTTGTTTGTAGGTTGCCAATTGCTTCACATTGTCCTCAATATTTGATAGAATCCTTGCATCCTCCCCCACACTTAGCCTTTTGTCCGTCTCGAGCAAAGTAACATCAAGAAATAATCCAAAGCACCCAAATCCATGGAAAATATGGTAATGAACAGAAAAATGGGAAAAGGAAAAATAGAATAAAGAGTGTATCAACAAAGAATATTGCAAAAATGAAATGAAAAAGGAAACAAGGTGATTCACCTCTATAAATATGGTCCAATCATAGAAATATAGTTTTGAAAGAACCTAAGCAAGTTCTAGAGTACAATCACATGTGTGTATCTCAAAAATAAGGTCAATCCTCACTAGGTAAAAAGAATTCATCTCAAATAATCAATCTAGAGTTCATAACTAAGTAGTACTTAAGTATCTAAGAATTTTCATCCATTGGCTCAAATCCTAAGTTTTAACAATCAAATTTAATTCACTTTCAAAGGACTCTAAAATGATATAAAGAAAATCTAGATAGATACATTTATTCCAAATCATGCATGAAACAAGATGCCAAAATGGATAAAATAGTATCTACAATGACTATTTAATCCTTCTACACTACCTAAGCATTTATTAGTAGGAACTCACTATAAAAGAAAAATTTACTACTAGAAAATATAAAAATGATATATACAATGAAATAAGAGTGTAAGAAAAATCAAACTCCCCTTTAAGTTGGGTAGAGAGCACGGAGCATCCATCTAAGTAGTGGGGTGGTTTGGGTGGTCGAGAGAGCTATCCTCACGTGATCAATATCATAATGCACTGCTCTCTCCCTCATCAACTTCGCATAAGTATGTCCCGGTGGTCGGAGACGATTAAGGTGCAAAATCCACTCTCGGGATGAATTGCTACGAGTCAAAGTAAGCTCAACTCCTCCCATTATATGCTCTTTGGAAATCCTTCCGGGAGGTTGGAGGCTATTTAGTTGGAGCACCCACTCAAGAAGCTGACGACGCCCTGCAAAACCATGAAAAGGAAATACCTCCCGCACGCATGCAGTGTAAGAAAGAAAAGAAATACAATCAGTCTCTCCATAAAATGTATCAAGAAATGCATCACATCTAATAAACTCAACCTTAGGTACCTCTATGAGTTTTCCTAAAAAATTAAGAGAAATACTTACCTTGTCGTGCTGAAAAATACCTGAAGGTTCCACAAGAGTGGATGTAACTATGGTCTCCTCCTGGTCAGGTAAAGGCTCCACCTCAAGCTCAGGTTTTGGTGGGCATACAACTAAAAGAGGTGATTCTTGGGCCCTTACTTCTACCATGCAAGTCCCTACACTTTCATACCTATCCTCTGAATCTCCTGATATATCAATAAATATAGGTGATCTCTGGAGCTCAGTGCAATCCCCTACACCTAAATAAGCATACTTCAAATGTTCTGAAAATGGTTTTAACTCAATCTGTGACTGCTTAGTAGGTATGGGTGGTCCTGGGGCTCAGTGTAATCCCCTACACTCTCACACCTATCCTCTGAATCTCCTGATATATCAACCAATATAGGTGATCCCTGGGGCTCAGTACAATCCCCTACACCTATAGTGAGGACTAAAACATGAACCATTAAGAATATGTAGGTAGAATTATGACAGTGTGCATGCTATGAAAATTACAAAGTCATAATGTAAGACAATTCAGCTCAAGAGTGACAATGGTCAGAAATGTGCATATATAAGCATTAAATACAAAGCATTACTTGTTACAAATACATACACAAGGAAAAATACCTGTTATATGGATCATAACACCTTTTGAATTGTAGGCCATGTATACAAAGACCATGGAAGCTAACTCACAGGAAACTATAACAGCATAATGCACATTGATAAAATAGGATTGTCTCCTAACCATCCATGCTACAAAAAGCACCTGAATTTGAGAAAAGAATATGCATAAGGCTTGGGCCTCCTAACCATCCATGCTACAAAAAGCACCTGAATTTGAGAAAAGAATATGCATAAGGCTTGGGGGGGGGGAGGCCTGTGAGTCACCAAAACATAGCCCAATTAACACAATAACCTGTTATGTACCTTTAGAAGAGTGATCAACAGACCGCTTCCATAACTGCTACAGTTTTATTTGATTCAGCACTGGGTAGAATGAACCAAATTCCAGACATCAAACTAATCAATCCCACTCCATGCATACCATGCAAACAAGAAGATTTTACAGTAATAAAATCGTCCAACTGATTTGTAAAATCAATTGAATATGACAAGAATGGAACATAATCAACCAATATACATAAAGGGATACGGCTAGAAAGATGATAGGCAGACATTATCATTAGGGCAAGCAACAATGCTAGAACACTAAACATGTTGAATTGAGAGAGAAAAAGAAATGTGTGTATTAAGGAACAACACTCAAGGAATTACCACCTGAAACCTAATAATATAATGGTGGGTTCCCAACTTTCTTTTAGCGTACAGAATGTACAAGTCCTTTCCTTGAACAAGACAAAAACAAGCAAACTCTCACTTTACACAATCCCTCCATGCTGAAAATCATCATCTCCAGAATCTGTACTAGGGTCCAAGCCACCTGGTGAGTCATACCACTTAGTACTGTCACTATAAAAACCATCTACATGCATTCCTACAAGACTTGGATGAGTCAAGGGTTTAATCAGCTCGGACCCCTCATCTACACCGCAATTGAGGATGCTTTTCTCATCAAAGTTACTACAATCTTCCTTTAACATCCACTTACCAGACTTCATGCAATCCCTCATAAGCAACTTTCTATCATGGCAATCTGATGTCATTTTATCCCATGGCACAATAGCTCCAAGATCTGAACCAAAGTCAGTGTCTGCCTCAATAATCTTAGTGTCCTTGCTAAACATAACATCATGCCTGCCAGAATGGGTGACAGCTATTGTTCCTCCATTATGCAACTTCCTCATCACCTACCATTGCTGCTGTCTCATCTTATTGCATCTCTACACCTAGACTCTTCAATCTGCACAAGATATCAGACAGATCGGGTGTCACGTTCTCAGAAGCACATGCTTACTCGAAAATCGGATAGCAACTCCCCTGTACAGCGGACAAGTTGGGACAAATAGTACATAATCTCACAACATAAAAGATGGCTCAACCATCATAACAGAAAATAAAGGCACAACCACGCAGTTTATATCAATATAAATGATAAAAATAAACTGAACTTAAACGTTAGAAAACCGTTATTGTCTTTTAGCATAAATAGAGTTAACGGAAATCCGAAATACCGACGAACTCCAACATGAGTCCAAAATTGAATATATCTCTACTATGACAATATCGGACTAATAAAATATATCCAATCTAGGAAATAAAAATACGGAAACAACGAAAATGCAGAAATAAAGTACTGCGATAATAACCCAAATATGGAAACAAACTCGACAACGTGAGACTGGTAACGGAATCCTCTCCTGGCTCCAAGTAATGCAACTACCTGCTACCTGAAACAAAAATACAAAACAGGGATGGTGAGTCCGGACAGACTCAGCGGGTATATGAATAGACAATAGCATGGCAACAAAGGGTATATGAAACAATAGAATACAACCGTGTACAGTCTCTAATAAATAGAGGACTCAAAACATGTATAAAACAACGTGAAAACATTCGACATAGTATAGTATCAAACAAATATGCATATCAACCAACGTGAAAACATTCGACATAGTATAGTATCAAACAAATATGCATGTCAACCAAATGCAGCAACCATAGTTCATATAAATGCAACAACCACAAGAAAATGCATAAATGCAATAGATGCATATGATGCAATGACATGTGTCACCCCTGACGCCAGTCAAGCCGTCAACACATCACATCTGTGTGGCCGAGTGGGTAGGGCTGTGACAACTGTACGCACTCCAACGAATACCACATATATGTGTGGTTGAGTGGACAGGATGTTGGAGAGTCAACTACTCCAAAACCCCGATATTTAGGGGGAGCTATCAACAGCTCTGATATCTCTCGGAAACAACGATAAGGGTATCAATTGTTTGCCTACAACTCCAACATTCACTGTACATGAGTGGTCGAGTGTGACATAACAGGACGGTTGCTCCCACTCTAGCAACTACCAAAACAAGTGGTTGAGTGGCAAAGCAACTAGATGACTGACGACAGCTTAATCATATGGAAGCCAACAGTCGTCAGTATGCAACGGTGCAAATATAGTGCATGATACAAATGCACAAACAACCGAATAACAACGAACAACCGAATAACAATGATGCAACAACAAAATCAACCAACCAGAAAACCAACAAATATGCAACTAAACTACTTAGCTGGGTGTCTCTAATGTCAACCATCCTAGTGGCATTTAATAAACAACTAAATACTCGCATACGAGCGGTACTTTACAGAATAGGAAACCGACGAGAAACTGTACAGATAAAAAACTATGAATTAATTCAAAGGTCAAACGAAGAAAGGTGTCAACAGGCGATATAAAATATCAACAACAAGAAACAAGGTCAAGCGGACCTATTTAGACATAACAAGTCATGCATTAAGATAAAAAAAATACTAGAATACAAAAGAGAAGTACCCGTCTTTTATGTAGAAGTTCATAAACGAGGACCTTCTACGATCAACCGAACGAGCCCGAATCAAGGTCCTGAGTCAATACAAAAGTTTAACTAATTATACAATTAATAAAATTAGTTAAACTGCATATAAACAAAATAACCATAATTATAACATCTTTTTAATCAATTATATCTATCTATTACAATTGATTAAGTCACCCAACGAAATACCGAGTGACACTTCCTCCAACCACAAATGCAACTTACTCAATTTATTCATTAGTCCCAATCCAGTATCAAACTAAGGGAGTTTCACTACACTTTGAATCAAATATTAACCAAAGTTCAAGGCATACCCGGCAACAAACGAAAAACAAAATAACAAAGCCTACACTACACAGCACCATCCAACATCCAAATCAACCTCATAACATCTGACCATGCTTACCCAAGACCTACTTGAACAGAACCCATCTCATCCTCTACCCCACGATGGCAAGAGAGGAGGCTTAGTATTCCTCTACACCCAATCCATAGACACAAAACATATAACTAAACCAATCTCCCAAGAGCTAAACAAAAGAATCCAAAAGGAGACAATCCACGATAGTGATTGCTCATCCCCCAGATCCCATAGCTAGATTAAAACTCCACCCTACAACATCCTCAGACCAAACCTAGCTTCGATAATCTAATTCCGCCATCCCTGTAGAGTTCACGGCAAGATATCAAAACATGGAAACAACAACCACCAGATCCAACCATCAACCTCCAACTGATCCATCAATTTCATCAAGATAGCACCTATAGGATTTTGACTCACCTTGTCGCGCACCCGCGAGGTGCCCCTGTGTTCCGAACTGAAGAAGACTGGCTGGATCAGTCAATTAGGCTTGGGCATGGCTGAAGAAAGTGACGCCAGATTGATGAGAAATCAAGTCGGCACGGCTGCGAAGAGGAGTCAATCGGCTACCTCGCGCAGACGGAAAGGCGACAGCGACGGCTCCTGCTTGTGACCAAAGAGGGGCTGGCGTTCGGTGGTAATCGACTTCGCCTGAAGAGGACTCGCGAGGCTGCGGTTTATGGCGTTGACCAAGGCAAAGGAGAATGCAAAGGGTCGGTGCCCGCCCGCTGGGAACCACTACGGCGGCGTCGGCGTCGGGCAGAGAAGGGCAATCGGGAGAAACTGACCTCTGGGAGAAGTTTTAGGGCTTTTTAAATATTTTTGGCAGTTTCACAAAAAGACCCTTCGGTTTGGAGAATTCCAACTAAACCCTTATTTTTCAAAATTTCCATTTTTACCCCTTAAATTTTCAATATTTAACATCGTGTGTCACTGAGCTTAGCACATCTGGATCCATTTTGGCAACTCTTCCTTCAAGCATTTCAACCTCAACCTTGAGATCACGAACCTGCTGAATAAATATGTGATAATGATCTCTGTCATCCTTGATGCTGACAAATGGCTCGGATTCCATATCCTCTCTAACACCATACATTTCTGAACCAAATTCATAAGTGTTCTTGTTTCCAACTACTCGGTGGATGATCCTAGCATTCCCATCAAGTGGCCCAGGTTTATGTCCAGTATGAATTGCATATAGCTTGAATATAACAATGCCTTCCTCGTGGTACACAAACGTCTTGTCTTTATCATTGTAGTTCATGATTGGAACAATAGCTCTAATCCGAAACCCACAGCCGCATCGTTTTGACTGGTATGGTTCCCTATTTAAAACCCTAGCTTTCTTAACTGACGCAGTTGCTGAAGAAGGCTCCCCTGCTCGCTGCTTGGTGGCATGCATAGTCCTTCACCTCAGCTGTGAAAGGCTTATACCTTGATCCCGGGCTAGCTTGCGTATAGCCTGGCTCGGCAGCCTGGCGCCTAGTCAGAAGAAAATGGTTAGTGGGCTGTAAAAGTCCGTCGGATGGGTGTCAGTCGGACCCGGGCCCCTAGATTGACAAGGAGCGGCCCAAGCTCTTTAGTATTAGTCTGATCCTAAGTCGTATATTCATACCCCTCCAAGTTTGGCTCCTCGTCGACGCGTGGCGGCTCACGCTCCGGGGGTAAGCCCAAACCGAAGGGGGCATTACTTTGTGCCTCAGTCGGCATCCTTATGGGCCCTCAGTCGGCCTCGGTTCTTAGCGCCCCCAGTCGGCACCCTCATAGGCCCTCAGTCGGCCTCGGTTCTTAGCGCCCCCAGTCGGCACCCTCATAGGCCCTCAGTCGGCCTCGGTTCTTATTGCTCCCCAGTCGGCACCCTCATAGGCCCTCAGCCGGCCTCGTCATTCAGTGCCCCAGTCGGCACAACCACTCCCTGACACTAGACTGACAGAAGCTGTATGGGGTCGGCACAGGACTGAAGTCATCCTGATCTCAAGGGACGAATATCTCGCCGAGGTATTGATCTTCCTGTCATTTCCTGTCTCCCCGTACCTCGACCACATGCCCTGGTGTCAGGCCGAGCGGCGTCCAACGACGCCAACTCTTAATTTGACAGTGTTCCTTTCCTTAACACAGTATGTGCCACTTTTTCCTGCCACCTCTGGGCATGCATCACCTTGTCCTCGCTATATGACAGCAGATGGCAGGCGAGGCAGGAGCTGTCAGCTTCCCCGGCTATATAAGCCTACTCACTCCGCATTTCTCAGGTACGCGCGATAGTGTAATTCCACACTGTTCCATTGCTTTCCATCGTCATCGTCAAGTACTGGCTTGACCGTCGGAGTGCCTGGCCGGGGACTTTTCCCGGCGAGTTCTAACGGTCTCTGTCTTACATGTTAGAGGCGATTCCGCTCGTTAAACCACCTCAGCGACCTCGCTCTCCCCGGAGGCTCACTCAGCTATAGAAGCGTCCAACTCACTTCGCGACAAGATCATACCTTATATATTTCTGGTGGATAGAAAGAACTACAGTTTACTTGGCTGCAAGCTGTTGCAGGCAGCGCTGCACATCCTTTGCCGGCACTTCAAAGGATTCTGTGTATTCAAAACGTCGCCATTTGGACCGTGATAAGCTGTTGCTCCCTGGGGATGTCAGTGAGAATGATGAAGAGGACCAAAAAGGCGAAACGCTCGCCCCCAGCGCCCCCGCCAGCCCGCCCAGGACTAACACGGAGGAGGTAAATCACGGTTATCACTGGTGTAGTGAGGCGCCTGGGTCGAGGGAATTAATGTCAGCAGACCAGGGTTTTATCCCCGTGTGTAACTGGCGACCCTCGAACCTGTGACCTCGACCAAATCGACCAGACGTCTTACCATCCGATCCAGCCCGTGGGGGCTAGAATGATGAAGAGGAGCACATTGGGCAGGAAGATACACAAACTCGGATGAAATACTCCGGTATTCCATAGAACTTGGCGCAGTAGGTCAGGGTCAGCATGAGCAGCAGTGACAATTTCTTGCCACTGGTCCACATAAGACACCCGCTGCAGTGGGTTGTCCTTGGAGAAGAGCGCAGGGAGGGCGTCGTCCAAGTTAGCTCGGATCTTGTCCTGGATGCGTTTCCATGCGGTGAGGTAGGTCGTGTCCTCGCTCCTGTCCTTCCATACAGAGCGCCAGGACTTGAGCACAGAAAAAGGCGTGGCAGCGCGGATCTCGTCAGTAGTCGCAAGTCGGCCTTCCATAATGCAGCGTACCATCAGGGAGTGTGACTCCCGGTTAAATGTGTAAAATTGGGGCGAAATGTGGGGCGCAGGGTCAATGCGGGGGCGATGATAGGGACGACGCCAAGGGCATCATTGAGGGAAGAAAGGGGAGGCTGATTGCCGGAAGACGAAGAGGGATTCTGGTCTTCGACCAGGGTCTCCTCGGAGTCAATCTCCTCCTCCTCGTCGGGATCCTCATCGCCATCGTCGTCGCGTAGGAGGGAGGATAAGCGGGATTGAAAATGCGCTAGAGTTCCAGAAGGGAGAATACTGGGGTCGTTGTCTTCGCCAACCATGAGGAGGGCTCCGTGGTCGTAGGCGTGCGTGAATGAGGAGTCGAGTAGGTCGATCTGTTCCTCGACAGAAGGCAAGGGCGGCGCCGCCGGAGGCAGAGGAAGAGGATTAAGGGCTAGGGTTTGGTGAGGGAAGGAGAGAAGGGGTTGATGCTTGAGGGAGGGTTCATCGGCGTGACGTTCGATGAGGGCGACGACGAGGTTTTCGGCATGAAACCCTGTCGCACACTCCCACTCCTCCATCGTCTGCGACCTTTCTACGGGGAAACTTCTACCGCGGCTCGATTCCCCAGGGTCGGCTGGCTGCAACGGGGAAGAGCCGTTTATTTTGTAACGAAGAACACGAGATGGAACAACGAAGGGTTGGATTTGTGGGTAGATTGAGAACTGTGATGCTTCCAAAGTCGAATGTAGGAATCGAAACAGGCCGAGTCAGATCAGGTTTCTATTTTAACAAATTAGATCTGTATAATAATAAAATGGTCTGAGTCTAACATGTGAGTTGTTATAAGTTTTGTGTCTAGCCTGTTCAATAGTCTGTCCTGGCCTGCGACATATTTACAAAGTCAGTAAATTAAAACACTTTATACAGGTTAACAGACCAAAGCATTTAACAAGCCGAAAACCAACCTTAACAAATCTTGCATCATACATGTCTCAAAACAGGTCTTGCATCATATAGGATTCAAACAGGTCAAGTCTACAAATATATACATACGTATCTAATCTTAACATATCCAGGCCAGCCTGCCAGATTTAATAGTCTTTATATTGAATCTAGGTCTGACCTAATAAAGAAAAGACTTTGAAACAGACCTGAATATTATCCTATTTCTCTAAACACAGATCAGGCCACATGCCCCTAACAGGTCGCCTGATCTATTTCCATCCCTACTCGGATGCTGCGAGGGAGGCTGATTAATTATAATAAGAAGATGAAATTTATCATCCTAATCATTTTATCAAATGAATTTCACTGTCGTCTATAAATCACAAAGTTATACAAGGTGATAAATCAGAAAATTATAAAATGAAAAGGCTGAAGAAGAAATAAGAGAGCAATAAGTAAGGAGGAGAAGAGAAGGAATGATACGTTTATTACATCTCAAATAAGAGTCTAAAAAAATAAATCATTTGAGAGAGGTAAGGAAGAGTAAAAATTTCTTTTCCCTCATCTAAAGTTATCTTTTTTACTTATTCTTCCCTCACCTCTTAGATATTTTTTACAGTTTACTGGAGATAAATCACAGATGATTATTAGTCTACTCACCCAGGTGCTCCTCACAACCATTATATGAAAAATGATAAAGTACGAATATGAGAAATGACTATTATATGGAAGATGACAAGAATCTAACAACTAGTCAAGAATTGATCTCCAAATCAATAATATATCTAACTCTCCGACCCAAAAAGACTCTCTCATTCCCTCCCAAATAGATCATTAACGGAGAGAGAGAGCATACTAGGAAAACTTTTAAGTACTCTCTCAACTTTTTTTAGTTTTTGAAATGCTCTTGTAGTTGTGACATTAGTGGTGACCATATTAAGGACAAAATTAAAAAGATATTCCATTTTATTTAATAAAAGTCATTTATATTTTTTATTCTAAGAATACCCTCAGTTCAGTATGATTGTAGCATCTATGATACATTCAATTTTATGGAGATTATTTTAATTTTATGATTTTTTACTAAATTAATAAATAAATATTTTAATATAATAATATTTCATATATGATCATTTTGATTTGGTATAATATAATTTTATTATATATTAATAATTATGGTCATAGTTGGTATAATCATCGTTAAAGTAAGATAAAATAAAATTATATTTAGAATGAAAAATAGGATGGATCACATGCTCTTTCAACTTTTACCTTTATTTTAAAATACTAAGTGCTTATAATGACTTTAAAAATATTAATTTACAAGAGTAATTGTTCGATGGACAGAACATTGTCTTTTATTATCCTTAGTATCAATTAGGCAAATGAGAAGAATGATCAATGTTGATTTTTTTTTTAAATGTTTTAATCATTTTTTTTGAAACTAACCAACTTCATTTAGACCACAAACTTATTGTCCTCAAGCTCCAATTTTTTTTTTATATCCTAATAGATGCAATTGAGTTGATATTTAAATGACAGAATTATTTCATTAGATAAGTGGCGATTGTCATGACCCTAAGAATTAAATAACAAAGTGAGTTACCAACATCTTCTCTATAGGACAAAAGCTTAGAAAGATGATGAATAGAGTTAACAAAAAAAAAGCAAAATAACTAAAATAACAAAAATAAAACAAAATCAAGTAGTTTGGTAGACTTATGAGGACGTGTAGACCAACAAGTAGGATTGTCCACAATCTCATTTGGTGATGGAACAGTCACAGGAGGGGGAGGAGACGTTCGAGATTACCAGATTTAGTGAAGCTATCATAAGAAAGAGTAGCTGTGGGGGAGGCTTCGTTAGTGTCAGTACTAAAGGGATCAATGCAAATAAGATTTGCATGAGTTATTTCGTGTGGTAGAAGAGATATGGACAAGAAAAGAATATACTCAAGAAACACAACATAACGAGAGACATATAATTTTTTTATTAACTGGATCAAAATAATGATATCCCTTTTGACCAACATCATAACCAAGGAAGACACACAAAACTGACTTAGAGGATAACTTATCACTCTCGACTTGTGGTCACAGAACAAAATAGATACAACCAAAGAGATGTAAGGAATAATCAGGAGCATGACCATACAATTTATAAAAGGGAGTCAAACCTGAATTATGAGAAGTTGAAATCCTATTAATTACATGAGTAGCAATAAGAACTACTTCTCCCCAAAAGACACTAGGAACATCTGCAGACAATAAGAATGAGTGAGTCTTAACAAGATATCTATGTATTCTCTCCGCAATCTCATTCTATTCAGGCGTTTCCTGTTGATGCAGTCAGACCCTGATTGTTGTTTTGGTGTTGACACCGATTTTAGTTTAGGTTAATGAGATGATTATGATTAAGTCCTGGTCATGGACTAGGAATACCTAGTGGGACTAGGTTTGATGAAAGTCTGGCTTAGAGGGTCAGGTCCTAGCTTGGAGGGCTAGGTGGATGAAATCCTAACTTGGATGGTTAGGTGTGGGAAAGTCCTAGCTTGGAGGGCTAGGTGGATAAAATCCTAACTTGGAGGGTTAGGTGTGGAAAAGTCCTAGCTTGTAGGGCTAGGTGGATGAAATCCTAACTTGGAGGGTTAGGTGTGGAAAAGTCCTAGCTTGGAGGGCTAGGTGTGGAAATTCCTAACTCAGAGGGTTAGGTGATTAGAAATCCTGGTGAGTGAAGCCGGGTCCTGGTGAGTGAAGCCAGGTTGACTGAAGTCCTGGTGAGTGAAGTTGGGCACGGAGTCTTAGTCCGAGGGACTGAGCACAAGTCAGGGGAGGCTGGGAGCCAGTTCTCTTGACTTATAGTGGGTTTGGCCTAGCCTGGATCGGTCTGGTGACCGATCAGGGAAGTTGGCACGGAGTTCCCTCGTGGATCGGTCTGGTGACCGATCCAGCGATGTCTGATCGGTCTGGTGACCGATCAGGCAACATACGGTGACTTTGGCAAACCTACTGATCGGTCTGGTGACCGATCAGGGAGCATACAGTGAGTTTGGAAAACTTTCTATGCGGCTCCTGATCGGTCTGGTGACCGATCAGGGAGCATACAGTGAGTTTGGAAAACTTTCTATGCGGCTCCTGATCGGTCTGGTGACCGATCAGGGTTACTATTCAGATCGTTCTGGTGAACGATCAAATGTCGTGAGTTCCTCACTATTGTTGGGGCAATCGGCCCTGAGATAATCTGGAGGATCATGATATTTTGATGTGTGGGCAATATGGTTAAGTTAGGATTTGTGTTGTTCTCACATATGTACATGAGTGTGCAGGTGCACAGGTATATGTGGACTTGGTTGACGTCTTCAAGTGAAGGATGACATGGAGGTAAGCTGGAGGCTTACGTGCGTATCCGAGGGACCATTGGATAGCAGAGATGATGAGCCGAGGGATGCGGACTTTGAGGCGTACGTGAAGGGTGGCATGGAGGCAAGCTGGAGGCTTGCTTGCGCATCCGAGGGACGAGGGCCAAAGATGAAGAGGGCGTGAAGGCAACAGTCAAGACTGCTGGTGGAGAGTCAACTAGGTTGAGAGAGGCTGAGTATGAGTGCTTGTACTCAGGGGTTAAGCCGGGAGGGTTTGAGTGCGAGAGAGACTTGTACTCGGAGTGAAAACCTAGGCTTAGGAGTATACCAGTCGACTGGCATTTGGGCAGTCGACTGGTATAGGCTGGAACAAGCTGGCAAGATTTGAACGTTGTACTGTAACGGTCAAATCTGAGTAGAACTAGTCGACTGCCCCAGGGGCAGTCGACTGGTAAGCGGCTGTTTCAGAATCGAGCCCTATTTTAAGGGGCTCGTTTCCTACCATTCTTCTTGACGAAACTTGCTTCGATAGGGCAAGTTAGTAGTCTTGTATACTCAGGAAGAGTCCTTGGTGTTGTGGCGAGGTTTCTCCACCCACAAGGAGCGACGAGTTCTAGCCGGAGGTTATCCGGGGATTGATCCACCGACGGATTGTTGGATTAGTCACCCGACCGGGGTGGATACCAACTAAAATCAGGTTGTTAGCATTGTTATTTCTTTTGCATTGTTATTTCCGCTGCGCTAACATCTTTGTAGAGATCAAAACGATCAAAGAAAGTGCATTCACCCCCCCTCTGCACACCTACACCGATCCTTCAACTATGACCGATCAGGATGGAGCCTGATCGGTCTGAGCATGTCCTGATCGGTCTGGTGACCGATCCACGACTTGGGATCGGTCTGGTGATCGATCCCGGAGAAGTCGCGATTTCTGATTATGCGTTGGGGACCAATCAGGATAGAGCCTGATCGGTCTGAACCCAGCCTGATCAGTCTGGTGACCGATCAGGAATCACTCTGATCGATCCGGTGACCGATCAGTAGCTGGCAACTTTAATTCGAAAACGCTGTCAGAGCTCTGATTTCATCTGTTTCTATGCTGATTCACTACTGATTTCTACTCCTAACTACTGATTGTTGATACTCTGTTGATTTGCTAAGCTAATGAGCTGCTAAGTGTGCAGGTGACTTAGAGATCATCCAAGGGAAGTCAAACGAAGGTTTTCGCTACAGTAGGTTTGTCCGTTTGTTTCCGCAGGTTGCAACGTCCTCTGGCGCGAGCTGCAACGGCTGAGGAGTTGATGACCTGGGGCTCAACTGGAGGGGTTTCAGTGAGTCCAGAGGAGGTCAGGGGTAGCTGGCTGAATGCAGGTGAGCAGCTGGGAGCTGCTGCAGAGGAGCGTGTGACTTGGCGATGGAAGCAGGATAAGCCAAGGAGTAGAGAAGGAGTTGTATTCTTCTTGCGACATCTCTTGTTCTACTTGTGCGATTACTCTGATCCATCTCTTGAGCAACTCTACTGTGAATCTTGAGCAACCTTGTGATACTTGAGCACTTGGAAGAGAAACAAGGAGCTTGGCGAGTCCATCAGCGAGAAGATACGAAGAAGGGAGTTCTTACGTGAGATCTGTGCTGAGTGGAGCTCAGTGAGAAGTTTGCTTGTGTTCTTGCGGTTCTAAGTGCTCAGTAAGGCTTCTTCTTGTGTTTCTTGTACTTAATACTTCATCATCTTGAAACGCTGTGGAGAGGTTACTCTACCGAGAAGCAGGTTGCATTCTATCCGGATTTTTCGGGGCTTGATCTGTCGACGATCAAGGGATCGCCCACCTCACGGGCACGCCAAGAAGTAGGGGCAAGTTATCCCCGAACCTTGTAAACGATCCTTGTTAGTGTTTGTAGTTTGCTTTCCATTTCTGCATGTATACTCTGTTTTGTTCTTGCTTCCGCTGTTGCTGCTAACATTCAAGTGCAGAAATCCTAAAAGCGAAAGAAGTTTTGTATCTGGCTATATTCACCCCCCTCTAGTCATCCAAGTTCTAACAAGTGGTATCAGAGCTTGAGGCTCTATACAAGCGGCTTAACATCCGAGAGTCAACCACCAATGGCCTTGAGAGAAGGTTTTAGCACCACACAACCTCCCTTCTTCAATGGAGCAGATTTTCAATATTGGAGATCGAAGATGGAGTATTATCTAAAGATGGACATCAACACATGGTTCGCTGTGAAGGAGGGTTTTTCCCCTCCAAAGGATGATGAAGGAAAAGAATTGGAATCTTGGCGTTGGACGGCTGAGCAAACCCGAAAAAGTGAAGCCGATGCGAAGGCGGTGATGACTTTGCAATGTGGGATGAACAAAGATCAACTCATCAAGGTTGGCCCCTTTATGAGTGCGAAAGATTTGTGGAATAAACTCATTGAACTCCATGAGGGAACTCGAGATTCGAGAATCGCCAAGAGGGATTTGTTCCTCAACCAACTACAAAACCTCTCCATGAAGGAGAGTGAGACGGTAAGTGAACTTCATAGCCGGTTCAAAGAAGTCCTCAATGGTCTCCATTCTATTGATGGAAAGGTTGAGAACCGCGACCTTGTAAGGTATGTGTTAAAGGCTTTCCCAAGGAATGCTTTGTGGTCATCTATGGTGGATGCCTACAAAGTTTCTAAGGATTTATCAATTGTAAAACTTGATGACTTATTTTGTGAAATGGAGCTACATGAGATGGCTAACAAAGGCCCCAAGGAGAAGGGGACTGCCTTAGTTGCAGAGGAAAAGACCAACAAGAAGAAAAAGGAGAAGAAGAAGGAAGTCTCTTCATCTTCATCCTCATCCGAGTCCGAGTCCGATTCCAAGGAGGATGACAGTGGGTCTTCTTCCTCTGAGATGACAAATTTTGTAAGAAGGATGATGAGAAAGAGTCGACGCTTCAAGGGTAAAGGTAACCCTAGTGAAGTTAAACTTGATAAATCTAACATTACTTGCTATGAGTGTAGCAAGAAAGGGCACTTAAAGAAGGACTGCCCAAAGCTCAAGAAGAAGAAGGATAAATCCAAGAAGAAGAAGAAGGCCTTGAAGGCCACATGGGATGAATCCTCCTCAAGTTCATCCGAAGAGGAGAAGGATGAGAAGAGTACACGACATGTGGCACTCATGGCATTGGAAGATCAAGAAAGCAGTGATGAATCGAGTGACTCATCAAACGCGGCTTCATCATCTTCGGATGATGAAAAGGTAATTACTCCCGAACTCGATAAATGCTATAGAACAATTGCATGCTTAACCGATTTGTTGAAAAAGTCAAAAAATAAGGTTAAGTTATTGAAAATTGAAGTTGAACAGTTGAAATCCTCTAAGGATGAGGATGTTGATGATTTACATGTAGAAATGTTAGAGGATGAAAATAAATCATTGAAGAGTGAAGTTGAGAAACTCAAGAGTGTTCTTGAGAAATTCTCAACAAGCTCAAAGACCTTAGATATGATTTTGAATGCCCAAAGGGCGGTTTACAATAGGGCCGGTTTTGGTTACCGACCTAAAGAACCTTCATTTGTTTCCTTGATGTCTAGGACTGATGTTAGATCACTTAAGACTCCTATGACTCAAAAGAAGGTGGTCAAGGCATGGGTGCCTAAGTCTTGCTTAGTAGGTGCTTTAGGTCCCAAGATTTGGGTACCTAAATCTTCTATTTTTCGAATTGTGTAGATTGTGATTAAGGGGGAGCATCTATCAACTTGGTTCGTTGATAGTGGGTGCTCCAAACACATGACCGATGATAGATTCTAATTCACTATATTTCAAAGAAAAAGTAGAGGTAATGTTTCATTTGGTAACAATGGTAGTCTTAAGGTCATAGGAATAGGAGACATTCAAATATCCGAATGTCTTAGAATTAAAAATGTTCTTCTAGTCAAGGGGATGACATTTAATCTCCTAAGTGTCAGTCAATTGTGTGATGCGGGTTACACAATTGATTTCAAATCAAGTCAATGTCTAGTTAGACAGCATAACACATTTGACACGGTACTAGTAGGCACAAGGATAGATAACATTTACTAAGTTTCATTTAAAAGTACTACTAATGCTTTTGTTAAGTGTTTCATGTCAAGAAAAGATGAGTCTAACCTTTAGCACCGGAGACTAGCACATGTGAACATGAAGAATATCCAGAAATTAGCCAACAAGGGACTAGTACGTGACTTACCAAGCATCAATTATGAAAAGGACAAACTTTGTGATGCATGTCAAATGGGTAAGCAAACAAAATCTGCACATAAAGGTAAAAGCACTATAAGTACTTCTACCATTGGATTTACTTCACATGGACTTGTTTGATTTTAGTACAATCATATCCTTGAATGGTAGTAGATATTGTTTTGTTATCATTGATGATTTTACTAGATATACATGGACCTATTTTCTAAAGTATAAGGATCAAACTTTAGATGTTTTTATTTCCTTTTGTAAAAGGGTTGAAAATGAAAAATCATCAACAATTAAAACAATAAGAAGTGATCATGGAGGTGAATTCCAAAATCAAAGGTTTTTAGAGTTTTGTCAAGATACAGGGTATAGGCATGAGTTCTCCACTCCTAGAACACCACAACAAAATGGTGTTGTAGAGAGGAAGAACCGAGTCCTACAAGAAGCTGCTCGATGCATGCTCAATGAGTACTCATTACCGGGGTACTTGTGGGCCGAAGCTGTAAACATAGCTTGCTACGTGCAAAATCGAGTCCTCATTCACAGATTTCTAGGAAAGACTCCTCATGAACTTTGGTTTGGAAAACCACCTACGGTTAAACATCTTAGGGTGTTTGGTTGTAAGGTGTTCATTCTAAACACTAAGGACCATCTTGAAAAGTTCACAGCAAAAGCTGATGAAGGGATACTGGTCGGGTACTCCCTAGTCAGCAAAGCTTACAGAGTCTACAACAAGAAATCTAGATTGGTTGAAGAGTCTTCTGATGTTGTCTTTGAAGAAATTCCCAAAGTAAATGATCAATCAGAAGATGTTGAAGGAGCTCAATTCGAACTTAGGCAACTGGTTTTGGATGAAAGTCCAAATGTTGTAGATGGTGGTGATGAGTCTGATGACGGTGAGCCTAGACAACTTATAGATCAGTCGGATCCTGAGGCTGAGCTTGTGTCAAGTGACACCATCCAAGAAGCACCACCAACACCAAGGACAACTAGGTTAGCCTCTAGTCATCCCCAAGACCAAATTGTTGGAGACATCCATCATGGGGTTAGGACTAGATCATTTTTAGGAATGAGGCTAATGAAGTTGCCCTAATTTTCGAAATTGAACCTAGAAAAATTGACGAAGCATTAAATGATCCCGATTGGATCATTGTCATGCAAGATGAACTAGGTCAATTCGAAAGAAGTCAAGTTTGAGACTTAGTCCCTAGACCGAAGAAGACCACCATAATTGGAACCAAATGGGTCTCAAAAATAAATTAAACCATAAGGGAGAAATCATAAGAAACAAGGCACGCTTAATAGCTAAGGGCTACAGTCAAGTTGATTGTCTTGATTTTAATGAGACCTACGCTCCCGTGGCACGATTAGAGTCCATCCGATTGATGCTTGCATTTGCAGCACATCGTGGTTTCAAACATTATCAAATGGATGTCAAATCGGCTTTTCTAAATGGTTTAACAAGAGAAAAGGTCTATGTCGAACAACCTCCGGGGTTTGAGAGTACCGAACTCCCAAACCACGTGTTCAAACTCAAAAAGGCACTTTATGACCTTAAACAAGCACCCCGGGCTTGGTATAAGCGGTTGTTGACATTTCTTATTGAAAAAGATTTTGTGAGAGGACAAATAGACCCTACACTATTTCTAAGGAGAGATGGTGATAATATATTTATAGCCCAAGTATATGTCGATGACATAATTTGTGGCTCGAACAATAAGGGCTATTTAAATGAATTTATTGGACACATGGAGAGTGAATTTGAAATGAGTCTAGTGGGAGAGTTGACTTTCTTCCTTGGACTCGAAATCAAGCAAACTCGAGATGGAATCCATGTGCACCAATCGAGGTATACTCAAGAGATACTCCGAAAATTTAACATGAGTGATTCGAAAGAGGTAACCACTCCTATGGCTACAAACACACGTTTAGACAATGATGAGAGTGGTAAACCTGTTGACCTAACTCAATATCGGAGCATGATAGGTAGTCTGCTATACCTCACAGCTAGTCGACCTAATATACTTTTTGTTGTGGATATGTGCGCTAGGTATCAAGTTTGTGCCAAGGAATCTCATTTAATTGCTATAAAAAGAATTTTGAGATACCTTAAGGGCACAATCGGAGTTGGTCTTTGGTTCCCCGTACCGAATCATTTGACCTAATTGGCTATACCGATTCCGACTATGTTGGATGCAAGTTGGACCGGAAAAGCACAAGTGGGGTTGCTAATTCTTAAGTTCATCTCTAGTTAGTTGGTCAAGTCGGAAGCAACATTGAGTTGCTCTCTGCACGACCGAGACAGAATATATCGCCATGGGAGAGAGCGTATCACAATTGTTTTGGATGATTCATACACTTGAGGACTATGGATTAACATACAAGGGTGTGCAAGTGTTATGTGACAACATTAGCACAATTAACCTAACAAAGAATCCAATCCACCATTCTAGGACCAAGCATATTGAAGTGCGTCACCACTTCATTAGAGATCATGTTGCTAGAGGAGATATTGTACTCTCACATGTAGAGTCAAATCAAACCTAGTGGACATTTTCACTAAACCACTCCCCGAGAATGAGTTTAGTTTCTTACGAAGGGAGTTGGGAATGTGTCGTGCTTCATAGGACTAAAGAGCATTCAAAACCCTTCATGATCATCTCAAAATTGTTGGGCAACAATTGGGTAACTTGGGGACATCTCACACAAACTATAAGGTTCAACAAAATGTTTTTGTTTGCTAGATATGGGGTGAGATGCTAGGATCAACCTAATTTCTCAAAATGTCAATGCATCCCTTGAGAAATTAGGTTAACGAGACAATAATCACTACGGTGACCAAGTATGGGAAAACCAAGGCATAACATATATGTACTTGGCTCCATGATCATACTTGGGCATTCCAATCAAGGAAACTTGATTGGAGACTTTATATTGACACAAACTTGGGTGAAGATTGATTGAATGTTTGTGTTTGAGTTTGCCTTCACTTTGGTGGAGCAAAATGATTTGTTAGACCCATAAGGGTCTTTGATCCTTCTTAAAGGATCAATTATAGTCATGGAAACACCTTTAAGATCGATAAACTTTCATCTGATCTTATCAGAAATCGATAGGGAGTCTGAAACTGAAAGTTTCAGATCGTATCAGAAAAAATCAGGGAGCCTGATCGGTCACTAGACCGATCAGGAGTATGTCTGATCGGTCCAACTGACCGGTCCAGCCAAATTGCGATACCCCTCTGCAATCTCTCTGTGTTGGCCTAGATCAGTCCACAGACCGATCTGGCTCACTGTGTGGATCGGTCCACAGACTGATCAGGAGGCTCACAGAAAATTTCGAAAACCCACTGTTCTCTTCCTGATCGATCAGCCGATCGATCAGGAGCCTGCCTGATCGGTCACCCTACCGATCAAGACCAGGCCAGATCGATCAGGCCGGAGCCTGATCGGTCTGGGCGCTCCCAGATCAAACGGTGATCCAATTCGATCACATTAAATTGCGGTTGGTGGACCGATCCACCAACCTATTCACTCCTCCTAAACCTTACATCTCCGAACCCTAGCGCCGAAATCCTCCCTCTTGCTCGTGCGTTCTACTTGCTGTGCGTGAGTTCTCCCTGTGATCCCTCCTCTTGCGCGTGAGCTCTTCTCCTTCCTGTGCGCGTGCGATTCTGCTAAGTTTCCCTGCGAGCTCTTCTCCTTCCTGCACCAAGTTAGGCGAGATCTGTGCGAGCTCAGCGGTGCGAGCTCTCCCCTTTCTTCTGCGAGTTTCTTGAAGTCTCTTTTTCGCTCAAGTTCTTGAGCTCATCCCCTACGCAAGCTCTCCTTCAAGCCCTCAGGATCTTCTCAATCAACTTGATGGCACCAAAGTAAGCATTTTGTGCGATTTTCTTTTGGTGTTTATCATTCTTACAGTTATCAATCATATATTTGCGCTAACCATGTTATTTCATATTGTGTCTTCTTTGTGTGGTGTGTGCCATTACCGTGACCTTGCCATGACCCTTCACTCTACTGATTAAACCTAACCATTTCCATTCTGTATCATGATCTGATTCTTCCCTTGATCAAATATTATCTCTTTGATTAAACTTATGTTCCTATGATCAATTCCATCTTGTGTTATAATTCATTATTGTGTCATCGGTTACATGATCAACCTCTATTGATTATAACCTCCCTTCATTTGATTCAACTTGTTGCCATGATCTTATTCCATCCTTTAGAAAATCCACTAAGGGCAAGGAACCCGCTGACGGGTCCTCCAAGGGCAAAGGCCCTTCATCATCTGCCCCTTCTCAAAGGCCTCAGCCTTCGTCAAGTTCCCGGTTCCCTAACGCTACTTGTGAGCAAGCATTCCAGTCCCGCACTTTCAAGTTACTTTCTTGTCGGTCCATTGATGGACCCTTCTTGTCTGAGCATTGTCCCTCCATCATGGAGGTGTTAGTGATATGAGAGAAGTGTCCTAAGGCAATTGCCTTATGATTGTAATCATTTATTTTAATAAATAAATATTCACTATTTGGGTATACATGTTTGTGTATTTGATTGAGATCTTAAACTCATTTACTGAATGTCCACAATACAATTCACAACATGAGAGAATTTGTGATGAATTCACAACTAGTGATTATCTCTACATGTGCAATTGTGAAGTATTGAAATTGCCCCTAGTCGATGAATTGATAAATACGGACACTATCAATTCTGTTGAGACTAGCATGGGTTATTCTCTAATCAGCTAATTCTCACTGGCTGGTGACATTGAGATGTCCGGAGATAAACATGAATGCTAGTTAAGGGAACTAGTTCATTGGAGTGACTGGCTGTAAAACTTCATATGGTAGTCTACATATAGATATGTCAGTGAAGTTCTTACTGCAGCTTAAGTGCGATGTTCCTTTGACTTGCGGTGTTCAAGTCATCTTGGTCATAGAGACTTATACTTTGACATCTTAAGCAAGCATCTCCAAGGAGGTGTGAACCCAGGATGATTGGGTATAAGCCGAAGTGCCCGAAGATGTTTGAACAACCTACAAAGGATTCACCACTCCTTGCGAGGAGATGTATACCCGAGGTCTATCGTCGGATTGTTACTCGAAGCCTCTGGCCAGAGCATGACATGTTCAGAGTATGAATCTCTTAAATACATGAGAGTAATTAGAATCCGTAGGACGAGAAAACGTTACTTGGGCTAGGTGTGACGTTGTCAGCCTAGTGGGGACTGACACACATAGACCATGTCCTGAACCAAGTGGGTATAAGATGGTGAAGGGAATGGGGCACGATTCATTATAGCTGCTGAAGGGTTTCAGAATTGTTTCTGAGGTCAACCGTTGATCTTTCGATTAATTGGGGATCATGATGTACTACTAGGTGCCACTCATGATCGTTCTATGATTAATTGATTAATTATAGACGGCCAACATAAATCGAAAGCCTATTTAGTCACACGCACTACGAGTAATCCGAGGGATTTAAAACGAGTTGAAAATTAGATTTTCCAATCAAGTGAGATTAAGTTTGGTTGAGCCAAACGATAAGTCGAATCTGAATTTTTCAGAGACGCGTCGGAAGCGTAAAATGGCTAAGTCTTTTGAAGACTTAATAGATGAATTAAATAAGTTTAATTTATTGGGGCGTGGCTTGGATGGGCCGGCCAAAGAGGGTCTCCATCCTCTTTGCTTGGTCGGCCACAACAAAGGGAGAGAACCAAGTTTTTGGTTCAATTTATAAAATAAACCAAGTGTGGTTTGTTTTATAAAATTATGGATGATATAAATTTTTAAACCAAGGTTTGGTTTATTTTTCATGGAAATTAAAATGAACCATGGATTGGTTTATTTTATAAAATCAATCATGGATTGATTTACCACTACTAGAAAAAATGCATTCAACAACAGTGAATCACTGTTGTCGTAGAGCAAATACCACTGTTGTTAAAGGCCATGTTGTTAAAGGGGGGGTCTACGACAATAGTGAATCACTGTTGTCGTTTTGGTCTACGACAACAGTTTGACAACAGTTTTCCACTGTTGTCGTATATCACATTCGACAACATTTTCACAACAGTTTTTCACTGTTGTCTTTTATTATATTCGACAACAGTTTTATAACCGTTGTCGTATATCAATAACAACAGTTTATCACCGTTGTCGTATGCCATATTCACCGTTGTCTTTTATTATATTCGACAACAGTTTTTATAACCGTTGTCGTATATCAATAACAACAGTTTATCACCGTTGTCGTATGCCATATTCACCGTTGTCTTTTATTTTATTCGACAACAGTTTTATCACTGTGTTGTCGTATGCCACCGTTTATCTACAACAACAGTTTAGCTTTAAAAAAATCTGTTGTGCGTTTGCACTGTTCCACAACAGTTTCATACCAATTTGACAACAAAAATATTTCCATTATATTTTCAATTAAAAGGCAATAATTTAACATCGAAACAAAAACTATATATATCAAACATCATCAACATATTTACAATAAAGATCCACCACAAGCTTTCTACAGACGAAACCACAAAAGTATCTTCTGTCCAAAAACCTTTCTACAGACGAAACCACTAAAGTATCTTCTGACCCAAATTACAAGAGTTCAAATTATATATAATTCTGACCCAACTAAACTTACAATGAAGTTCAAATCACAAAAATTATAGCTTGGAAGGTCAGATTAATGGTCTTCAAACATGATCACGAACAAGTCCCTGCAGCTGGAAAAAAGAGAACAAACACTCTAATTAGTTATTCTATTAAATTCATATGTCCAATAAAAAATGATCCATGAAGATATGTATCAACAAACAACAAAAATAACAAACTAACAAACAAACAAAAAAAAAAGATATGCATGTATCAGCACTTGCAATTATAAGGAAACTGCTAGCTTGGCTTATCTAGACATTTACAGCCTTGCAACCACTTTTCAAGGAAAATACTCAGACGACCATATTAAATATCTGACACATATTCTTGATTGATTGTTTGTGATTCAGAATCATATTCTGAATCACAAACTGTGTCTGTTTAGGCAAATAAAAAAATATATTGAAGAATTGCATCCAATCAGGGATGTTAGGCAGAACTGCTGAAGCTCCAAAATATATTGAAAAAAATGTATTGAACGAATTTCTATTGGATGAATGTGTTTATATTTATGTTAATTTCATACGATCATACAATTAGTTCATTGAGGCAGTCCTAGCAAACTGGATAAAACCCTTGATGAACACTCTCATTAATCCCTACCAATTAGACCTCGTCAAAGACAGATAGATTGACAAAGTCTTCATTACAAGATGGTCCTCACTCACACAAAGAAGGGGATATAGCATGTTTCATGCACACACAAGACTTTTTCAAGTATTTCAACTCAGTCTTTTGGGATATCCCAAAATGCATATGCACGTCAGTTATTCACCATTGCATGTGTTACCAATTGTTCACCAACAGTCAGAGACTAAAGCAGGGGGCTTGCTGTTGATTTTTTATGGCATGACATGTAAAGAGATGAGAATTGATTTTTGTGGCTCAGTGTTTACTGGGTTTGTAAGTTAAGGAATAATGTTAAATACCAGAAGGATCGTTGCAAAAAGATTCAGTTTAAAAGTTGTAATGAGAACATTTTGCTATGTATTTTATTGTTGGTCTTCTAAGATCTCTAAGGGATGGGATTCCATTTGGATGATACACAACTGTTAATCTAGGTTGGTAATTTTCCACCCATTTGCAAAATGGGTACATTAGAAAGCGTAGTTGGATCAAATTTCAAGGAAATTACCAAACTCCTTGAATGCCCTAGTATTAAGAAATATCTGAAAAAACTTTGTTGGCAAAAAAAAAAGAAGTACATCACTCAGGGCTTGATTGAAGACCTATGGTCTATGGATTTGAAACAAATGCCAAAAGTATTAAGACCCAAAATGTCTTACAAGTCAATTTGGCTAAGATCAGCCCACAGTAGCAGCCGTCGGGGCCGGCCAAGAAATCTAGCTTGCCATGTAGGCTCTTCGTTTTCATAAACAAAACCATGCTTTCTGTACAAATTCTTTGCCACTTCATTGTCAACGGCAACATGAACATAAAGATCATTTATGCCTGAAAACATAGTACAAATTTCGGTAAGTAAATTTCGAGATGCAATAAAATCAAGAACGAATAAGGTGAAAATATATGGCGTTCTCGTTGAGTTATGGCTACAGAGAGAATAAAGCGAACAAACCACAAGGTACATCTGTGTATTGTGGATTTAGCATGATTCCATTTTTAAGAAAATTATGAAATGACAAAGACATATAACATTGTTTCACTTTATGTCATTGATAATAGCTAACAAGTATTCTGAAAAATCCTAATAATTTCGATTTTATCAAATTGGTGTCACATAAGTCACATTCTCTCCAATTGAATAGGAGAAATTTCAAGTCGTGGTTCAGATTTCTGACTGGGACCCAAGGCATGAAAGAAATCCATGGTAGCAAGAAGAATTCTATAAATCTCAAAATAACAGATGCTTTCTGGATATATGCTTCTTCAAAAGTGACTAGTGAAATTGCCACTCAGAATATTTTCGTCGATTAACCTATGTGAACTGATTAACGACCAAAGCAAATTTCCTGAAAGATGAATATCCAAGTCATGCAAGGCAAGCACTAAATGCATCAAACTAAAAGCACCCAGCACCTCTCTCGAAATTAATTTCAAATTGTGATGGATTTATTAGGCCAACTAATAATTAATGTTTCTAGATGGCAAAGTAGCAACCTCGTGATGGATGACCGAGCACCTGAAGCAAACTAAAAAACATAATAAAACATGAAACTAAACTTGAAAGGAATCTAAATTTATGGGATTGGGGAATGCAAATTATCCTTGGTACGTTTTACAAAACACAATAAATATTTATACTTACTCCGCCATTAAATAGAAATTTCCTTATTTTCAATAGATCTATTGTCAAGTGAAATGATGCAGCGTAGGGTGAATTGAATTATTGAAACCAACACAAGGAAAATTTACCCCAAGAGTAGGCAACTATTTTAGATTTGGTAACTATTGCATATCCCAAGCCATTTCATTGCAGCTCACTGGCAACACACACATTACTTAGATATGCCCTCGTTAGACTAGCTCCCGGGACCTGTTCATGTTTTCATTTGGCAGCAAATTAATGTCGCCCTTGGATGCAATCATGACTAAGACAAAAAAAAATCAATAATATCAACATGTATAAATACAATAACAGCAGCAATGGAAGAGAGGATTGATTAAATTTTGGGAAAAAAAGGAAGAACGATCTTTAATGTATAATATGTTGTCTCATTTCAAGAGAGAATCCATGGCAGTTGGACAACAGAATATAATAGAAATAGTAGAGCTTAAATTAAACCTTCTTTTGAAGTAATGTGGACCAAGAAAAGCAGTGAAATGAGTTCTTGTTTGTGCAATAAATGGTCGAACAACATCCGATAGTTGTAAACCAAAGTTAACAACTTAAATTTGTTATTCATAGGGGGTAAAAATATGTTTCTATCCATCTTAAATCACGTGAATGTAGATTAATGAAAATGGTGAAGAAATTTCGAGAGTCTAATTGAGACTGGAAAAATATTTTTTAAAAATAGATAGAGAAAAGGAAAACCTCTTATTCATGCACATTGTGTAATAAAAGACAAGAGCATCTAAAACCCTTAGTGAAGGTATAATCCAAATATGCTTTGAGCAGAATGTACCTTAGGACGCTTTCCTGTCAATTCATCAGCCAATTTGATACATTGGTTGACATCTAGAGTTGCCACAACTATTCTTTCTTCTCCATTTTGAGAAAACTGCATATTTATATAAAAAAAGTCCTGTGACCTTATAAATTTAAATAAAAATTATAATCCTGTGTTTTTATACATTACAAAGAAAGAAGAAATAACAAAGCTTTTTGATTTCTAGGAAAAAAACATAAATCAATATTTCAGGAGAATAACTGACAAGAGACCAAGTAATGAAATCAATGGAACAGAAACCTTAAAGACAAAATACCAACACCTTTAATGTCTTCAGAAACTAGTACGGTCCTTGAATACGAAATTTAATCTATCTATACAAGAAGGGAAATCTTGAGTATAACCAAATAAATAATCACCTTTTCATTAGAGCTTTTTGGGTTATGCAAGAATTAAATATTTAAAATGTATAAAAGGTAAAACCATTTTAGATTGCAGCTTAGTTATCCCTAGCAATTTCATCAATTGGCCGTGCAATTGCAAGTATTCCCATTTTGCACAAGTATGAAAGACGAACTTCAAGAGAAGAAAATCAGCTAATATAATAAGTCACATCAAAGCATTGTTTTTTGTGAACATCAAGCTTAACTTAGGAAATTCCGTCTAAGATATATCTAATTGAAGTGACATGTAAGTCATCCTGAAATGTAGGCTGTTGGGAAGTTGAGGTTCTTACCCACATAGTCATTATGATGTTTCAAACATATAATTCCATCAAGCAACAGTCCTCGACATTTCAAGAAAAAGAGTCTCAATCATGAATGGATTTCATATGAGCAAAGTTGAAGCGTGATTAGCACATAGAAGATTCACCTTTTATGAATACATTGAACCATTGATTTATAGCCACCAGTGTAACATTAGAGATATTGAAGTTGATTTTATAGAACATATATAAGAATTAGCTCACTGCCTTATAGCAATTCATGTTCACCGAATGATCTTCATACCTTACAAGCAGAATAAAGTTCATCAGCATGTCTTAAGGACGGTGATAATGGAAGAGTGGCATTTATGCAAGCAGCTCTTTTAAACCCTATTCTTTTACCATCAATGCGGTCTTTCAATGCTTGGAACTCCCTTCTTCCAGATGGCGAACCTGATCCTAATAGAACTTGAAAACCAATAGATAGCATCAGCACTATAGGGACCTCATTGCCCAATCAAACCTTTTTCTTAGTGAAAAAAAAACGAATAGGGAACGACCACTAGGAAATAGATCGAAGGAAAGAACGCATTGCTCACCTCGCCGCCGGATGACTTGTAAAACTCATCGTAGAAGGTGCGGATCCTCAGGCGAACAGCGGCCAGGAGCTCTTCATCCGATTCGCACTCCTTCACGGACACAGAATCCACATCGAGGACTAGGGTTTCTTTCTCGCAGAGGCGGGAGGCAGCAGGCGTGGCGGCGCCTCCGCCAGGGACACGGGTGGCTCGGTACTGCCGAATCTGCGGGACAGAGACGAAGATGAGGGGCCGCAGGTGTTCCAGCTTAGCCGAAATGGTAGCTCTCGGGGCTTCCTTGGACTCAGGCGATGAAGAAGGGGGAGAGGCGTCGACTCGTGGCTGCGAGGGGTTTGTGTGAGGAGGGGGTTTTTTTGCAGTTGGATATCCACCGTTGATTTTGTTTATTGCTTGAACAACACAACAATACAACAACAACAGTTTAATATAACTGTTGTCTATTGTCATAATAGACAACAGTTTATCACATCAGA
>JAGFNQ010002358.1:0-26323 GCA_024364735.1 Boesenbergia rotunda | reverse complement strand
CATTTTTCCTTCACAAAAATAAAAGGATCAGAGATCTGAAACAACAAGGATGGCATATTAAAAAAAGAATAAAGCTAAAAAAAATGAGGGAGCAACATGAAAGATACTCATAAAAAAAAGAGAGTTTGAGATGAAGAACAGGAGAGAGGGTATTTTTAAAAAAAAAATGTCAGAAGTGGCTTGTAAAAGAGAGAGATAGTTGTGGTGATAAACAAAAACAAAAAAGGTGACCTTCAAGATTCCTCTTTTCTTCTTCCTTCTCTTTTTCTCAATAACGTTGAGACTTGAGATTCAAGTTGCATCAACCATCCTTTGGTTTTATTTTTCACCTAGTTGAGATTAGTTATAGTCTTTTGCTTCCATCATCTTCTCCTGTCGGTGGGTTTAAAATGATTGGAAAATAAGTCTCCTATGGACATTCTCCCTTCTTTGGATGGATGATTAAAATCGTAAGCTTATTTATTTTTTCAATATATGTCTTTGTCACTTGCAACTTCAAAAAGATACATCAGTATTTTTTATATCCTTTTTTAGTATTCTCTTTCTCTTTAGTAGGTGTCAAAATTTTATTCAGTCTTTCAGGCATCCTCTTGCTGTAATATCAATCCTTACTAAGTGCTGCTTTTGATTTTAACTTCTCATTGCCCTAGTCTATTTATCTATCTCTGCAACTCTCACAAGCCATCTCATTTTCACAAGCTTCAGAATCTTTCATATCTTCTGTTTGAAGAGGAGTTAGAAGATAATATCTAAGTCCTTCTCATTTCCAACTTCTCTTAGATCACTCTTAACAACCATAGTCTAGCCAACGGCTATAAAGATCAATAACTGTTTTAGGGCTGCAAATACATGACTTGTAACTATATAATAATAATAATTTGATATTGCATCTCTTCATGTTTTTTTATATGTTTCTTGCATTAGTTGATTCATTTAGATGGAACTTTTTTTATAAATGCCTTTTTGTGCCTATTGTGCATGTGAATTTTGTGCCATTTAGGCTGCATTTATTAAGGGGTAATGTAATCGAGTCTGTAATGTTATCAAGTCTGTAATGTAATGTAATGTAATGTAATTAATATTACATTACTATGTTTGGTAACGAGTTGTATGTAATCTTTGATTACAAGGGTGATTACATTCTTTTGTTTGGCGTCCATCATTTTTATAAGGAATGTAATTCATATTATTATAAAATGACAAAACTATCCTTATAATTAAATTTACATAATTTTATTCTCCCTTTCAATTAAAATAGACTTTTTATTTATGTAAAATCTCTAGGATTAAAATTTTTTTATTGGACACAAATTTGAGTGTACTTACACATAGCATATTAATTTACCGGCTAAGAAATATTAGGCCAAACTTAAATCCTTGAGATTAAATTTTTATACAATGCATAAACTTAAATCCTTAGGAAACATAAGGTCAAACTTCAAACTGATGAAACACAACCAAATGAAGGAAGAAATCCAAAAAAAAGTTAGTTTTCTTCATTAAAATTGTATTGATTTTCTAGCATATCCCAAACATCATTAAAAAAAGGTTGCAGTTCACAATAGAAAGAAATGACGACAAAATCTATAAGATTTACTCCTCAAATCTCTCCACTCAATAATGCTTTCATCCAAATTTCTTTCTCATCATCTGGTATGGTGAAGAAAATATCTGTAGTCTCATGATCACAATCAATTTTTCTTGTCGCTTTATGTCGCTCCAACATACTAAGGCCAGGTAACTTTGTTAAAACCTCATTGACTTTCATTCTTTTTTCAGCACCTTCATCATATTCCAATGCTTTACTCAATCGGTTACTCGCCTTGTTAAGTTCTTCCCCAAGAATAGTTGTCGTATCTCTAATAACTTAAGACAAATCTTTGGTACTCTCACTCTTTCTCTTTTTTGGCTTAGAACTCTCTTCATTTGATCCAAATATGAAGTCTTGGGCATATGAAGCAGAATCTCCATCAACACCTACACCCGAGGTTGAAAAAATCTTGTTAATCATTACGCCCGAGGTTGGAGAAACCTCGTTTATCATTTTTCCATCAACACCTACACATTCATCATCATTTTCATTTGCTATTTTGTCTAATTCTTCCACAATATCAGCAGGAACTTGAGCATCTTTCCCATACGCGCGGTCTCCACCAAAGATGATAAAAAGTTCATCATAATAAGGCAATGACTTGAATCTAAACTGTTCTGCATCTCCATGAGTCTACAAAAAAAAAAAAAAATCATATTTTAACTAAACAAATGAAAATAAAAAAAACCAATTCACTATCTTCAAGATCTCCAACCAATGCATTAATACAATGATTAGTTTTCTTTTTCTCATTATATTATTTGTCTTTAAACTAAGATGAGTCATAACTACAAAATAAATGAGATATCAATGACAACACATATTGAAAGTAATATATAACAACAACATACCGATTTTGATAAAAATAGAAAAAAAAAATTGAACAGAAGGTACAAAAAAAATTAAAAATAGGAAAAAAATTGATTGTTATTTTTAAACAGAAGAAATACCAATGTTAACAAACAAGATGAACAAATGGCATTGATAAAATAGCATTGATAAAAAACGATGGCATTGATAAAAGCAAACAAGATGAATCTGTAAGCCTTAAAAATATAACATATAACCAATTGTTTTGAAACCAATTATTTGATCGAATAAATCAAGGTTGTTTTGAACAGAAGAAAAAAACAGAAGGTAAAAAAAAAATTTAAAATAGAAAAAAAGATTGCATAGTACCAAAGCTTCACATGCCATTTGTACACGTTGCTTGAGGGCAAAGAAAAAAATTGCAAGGTTTTTCTTGATGAGCAAACAAGATTTGCCTTCTGTGACAAACACGATGGACAAGAAAAAGGTAGAGAAGCTAGAGGACAAAGAAAAAAACACGATGGACAAGGTTTTTCTTGATGAACAAACAAGATTTGTCTTCTGTAACAAACACGATGGACAAGATAGAGAAGCTAGAGGACAAAGAAAAAAAACACGATGTAGAGAAGGTAGACCCAAAAATTGCAAATCTCACCAAAAATTGATTTGCAAATCCTACAAATCTCATAAAAGCATACATTTTTTTCTTGGTGAGGGCAACCAGACAGAAGGTAGAGGCCTTGGGTGAGGTAAGTGGTGTTAGTGCTCGCCTCCTTCCGTTGTTGCTCGCCGTTTTTATCGCCGTTCGCCAAAGCCTCTCTTTTCGCCGTAAGGTTTTGATCGCAAGTAGGATATCACCGCTAGGTTTCGCAAGTATAGATTTTCACCGCAGGGTATAGGGTATATTTGGAATAAGTTAAATATTGGGTTTTGGGTATGGAATGTAATTGGATTACAGGGTTTTAGTTTTGTAATTGAGATTATAAATCTTGAACCACTTTTGTAATTAAAATTCCATTACATTGCAATTTTAAAATTATTCCAAACAAAAGAATCCAACTTGTAATGTAATCTTGATTATATTACAGGATCGATTACCCCTCACCAAATGCAGCCTTACTGTTCTTGTGTTTAATTTACAGTGTGTATTTCAGTGAGCTGTCTTTATTTCCATTGTTATGGTTCTATTTACTAAGGAAATTCTCATAGCTTAAAGGCACGTTTCAATGGAGGTTATCTTTTGCCCTTTTTACATGAGGTATGTAACTTGTAAGAAGAGCAATCAGATTCCAACTTATGTTTCCATAACTAACATTATAAAAAAATCAAGGCATATAAAGAACTTGGCATAGAGTATGTGAATCATCAGCTGTGCCTTTTTTTTTTTTAAACAAAGGCTAGGATATCCTCTTATCAATCTGATTGCAATTTGCTCTCTCTCATACATTAGCTGCGAATCAGGGCTACAAATAACATGGTCGTCAAATTAGAACTTTAATTTTTTACTATTTAACCAAAGGTTTCAAATAGTTGTGTTTTTTCAGATCACCAAATTTGCAGATCCTATCAATAAAGAGTAGCCAGAGTGTAACCGACAGGTCAATGTTCAAGATTGCATCTTCCTGTTCCATGCTTGTGGAATTAAACATAAGCAATTGCTATGAAATTTCTTTCAAGACACTTGAGGTGGTTGGGAAGGAATGCCCTAACCTTAAAGTTCTCAAAAGAAACTTGTTGAACTGGCTTGATCCTTCAGAGCATTCTGGTATTGTTCCAAATGATTACTTAAGAGCCTGCCCTCAAGATGGAGACAGGGAGGCTATGACAATTGCAAAGTTCATGCCGAAACTGAAGCATGTTGAACTTTGTTTTTCTAAACTATCAGTTACGGGACTCATTTCACTTTCAGAGGGATGTGGAGATCTTGAATTCTTGGATCTCTCTGGCTGTGCAAATTTGTCAAGTAGAGGGATACAGCAGGCTTCCGCCAATTTGAAGAATCTTAAGACATTCATCAGGCCCAACGTCTACATTCCAAGATCTGTGTTTCATACACAGAGATACGATCATTGGAGGTTGTATGACGAAAGGTTCCAGACAAATGTTTTCCAGTTGTGATCGTGGCCTGCTCTCATCAGTCTTTCTGATTATATATATAGAAGTATTACTTTTTCAAGGGTGCTTTGATGAGACTGCAGTCTATTGTAGACTCTTTTATAGAAGTTTATTCAAAAGCTTGTTAGCTAACAAGATTTGATGCAGTATACTTGCCTTCCCTGAAATATTTAAAATGTACTTATTGCTAAACTTGTCTACTTTCTTGGGAGCCACATCTACTCTTGGATGGCAAGGCATTTCTCTCATGTGAAATTCTCTGGTATCATCATCTATATTGTTCGGTTTTTTTTATTGGTCATCAAAATAAAATAAGAAATATTTGTGGAGGCTCATGTAAATGATCAATAATTTTAGAGTTGTCAATTTTACGGGAGAAAACTTCGTATAGTACCTTTTAGTTAGGATTTATTTTTTAGATGGTTGATTAATTGATGGAGGACCTAATAGTTGTACGGTAGTCTTGGGGCACTGCCCAATCTTTTTGAGCACTTTTTGATTTATTATGACAGCCAGTCTTGAGGCACTGCCCAATCTTTTTGAGCGCTTTTCGATTTATTATGACAGCTGTGGGGAATTTTCGTGATGTCGGGGTTGATCGTCCGAGGTTGAAAAAATCTTGTTAATCGTTTTTTTATAATAGTATTAAATCGATTTTAATTAAGTTAAAAGTCATGGCATAACATGCACAACTGATATATCATGTGAAATCGAAGTCGGAATAAAGTTTGTTAACTTAAGAGATATCAGTTAACATTGAAAAGAAAGAAAAGCAATTGTTAAAATGCCTAGCTACAATTAACCATCACACGGCATCGAACAAGATTAGAAACACAAGAAACAAGCATCATCTAGACAGATCAAGAATCATATATTGTGTTCCTTTTATTTTTAAAAGAAACAAAAAATGAGACATCCTGAACTCGTAGGCTTCAATCATGGCTTAAACTTCCTGAGGTCTAAAGCCTTGGCTTGGCACAGTGCCTTCCTAGCCCCCGACAAGCCTGAACATGAATCTATAGCCCTGCTGAAAGTGATCGCGAAGTAGAGATAGACGGTGCACAGGATTGCCAAGAGCGTTAACATCGTCAGGAGAAACCTGTGCCGCTGGAGCAGAATGGACCAACTATCAAACTCTTTGTCGCATGTGGGCGTCTTCTTCTCCAGTGGAGGCGATACAAGAATCATGGTTTGGCTTCTCCTTTGAGGGGATGACAATGATTCAAGAACCATCTCTTTTCAGCTCAAATTCCTGCTTGAAGAGTAAAAAAAAAAAAGAATTATACAAAGCAATTCTAAACAATGCTTATTTTGCTAGGTGATTGAGTCAGAGAACCTTGAACTCTTTCAATTACTGTTGAGGTCGATAAAGAGAACCGAAGAAAGGCAAAAGAAGATGGAAGAAAATATTCAACCAAACAAATTGCGTTGTGAGGCAGTGGAACCAAGAGAGAACTGGGGAACCGCCGAATACTCGCTTCGTACTACAATGTTTGATGTCTATTTATAGATAAAGAGTCAAAGGTAGAACGTCCCTGTTTGTTTAAATTCATATATTTGTTTCTTTGGTTTCTTTAGTGAGTAGTATATTTAGTGAGGATAGTGCCAAAAGATTGTGCCCTCCCACCAATTTGTTATGAATGAGTTAGGCCAGCATCCATCCCCTTAGGATCCAATGATTTTTTATTCATTTACAAAGTTTGGCGATAATTCACCATTCAAGAGTCTGAATAGGCTCAAGACCATTCCAAGTCAACCTCAAACTGAAAATGAAGCCAAACTTTTTTTTAATAATCCAGAAAATATTCACAATTAGGACTTGATATTTATAAGTTAAAACTAAAAGTAATATGCACTTTATTTTTTTTGGTCCAAAAGTAACTGTTTCTGATAGATATTTATTTTGTTTGAATAAGATAATTTGATATGCTAATGCTGCTATAATTTGCGCGCACACAGTCTAGAACTTCTAATAAATATAAATGCAGTCGCTTCAATTTGTTCTTGACCGTATAATTTACATAAACTTTGTTGGCAAAAAAAAAAAAAAAAGTATATCACTCGGCTTGATTGAAGACCTATGGATTTGAAACAAATATCAAAAGTATTAAGACCCAAAATGTCTTACAAGTCAATTTGGCTAAGATCAGCCCACAGTAGCAGCCGTCGGGGCCGGCCAAGAAATCTAGCTTGCCATGTAGGCTCTTCGTTTTCATAAACAAAATCATTCTTTCTGTACAAATTCTTTGCCGCTTGATTGTCAACGGCAACATGAACATAAAGATCATTTATGCCTGAAAACATAGTACGAATTTCGATAAGTAAATTTCGAGATGCAATAAAATCAAGAACGAATAAGGTGAAAATATATGGCGTTCTCGTTGAAACGTTATGGCTACAGAGAGAATAAAGCGGACAAACCACAAGGTACATCTGTATATTGTGGATTTAGCATGATTTCATTTTTAAGAAAATTATGAAATGACAAAGACATATAACACTGTTTCACTTTAATGTCATTGAGCTAACAAATATTCTGAAAAATCCAAATAATTTCGATTTTATCGAATTGGTGTCACATAAGTCACATTCTCTCCAGTTGAATAGGAGAAATTTCAAGTCGTGGTTCAGATTTTTGACTGGGACCCAAGGCATGAAAGAAATCCATGGTAGCAAGAAGAATTCTATAAACCTCAAAATAACAGATGCTTTCTGGATATATGCTTCTTCAAAAGTGATTAGTGAAATTGCCACTCAGAATATTTTCCTCGATTAACCTATGTGAACTGATTAACGACCAAAGCAAATTTCCTGAAAGATGAATATCCAAGTCATGCAAGGCAAGCACTAAATGCATCAAACTAAAAGCACCCAGCCACCTCTTTCGAAATTAATTTCAAATTGTGCTGGATTTATTAGGCCAACTAATAATTAATGTTTCTAGATGGCAAAGTAGCAACCTCGTGATGGATGACCGAGCACCTGAAGCAAACTAAAAACACAATAAAACATGAAACTAAACTTGAAAGGAATCTAAATTTATGAGATTGGGGAATGCAAATTATCCTTGGTACGTTTTACAAAACACAATAAATATTTATACTTACTCTGCCATTAAATAGAAATTTCCTTATTTTCAATAGATCTATTGCCAAGTGAAATGATGCAGCGTAGGGTGAATTGAATTATTGAAACCAACACAAGGAAAATTTACCCCAAGAGTAGGCAACTATTTTAGATTTGGTAACTATTGCATATCCCAAGCCATTTCTTTGCAGCTCACTGGCAACACACACATTACTTAGATATGCCCTCGTCAGACTAGCTCCTGGGACCTGTTCATGTTTTCATTTGGCAGCTAATTAATGTCGCCCTTGGATGCAATCATGACTAAGACAAAAAAAAAATCAATAATATCAACATGTATAAATACAATAACAGCAGCAAATGAAGAGAGGATTGTTTAAATTTTGGGAAAAATAGGAAGAACGATCTTTAATGTATAATATGTTGTCTCATTTCAAGAGAGAATCCATGGCAGTTGGACAACAGAACATAATAGAAATAGTAGAGCTTAAATTAAACCTTCTTTTGAAGTAATGTGGACCAAGAAAAGCTGTGAAATGAGTTCTTGTTTGTGCAATAAATGGTCGAACAACATCCGATAGTTGTAAACCAAAGTTAACAACTTAAATTTGTTATTCATAGGGGGTAAAAATATGTTTCTATCCATCTTAAATCACGTGAATGTAGATTAATGAAAATGGTGAAGAAATTTCCAGAGTCTAATTGAGACTGGAAAAATATTTTTTTAAAATAGCTAGAGAAAAGGAAAACCTCTTATTCATGCACATTGTGTAATAAAAGACAAGAGCATCTAAAATCCTTAATGAAGGTATAATCCAAATATGCTTTGAGCAGAATGTACCTTAGGACGCTTTCCTATCAATTCATCAGCCAATTTGATACATTGGTTGACATCTAGAGTTGCCACAACTATTCTTTCTTCTCCATTTTGAGAAAACTGCATATTTATATAAAAAAAAGACCTGTGACCTTATAAATTTAAATAAAAATTATAATCCTGTGTTTTTATACATTACAAAGAAAGAGGAAATAACAAAAGCTTTTTGATTTCTAGGAAAAAAACATAAATCAATATTTCAGGAGAATAACTGACAAGAGACCAAGTAATGAAATCAATGGAACAGAAACCTTAAAAGACAAAAATACCAACACCTTTAATGTCTTCAGAAACTAGTATGGTCCTTGAATACGAAATTTAATCTATCTATAAGGGAAATCTTGAGTATAACCAAATAAATAATCACCTTTTCATTAGAGCTTTTTTGGGTTATGCAAGAATTAAATATTTAAAATGTATAAAAGGTAAAACCATTTTAGATTGCAGCTTAGTTATCCTAAGCAATTTCATCAATTGGCCGTGCAATTGCAAGTATTCCCATTTTGCACAAGTATGAAAGACGAACTTCAAGAGAAGAAAATCAGCTAATATAATAAGTCACATCAAAGCATTGATTTTTGTGAACATCAGGCTTAACTAACTTACGAAATTCCGTCTAAGATATATCTAATTGAAGCCGCATGTAAGTCATCCTGAAATGTAGGTTGTTGGGAAGTTGAGGTTCTTACCCACATAGCCATTATGATGTTTCAAACATATAATTCCATCAAGCAACAGTCCTCAACATTTCAAGAAAAAGAGTCTCAATCATGAATGGATTTCATGAGCAAAGTTGAAGCGTGATTAGCACATAGAAGTTCACCTTTTATGAATTTATTGAACCATTGATTTATAGCCACCAGTGTAACATTAGAGATATTGAAGTTGATTTTATAGAACATATATAAGAATTAGCTCACTGCACTTATAGCAATTCATGTTCACTGAATGATCTTCATACCTTACAAGCAGAATAAAGTTCATCAGCATGTCTTAAGGACGGTGATAATGGGAGAGTGGCATTTATGCAAGCAGCTCTTTTAAACCCTATTCTTTTACCATCAATGCGGTCTTTCAATGCTTGGAACTCCCTTTCTTCCAGATGCCGAACCTGATCCTAATAGAACTTGAAAACCAATAGATAGCATCAGCACTATAGGGACCTCATTGCCCAATCAAACCTTTTTCTTAGTGAAAAAAAAACGAATAGGGAACGACCACTAGGAAATAGATCGAAGGAAAGAACGCATTGCTCACCTCGCCGCCGGATGACTTGTAAAACTCATCGTAGAAGGTGCGGATCCTCAGGCGAACAGCGGCCAGGAGCTCTTCATCCGACTCGCACTCCTTCACGGACACAGAATCCACATCGAGGACTAGGGTTTCTTTCTCGCAGAGGCGGGAGGCAGCAGGCGTGGCGGCGCCTCCGCCAGGGACACGGGTGGCTCGGTACTGCCGAATCTGCGGGACAGAGACGAAGATGAGGGGCCGCAGGTGTTCCAGCTTAGCCGAAATGGTAGCTCTAGGTATAGAGTACGGACAGATGAAGCGGTGGCGGAGACGGATCGGAGATGGGATGAAGGGGACGGAGAGGAGCAGGGGCGAGGAGACGTCGGTGAAGGAGACCAGCGGCATCATCGCTCCGCTTTCTCCTCCTCCTCCTTCTCCGTTCGTTAATGCGTATCAACCACAAAAGGCGGAGTTGGGAGGCGAAAGATAAAATTCGATGCGTGGAGTGAACTCCAGCGCCAACGATTTTTTTATTCCCATCTTGAATAATAAATTGTCATGCGGCATGCCGCATGCCGCATGCCGCATGCCGCATGCCGCATGCCGCATGCCGCATGCCGCATGCCGCATGCCGCATGCGGCAACAAATAAAAAAAATATCTTAATTATTAAAATGGTAAAAAATATATAAATTACTTTTAAATCCTCAATTAAATTTTAAATTTTATACTTCTCTATGTAAAAAAAAATCATTTTCATTTTCTACATGTAAAATTTTATTTACTTTAGCTCCCTAATAAATATTATTTTACCTAATTATTCTTATTATTTCTAAGTACAAAATATCTAAAATGAGATATAGTTCCTCCTAAATTCAGTATCATATAATTAAAATCTAGTATATTTTATATCAAATTAAGTATCACACTTTTTATACATATAAAAAGTCCAAGAAAAAATATAATTCTTAAATTCAGTATATTTCAATTAGAATTTAATATACGTTCTATCAAATTGAACAGAATTATTTTTCTACCGAGCTAATTGATTAGGAGATCGTACCTAATTACTCTTATTATTTTTAGGTACAAAAAATCCAAAATGAAATATAGTTCCTCCTAAATTCAGTATCATATAATTAAAATCTAGTATATTTTCTATCAAATTAAGTATCACACTTTTTATACACGTAAAAAGTCTAAAAATAAGTATAAATTCTTCCTAAATTCAATATATTTCAATTAGAATTTAGTATATATTCTATTAAATTGAGCACAATTCTTTTTTCACCGAACCAAATTGATTAGGAATTCATACCGATTAATTAACTTAGGATGAATTGATTAGGTCATACTCAATTTGATATAAAATATACTAAATTTTAGTTAAATGATGCTGATAGAAAGAATTATACTTGATTTTAGATTTTTTATACCTAAAAAAATTAAGGGGTAATTCGGTAAATCTGTAGTTGAAACATATGAAACATTATATGTAGAGAGTGGAAATAAATTTTTTCTGATGCAGGTACTAAGAAGAAAATTGAGTTTGTATACAGGGGAGTTTAGGATAATTTTCCCAAAAAAAACATCACTTAATTTTAAAAAGTTAAAAAATCGCCTACCCTATTTTTCATATTAAAAATGATCTCGCCCCAAAATAATTACTATAGCATAATTAAAAATTTTAATTTGAAATATTATCTAAAAAATTATTTATCAATTTAATCAATATAAATTAAATTTTATTAATATTATTTTTTAAAAAATTAAAATTATTATAAAATTATTAGAACAGCTATTCAATAATTATTAGTGCAACCAATGATTTCTATAAAAAAAATTATACAGAAATATTTTATGTTTGAAATTGCGATTAAAAAAACTTTAATTCTGTCAAAAAGATTATACAATTACAAAAGGTCTTACCAAAGTTTCTCTAGATGTCAGAGCATACCAACACCAAAAGCATGGATTATGGTGAGATAAAAACGAGAGAAAGAGCGTTAAAGATTAAGGGAGTGTTTGGGAGAACTTCTGTTAGTTGCTTTTTAGATTCTAGCTACATAAAAGTACTTTTGAGTGTTTATGAATACCAGATTCTACTTTAACTTCTATAACTTTTAGCCAAAAGCTGGAAGCAAGAATTTGATATTTTTTTCTGCTTCTGCTTTTTTGCTTATGGTCTAGAATTAAAAATAGACATTTATACCTTTAATAATTTATCATTTTACATAATTGCCACCATAGTTTTAAATAAAATTTTATATATTCATATAATTTATATATTCATAATTTTTTTAATAAATTTTTATAAATTTATATAAATTTGTCATTTTTTATATTTTTATTTTTATTAATTATATATTTTTTAAACATATATATTATTAAAAAATTAATTTTGATATAATATTCAAAATATAATAATAAATATATAAAATATTATTGATGGTGTATCAAAATTATATTTAGATAATTAAAAATAATAATTTATATGGTTTAAGGATATTGTTGTCATTTAACTAAAAATTAAGCTTGGAAGCAATTATTCACCAAACACTCAAACTTTACCTTGTATCAGCTTTTAGCTTCTATTTCCAAACACTCCATACTTTAGCTTCTCACTGACTTCAAGATAATCTCTACAAGAATCACTTTTCAAGAAGCAAAAGTTCTCCCAAACACTCTCTAAATATCGTTAGGCGGCGGATGTGCATACTCCACGAGAATAATGAATTAGGGTTACACATTATATTTATACAAACTCTGACTATATAGAGGTATTTAGATGAAAATATCCTATATTATTCACATGTCAAATCACCTAGTGTTTTAGAAATAAAACATAGCATGACCGTTGTGTTTGAGAACACAACCGTGTGAAAACGCAATCGTGTTTTGTCACTAGGGAATATAATTCTAGCATGAAGCATAGCCAAGCTGTGCTTCCTTCCATGATCGTGTCATGGTGTTCGTCACCCATTCCCTACTTGTTCTAGAAAGGAGCTGCGACCGTGTCCGATATGAACCACATATACTTCAACAATTTCCACCTTGACAAGTATCCACCCGTTGGAAGAAAAATGCACACATGAGAACTTCACTTGAAACACCGAGTCGGGATGCATCCCCTCTAACAACCAGATAAATTGAATTGTTTGAACTTATGTGCAATAACTAACTTTGTTAACATGTTTGTAATATTGTCAGAATTGTAAACCTTTTCAAGTCATATTTTACCCGAAGATATTAGCTCCCTATTTTTTCTGAAATTTTATATCTATATGTTTGGTCCTCGATACACTTGATTTGTCACTAAATAGATGACATTCTGGCTATCACAATACAACTTGACACTATTTTGTTGAACACATAGTTCTTTGACTAGTTCTGTAAGTCATAACGTTTCATTATCAACTTCTACTATTGTCATGTACTTTGACTCGATAGTGGATAATGCAATTATAGGTTGTATCATAAAATTTCAACAAAATTATCATCTTTTGCCACCATGAACTTCCAACAAATAGATCCTCCCACGAGAGTAAACACATATCTTTTGATAGATCTTCTGTCATCCAAATCTCTTGCATAGTCTGTTAGGATCGATATGTCTTGCTAGAGGGGGGTGAATAGCAAATCGTCTAATCTTCTTGTACCTACGTTGTTAGTTGCACAGCGGAAACAATAATAAAAACAATAAACAATGCTAACAAGAAGGGTTTACTTGGTATCCACCCCGGCCGGGTGACTAATCCAAGAATCCGTCGGTGGATCACTCCCCGGATAACCTCCGGCTAGCCCGCGTCGCTCCTTGTGGGTGGAGAAACCTCGCCACAACATCTCGGACACTATCTGGGCACAAAAGACTACTAACACGCTTTACCCAAGCGAGTTTCGTCAAGAACCCCCAGCCCGATCGAGTCCCCCTTTAAATAGACTCGGGCTGGAAATCACGCCACCAGTCGACTGCCCCCAGGGCAGTCGACTGGTGCCAGCCAAATTCGACCGTTGCGCCCCAACGTTCGAATTTTAGCCAACTCACCAGCCACCTACCAGTCGACTGCCCCCAGGGCAGTCGACTGGTCCCAGGGCTGAGACCTTTCTGTGAGTTCCATCAGTCGACTGCCCCCAGGCCAGTCGACTGGTCTACTCACCCACCTAAGGTTACCCTTCCTGAGTACATTCCACTCCGCACTCAACCCCTAGGATTTCCCGAGTACAATCACTCAGCACTCGTACCCTCACGACTCGACTGACTCCTCCTCCGCAGCCTCGACTGTTGCCTTCGCGCCCTCTTTATCTTCGGCCCTCGTCCCTCGGATGCGCACGCAAGCCTCCAGCTTGCCTCCATGCCATCCTTCACGTACGCCTCGAAGTCCGCGCCCATCAGCTCATCGTCCCTGCACTCCATGGTCCCTCAGATGCGCACGTCAGCCTCCAGCTGGCCTCCATGCCATCCTTTACCGTACTGAGGCCGTCCAGTCAGGTCCATATGCGTAACCTGTACAACCTGCACACTCCATATACGCATATCAAATACAAGGGTAAACCTAACTTAAACCCTTTGCCCAAACATCAAAACCCATGGTCACTCCGGACCATCCTAGGGCCGATTGCTCCAACAATCTCCCCCTTTTTGATGTTTGGCAATTCGTTTAAGTTAGGGAAAGCAAGATAGTAGTAATAGCAAAAACCATGCTAAAATAAATGCATATGCAATGCAAGCATGGATCCTATCCCAAGGCATCCTACACCTAACCCTCCGAGTTAGGATTTTTTTTTCACACCTAACTTCCCAAGTTAGGAATTTTCACCAAAACGGGTTTTTTTAAAGCTTCTCCCAAGCTCCCCTACATTGGACTTACAAAGGCTTTTTAAGAACCTCTCCAAGGTTCCCCTTCCACTAACAATGGAGCAACCATGCTCCCCCTTAATCTTAGCTCACCCTAAACCTAGGGTTTCTAGCAAAGGTAAGTTTAGTTTCCCAACTTAAACCCAAACTTCTCCCCCTTTGCCATACATCAAAAAGAGCCCAACAATATCCAATTATTGGTTCTTTACATCCCCAATGATCCTAAACATAGTGTACTAAACCCCCTTACACTTGTTCCTTGTCATTTGGATCCCAAGTCAGCTGCTGGATACCCACACCAGCCCTGACCAGTCGACTGCCCCCAGGGCAGTCGATTGATACTCTGATAATTAGTTTTCTGGCCGAATTTCAGAAACGCGCCAGAAATTTCACAAATCTCTAAAAATTTCCAAATTTCGTGGAGAACTTTGTGGAACCTATACCTACTTGGGAAAAATACATCAACCCATGTATCTATCACCATTCCCAAGTTTGACACAAAACCCAAAAATTTCAAAATGAAAATCAAGGCAATTAGGAGGCAGCCTCCCCCTTTACCCATGCCTTCTCCCAATTTTCATTTTTCCCAGGCTAAGTTCTACCCAACTTAACCTCCTAAACACCATGTTGAGTCATACACAACCCAACACCCGAGTTCTTCCCCCTTTGACACTCTTATTGCATTGCCCGAGACAATCTTTCCCTAAGTGACAAAAAGAACTCAACAAAGGTCTAAAAACTCTAAAGTTTGCAAGCACACTTGCTAGGATATACCCTATCCTAGAACACCATGATATCATGGAAATATCAAGTGTGCTTAACTTTTGGTACACATCTAAGTTTCTTAAGAATTTTGCATTAAGTATCAACTTTCAAATTCGTTTCTAATTCCATGTGTTTGTTAAATCTACCCATCATAATTCAACACATGGAATTGTCCTCAATGTTCCCTATTTAACCTCTAAATCTTAGATACCTAGGGAACCTTATCAATCCTTCTTGATTTCCATAAAATCCAATAAATTCTTATCAAATCATGGGATAACATTTTATTCAAGGAATATGAAATCAAAACCAAGACTTTTAATCGTAAACCATATCCCATAACCAAATTTGCAATTTCTGATTAGCCAACATTCTCATTTTCCATTTCAGCCTACGGACCAGTCGACTACCCACTGGGCAGTCGACTGGTCCCAGGGCTGAGACCTTTCTGTGAGTTCCATCAGTCGACTGCCCCCAGGCCAGTCGACTGGTCTACTCACCCACCTAAGGTTACCCTTCCTGAGTACATTCCACTCCACACTCAACCCCTAGGATTTCCCGAGTACAATCACTCAGCACTCGTACCCTCACGACTCGACTAACTCCTCCTCCGCAGCCTCGACTGTTGCCTTCGCGCCCTCTTCATCTTCGGCTCTCGTCCCTCGGATGCGCACGCAAGCCTCCAGCTTGCCTCCATGCCATCCTTCACGTATGCCTCGAAGTCCGCGCCCATCAGCTCATCGTCCCTGCACTCCATGGTCCCTCAGATGCGCACGCCAGCCTCCAGCTGGCCTCCATGCCATCCTTCACCGTACTTAGGCCGTCCAGTCAGGTCCATATGCGTAACCTGTACAACCTGCACATTCCATATACGCATATCAAATACAAGGGTAAACCTAACTTAAACCCTTTGCCCAAACATCAAAACCCATGGTCACTCCGGACCATCCTAGGGCCGATTGCTCCAACATAGTCTACATCTACATATCCTACAACTTAAAGATTATTTTTGATGGGTATTATTATCCCTATTAGGTTAGCTTATTTGTAAGTTGCACATGTAAATACAATCTGAACTCTTTAAAGTGACCTAACTTATGTTTATTTGGTTTCGAATTATTGGATACGGATTCAATGTATAGAACCCTTTAACCTAATCTGTTATTATCTATGAGTTGATAACAGACTAAATTCATATATAAAGGGGAGGTCCCCAAAGGTTTAGAGGATCATCTTGACAGAGCTCTTAGTTTCCCATTGACCTAGAGTTATTTCGGCGTCGTCAACCCTAAGCCTCATAGAATATCCTCCTTCTTCTTTCCATTGTATTTTCTTCCACAGGAATCAAGCTATGACGCTAGACAAGGATATGTCTTTTCAATCAGGTTCATTTTCTTTTTTATTGTGATTTTATTATTATTATGTCATGATTCGTAGAAACAATAGATTTATGCTCATATATCATGTATTTTCTCGTTTGAATTTTTATTTCTAATCTAGAATTAATACGGTTAGGAGAAAATGCAATTTCTATAACTATGAACTTCCAACAAATGGATCCTCCCATGAGAGTTAACACATATCTTATGGTACATCTTCTGTCATCTAAATATCCTACAAGTCTACATCTAGTTATTTTGCAACTGAAGGATCATTTTATTGTTTGCTAAATAAAATGTCATAATCTATAGTATTTTTTAAGTATCTAAAATCCACTTGACTATATCCAAATAATGTGATATATATTTTTGTTAAGGAAAATGGTATGCTCAGTGAAAAAACTTAATAAAAATCTTAGTAAATGATGTGACACTTTGCATGCACATGTCCGATTGCCGCCTAGACACTATCGGTGGCTTCCGGTCATTGACCCGAATCAAACTATACCTTGGGGGTTACGGTGAACCCGTCGGGAATCGCTGTATATAAAGTGTCGCGTCATTCACTGAGATTTGTATTGAGTTTTTTCACTGAGCATATTATTTTCCGTAACAAAAATATATATCATATTATTTTACTGCAACACAATATTTTCCACCAGTAAAATTAAATTACATATATATATGTATATATCACAAATATCTATCTCTTACAACCAAAAGTGTATGTTGGGACCGGTAAGAGAGCTAGAGGGGGGGGGGTGATTAGCTCCGATCTTTGCTCGTTGATGATTTGTTACGGCGGAAGACTTGAGCAATGCTAACACTAAGGATTTACTTAGTATCCACCTCCTTGAGGTAACTAATCCAAGGATCCACTCTCCTCACTCATACACTATGAAAGATCTCCTTCTTGAGGTGGAGAAACCTCTTACAAGCTTACAAGAAGATACAACAAGAATTCAAGCAAAAACAAAATGAAATCTTACAAGATTTACAATGATAAGCTCTCTTTGCTTTCCTTGCTATCTTCAAGCTTAATATCGCCTCTAGAGCTTTGGAAGTGCAGCAACACTAAGCCCCAAAGCCTCTCTTGAAATGGCGTGGAAGAAGGAGGAGAAGTGTAGAAGAAGCTATGAGCGATACCCTTCAAAACCTGGGTGAAAACCCTAAATACCTAACGCCTAAGATTTCTGAATCGATTCCCCAATCAATTACCACGTCAGACTTTATCGTTCAACGGCTAGTTTTTGAACCGTAATCGATTAGCTAATCGATTACAAGCACCCCGATCCACCTGGACTTCACCTAGTCCCACTAGGTGTGCCTAGTCCCCCTAGGTTTTTTGAAATGCCAGCGTGCGATCTCCCCGATCCACCTGGACTTCACCTAGTCCCACTAGGTGTGCCTAGTCCCCATAGAACTTTTCCTATGCCAGCGTGTGATCTCCCCAATCCACCTGGACTTCACCTAGTCCCACTAGAAGTGCCTAGCCCCCCTAGGACTTTTCAATCAAGTCTCCAGTCAACCTTGACCCACTTTGTTGGGACCGGGTGCATGTCGACAAGGATACGAGTTTGTAAAATTTTAAATTTTTACGTGCAGCGGAAGAATTTGCATAAATAATTTCCTAAATTATTTTAACTTCGTATCTAGCATGCGACCTTATAGTGTATCGACATAATCATAAAATAAAAGTTTGCGAAAAAGTAAACTAATTTACTTTTATACCTCGCATAACTCGAAGAAAGGGACGAGATCCAACCGTAGCGTCCCTTGGAAGCTTCGCCTCTATTCGCGTCCACGCCGAGTTCTCTTCGGGATGACTTCGCAAAGTCACGAGTTTTGTGCCGACGAGAACTACTAGATTCTCTATGGGCACAACTTAGAAGATCAAGAGAAGAATTAGGAAACTAACCAACGAAGTAACGGAATCGAATTCCGAGAAGAGAGGAGTCGCTATCCGCTTCTTCTTCTTCTTGTTCGGGTTCTCCTTCTTCTTGTTAGCTCACGCCAACCTCAAGGGGAGGAGAGGGTTGCGCCGACCCTAGATGGAGGAAGGTGGGCGCCGGCCCTAGGTCTCCTTGTGGGCGCCGGCCCTAAGGGAGGAGAGGGGAGGGAGAAGAGAAGAGAGAAAGAGGGAGAGCTCTATTTCGATTATCCAAATCTTAGGAATCCAAGGCTTGCCTATGGTTCCTTATATAGTAGCAACTCCTTTGCTAAGTCTCCCTCTTAACGGAATTAGTTATAAGAAATTTATCTTATAAATTTTTCTTATTGATTATTCCGTTTAAGCCTAGTTTTATTATAACTAATTTATAATAAAACAAATTAGTTATCATAAGAAATTTATCCTATAAATTCTCTTATGAATTTTATTATAACTAACTTTATAATAAAACTAATTAATTATCATAAGAAATTTATCCTATAAATTCTCTTATGAATTATTCCGTTTAAACCAAGTTTTATTATAACTAATTTATAATAAAACAAATTTTTCTTCTCTTTAAATTATAGAATAAATTTTATAAGAAATTTATAAACTTTCTTATTATGGAAAAATCAATTCATAATTGATTTTATAAAATTAAAATAAACCAATTCATGGATTATTTTAATCTTCCATAAAAGAATAAATTTCTATAAATTTATTTATATAAATTTCTTTATATAAATTTATTTATCCATAATTTATAAAACAAATCGCGCTAGATTTATTTTATTAATTAAACCAAAATTAATTGGTTTACTCCCTCTATTGTGGCCGGCCATCCAAGGAGGGTTGGCACCCTCTTTGGCCGGCCCAAACCGAGCCGAACCAACGCGAATTAAACTCATTTAATTCGCCCAAAAAGCCTTCAAAAGACTTAGCCATTTTTTAGCTTCCATTGCGCCTCTGATTAACTCAGATTCGACTTATTTCTCTTGATCGGAAAATCCAATTTTCAACTCGTTTTAAATCCCTCGGATTACTCGTAGTGCGTGTGACTAAGTAGGCTTTCGATTTATGTTGGCCGTCTATAATCAACTAATTATAGAACGATCATGAGTGGCACCTAGTAGTACATCATGATCCCCAATTAATCGAAAGATCAACGGTTTGACCTCAGAAGAAATTATTCTGAAACCCTTCAGCAGCTCTAATGAATCGTGCCCCATTCCCTTCACCATCTTATACCCACTTGGTTCAGGACACGGTTTATTTGTGTCAGTCCCCACTAGGCTGACTACGTCACACCTAGCCCAAGTAATGTCTTTCTCGTCCTTTGGATTTCTAATTACTCTCATGTATTTTAGAGACTCGCACTCTAAACATGATATACTCTGGCCAGAGGTTTTGAGTAACAATCCGACGATAGGCCTGGGTATACATCTCCTCGCAAGGAGTGGTGAATCCTTTGTAGGCTGTTCAAACATCTTCGGGCACTTCGGCTTATACCCAATCATCCTGGGTTCACACCTCCTTGGAGATGCTTGCTTAAGATGTTAAAGTATAAGTCTCCATGACCAAGATGACTTGAACACCGCAAGTCAAAGGAACATCGCACTTAAGCTGCAGTAAGAACTTCATTGACATATCTATATAGATTACCATATGAAGTCTTACAGCTAGTCACTCCAATGAACTAGTTCCCATAACTAGCATCCATGTTTATCTCCGGACATCCCAATGTCACCAGCCAGTGAGAATCAGCTGATTAGAGAATAACCCATGCTAGTCTCAACAGAATTGATAGTGTCCATATTTATCAATTCATCGACTAGGGATATTTTCAATACTTCACATTTGCACATTTAGAGATAATCACTAGTTGTGATCCCATCACAAATTCTCTTATGCTGTGAGTTGTATTGCGGACATTCAGTAGATGAGTTTAAGATCCCAATCAAATATACAAGCATGTATACTCAAATAGTGAATTATCATTTATTAAAATAAATATTTTACAATCATAAGGCGATTGCCTTAGGACACTTCTCTCATATCACTAACAAACTCCCACTTGGCCTAATGTCAATCGCTACGGTATCCAATACCACAAGCTCTAACATGACCCTCAAACTTGCTCTGAGGCAAGGCCTTTGTTAAAGGATCCGTTAAATTCCTTTCAGTGGGAATTTTCTCAATTTGTATGTCATTCCTACTTATAATCTCTCTGATCAGATGATAGCGGCGAAGCACGTGTTTGGATCGCTGATGAGACCTTGGTTCCTTTGCTTGTGCAATAGCTCCATTGTTGTCGCAGTAAACCGGCACTGCATCATCAATGGTTGGAACCACGCCAAGTTCGGAGACGAACTTCTTGATCCAGACTGCTTTCTTTGCTGCTTCCGAAGCTGCGATATATTCCGCTTCCGTGGTGGAATCCGCTACGGTGTCTTGTTTGGAACTTTTTCAACTTACTGCGCCTCCATTCAAAGTAAATACGTATCCAGATTACGATTTGGAGTCATCCTTATCTGTCTGGAAACTGGCATCTGTATACCCACGTATTACCATATCTCCTTCTCCATATATTAGGAATACATCCTTAGTTCTTCTTAAGTACTTAAGGATTATCTTAACAGCCGCCCAATGATCCATTCCTGGATCTGACTGGTATCTGCTTGTGACGCTCAAAGCATACGATACATCGGGCCTAGTACATAACATAGCATACATGATAGATCCTATCGCGGATGCATAGGGAATCTTATTCATGCAAATCCTCTCGTCTTCTGTGCGCGGACACATAGACTTTGAAAGGTTGATCCCATGCCTGATGGGAAGGTAACCTTTCTTGGATTCCGACATGCTAAACCTTTTTAGCACTCGGTCTATATATGTAGACTGCGAAAGACCAAGCAACCGTTTTGATCTATCTCTATAGATTCTAATCCCAAGGATATAGGTTGCTTCTCCCAGGTCTTTCATGGAGAAAATTTTGGACAATCAAATTTTAACTGTCTGTAAGATTGATATATCGTTTCCTATAAGTAAGATGTCGTCGACATATAATACTAGGAATACGACTGCACTCCCACTAACCTTCTTGTACACACAAGGTTCGTCAGGATTTTGTGAGAAATCAAACTCTTTGATTGTCTCATCAAAACGGATGTTCCAGCTCCTAGATGCTTGCTTCAGTCCATATATGGATCGTCGAAGCTTGCATACTTTGGTTTTATCAACTGATGTGAAACCTTCAGGTTGTATCATGTATGTTGGAGCAATCGGCCCTAAGATGGTCCGGTGTGACCATGGGTTTTGATGTTTGGGCAAAGGGTTTAAGTTAGGTTTACCCTTGTATTTAATATGCGTATATTGAGTGTGCAGGTTGTACAGGTTACGCATATGGACCTGACTGGACGGCCTCAGTACGGTGAAGGATGGCATGGAGGCCAGCTGGAGGCTGGCGTGCGCATCTGAGGGACCATGGAGTGCAGGGACGATGAGCTGATGGGCGCGGACTTCAAGGCGTACGTGAAGGGTGGCATGGATGCAAGCTGGAGGCTTGCGTGCGCATCCGAGGGACGAGGGCCGAAGATGAAGATGGCGCGAAGGCAACAGTCGAGGCTGAGGATGAGGAGTCAGTCGAGTCGTGAGGGTCGAGTGCTGTGTGAATGTACTCGGGAAGGGTTTCAGCTAGGGACCAGTCGACTGCCCTGGGGGCAGTCGACTGGTAGGAGGCTGGTGAGCTGGCAAATTCGAACGTTGGAGTGTCAACGGTCGAATTTGGCTGGCACCAGTCGACTGCCCTGGGGGCAGTCGACTGGTGGCGTGATTTCTAGCCCGAGTCTATTTAAAGGAGGACTCGATCGGGCTGGGGTTTCTTGACGAATCTTGCTTGGCTAAGGCAAGATAGTAGTCTACTTTGTTCTCTAAGTGTCCTTGGTGTTGTGGCGAGGTTTCTCCACCCACAAGGAGCGACGAGTTCTAGTCGGAGGTTATCCGGGGTTTGATCTGCCGAAGGATTGTTGGATTAGTCACCCGGCCGGGGTGAATACCAACTAAATCGGTTTGTTAGCATTGCTTCTTTGTTTTTATTGTTTATTATTATTGTTTCCGCTGCGCATACTAACAACGTAGGAAGAACAAGCCGAGATTTGCTATTCAGCCCCCTCTAGCAAGGCGTATCGATCCTTACAATTGGTATCAGAGCAAGGACTGCTCTTGATCGGACTAACCGCCGAGAGAGTACAAGCTAGAGGAGAAGAATGATGGAAGACAAACTTGGGGACAACATCTACGCTCCGCCGGCCTACGACCATGAAGACTTCGGGTATTGGAAGTCACGGATGGAGACGTGGTTCGCGATGGAGTGGGAACAAATGATTGCGCTTGAAGAGCCATATGAGACTCCAAAGGATAAGCATGGGAAGAGGCTTAGGCCTAGATATTGGAGTCAAGAACAACAAGATCTTTCTAAAGCAAACGAAAAGGTAATTAGTGTTTTAAGCAATGTTTTGCCTAGTAATATTTTGAGTTGTGTAGGAAAATACGAAAATGCACATGACCTATGGAGAACGATAAAAGAATATCATGAAAATCCTACACAAATTCGAAAGCCCGAAGAAGTGTCAACCTCTTCAAGAGAGGTGGAGGAGCTAAGTGAAAGATCGTCAATCTCCTCAAGAGAAGAAGAGGAAGAGGTCTCCACCTCAAGGATTGAGGGGGAGGAAAGACGCTCAATTAAACAAGGTCAAGTGGTGGAAGAGCCCAAGGAAATGGGCTCAATAGCTCACGAGGAGGAAGAAGTGTCAACTTCTTCAAGTGAGGGGGAGGAGAGACTCTCATCTACAAAAGTTGAAGAAGTAATCAACCTAGCATCTACCTCCTCCAAAGCAAAGAAGAAAGATCACATTACGTGCTTTGGGTGCAACGAAAAGGGGCACTATAAGGATAAGTGCCCAAAAGGTAAAATGGATGTACACCCTAAACCCATTGTAAATTTTTTTAAAACTAATGTGGGTTGTAGGAATGGAGGAGCCCAAGAACGGAGGAAGAAGATTAGATGCTTTACATGTGGAGAGATGGGGCACTTTCACACCAAGTGTCCTAGAAAAGGTGAGCTAAAGAAGATGGAGCATCTTTGGAGATGGGAGAAAGAAGAGAGAAGAAAGCAAAACTCACAACAAAGAAGGACTACAAGGGTAAGGGAGGTATTTTCTAACCCTAGTTTAAAAAGAAATTCAATTTCAAGTTCTTTCTTACATGCCAAAAATAATACAAATCATTCATCCATGCATGCTAGATTTCATGAAAAGTGCTTAATGGTACATAACATTGGATTTAAGTATAATGATAGGACTAAGGATAACAAGGTAGATCAATACTCTAAGAAAAGCATGCATCATAGTAAATCTAGGACCTTTGTATCTAAAGATCATGGCACTAATCCCAAGAAGGGAAAGAATGTGCCTAAGAAAATGGGTAGTTCTAGGGATGTCCAAAGTGGACATATGGACTCCAAAATTAAAGGTCTAGAGAGGAAAAATCAAGCCTTGAGGGTAAGGCTTGATGCATTAGAAAAAGCCCTAGAAAGATTCACGGTTGGGTCTAAGGGCTTAGACATGGTGTTGGGTAGCATCAAACCCAACTATGATAGATCGGGATTGGGATACCGATCTAAGACCTCCAAGGGCAATGGAAAGAAGCATGTTAGGAAAACATACAGTCTTAATAAGGAGGGAAAGTCCAAGGAGGACAAGGGAATGTCATCCAAGGGTAAAAAGAGTGACCTAACCAAGGACAAGGTGTCCAAGGTTAAAAAGGTCAATTTTGTAGATCAAGAGTCACCAGTGGCACACCGGTGTGGTCTAGTGTGGATGGAGTCACCTAGGGAGGTGGCTAAGGCTAAGAGCTCAAGGGGGAGCTCTAGGAGCCTTTGGGGTCCATGGTAAATGGATCTCAAAAGTTTCTCTCTTAGGAAATTAAGTGAAATGTGCCACAAGGGTTGGGAGACTTGGGTAAGTCCTAATCCTAGATTTTGGCACATCAAAAAGAGAATTTAGGGAGAAAAGGTGAAAAAGGAGCTATATTTCACAAAATTGAGGTTTAATGGTGGAATACCATGTATTTCAGTGGTAGAAAAGAATTATGATCAAGGAGAAGTGAATGCATTGAAGAGAAGTGAGAATTAGAACTACTAGGATGAGTTTATTTGATACACTTTGGAAGAAGTAGAGTTTTGTGCCAATCTTGGGATCCGGAGTACATTTATTTGGAAACGTATTTTTCCCAAGTAGATGTTGGCTTCACAAATCTCCCCACAAAATTTCAGATTTTTTGGAGATTTATAGAATTTTTAGGACATTTCTGAATTTCGGCCTGAAAACCTGAAAATCAGGTATCAGTCGACTGCCCTGGGGGCAGTCGACTGGTTTCAAGCCCAGAAACATTCTGTGAGTTTTGGGAGTCGACTGCCCCAGGGGCAGTCGACTGGTCTGTGGGCTGAAATATGAAAATGGCTATTGGATGATAGAATATGATCCTTGATTATGCTGGTTTAGTTAAGGAGAGCCTCATGGGTTAATGGTGGTTCTACTAAATGAGGTCATATGGAAAATTCAAAGAAGTTTTATAAGTTTCTCATGTGTATCTATGATTTAGAGATAAAAAGGGGGAAACTGTCGTCATATTAAGGATATGGACAAAGAAATGAATTGAGGGCAACTCCATGTGTCAAATTATGATGGGTAGATTTGACAAACACATGGAATTAGAAACGAATTTGAAAGTTGATACTTAATGCAAAATCCTTAAAAAACTTCGATGTGTACCAAAAGTCAAACACACTTGATATTTTCATGATATCATATTTTTCTAGGATAGGGTATATCCTAGCAAGTGTGCTTGCAAATTTTAGAGTTTTTAGACTTTTGTTGAGTTATTTTTGGCACTTAGGGAAAGATTGCCTTGGGCAATGCTATAAGAGTGTCAAAGGGGGAAGAACTCGAGTGTTGGGTGGTGTATGACTCAACGTGGTATTTAGGGGGTTAAGTTGGGTAGAATTTGACCTGGGAAAAATGAAAATTGGGAGAAAGCATGAGTAAAGGGGGAGGTTGTCTCCTATTTGCTTTAATTTTCATAAGAAAACTTTTGGGTTTTGTACCAAACTTGGGAATGAGGATAGATACATGGTGAAATGTATTTTTCCCAAGTAGGTATGGGTACCACAAAGTTCTCCACGAAATTTGGAAAATTTTGGAGATCTGTGGAATTTCTGGTGCGTTTCTGAAATTCGGCCAGAAAACTAATTATCAGAGTATCAGTCGACTGCCCTGGGGGCAGTCGACTGGTCAGGGCTGGTGTGGGTATCCAGCAGCTGACTTGGATCCAAGTGATAAGAAACATGTGTATGGGGGTCTAGTACACTGTGTTTAGGATCATTGGGGAGTAAAAGAACCAATAATTGGGATATTATTGGGTTCTTTTTGATGTATGGCAAAGGGGGAGAAGTTTGGGTTTAAGTTGGGAAACTAAACTTACCTTTGCTAGAAACCCTAGGTTTAGGGTGAGCTGAGATTAAGGGGGAGCATGGTTGCTCCATTCTTGGCGTAAGGGGAACCTTGGAGAGGTTCTTAATAAGCCTTTGTAAGTCCAATGTAGGGGGAGCTTGGGAGAACTTT
>JAGFNQ010002357.1:29775-66364 GCA_024364735.1 Boesenbergia rotunda | reverse complement strand
CTCCCTGTTGTGGATCGGTCTGGTGACCGATCCAGAGAGGTCTGATCGTTCTGGTGAACAATCAGAGGGAGAGCCAAATGCTTCTGTTCGGCTCCTGATCGTTTTGGTGAACGATCAGGGAGAGAACAGAATGCTTATACTGGGGTTCTGATCGTTCTGGTGAACGATCAGGGAGAGGTCAGTAGGTTTCTGTGAGAAACTTGGATCGGACACTTGACCAATCAAATATCGGGACATTCTCATCCCGACCGATCAGGATGGCACCTGATCGGTCAGGGAATGACTTAATCGGTCACTAGACTGATCAGGGCACAACCTGATCGGTCAGGTGACCGATCAAGGGGATTTGACCTGCGAAAGCTGGGGAATCCCAGCAATGCTGTGGATCGGTCAGGTGACAGATCCACGATCTGTGATCGGTCCCTGACCGATCACAAGAAGTCCGTGATCCGAGTTTTCTCATTGTGGACCGATCAGGCTGGAGCCTGATCGTTCAGGGCTTACCCTAATCGGTCTGGTGACCGATCAGGGTCATCTCTGATCGGTCTGTGGACCGATCAGTAGCTGAACATTAATTCAAATACGCTGTCAGACTTCTGATCGCGTTATGATTTCCTTTTGAACACTTATGATATATGCTCTTATCTTCTGATAATTGATTCTCTGTTGATTTGCTGTGCTAAAAAATTGCTAAGTGTGTAGGTAACTTAGGATTACTCAAGGAGAGTCAACCGGAGTCTTTCACTACGGCAGGTTTGGCTGTTTTCCTTTCGCAGGATACAACGTCTTTTGGCGCGAGCTGGCAACGGCTGGGAAGCTGACGAACTGACCTGGGGCTCGACTGGAGAGGGTTCAGGGAGTCCAGGAGAGGTCAGTGGTAGCTGGGGCTGTTGCTGATGAGCTGTAGAGGAGCGTCTGGTGACCTGGAGATGGGCAGCAGGTTAAGTGTTGGCTGGCGAAGAAGAGAAGAGGTTATCCATCTCTTTGAGCAATACTCTGAATCTTGAGGCTAACTTGCATACACTTTGAGCGATCTGTTGGATCTGCGACTTGAGCACTTGGAAGCGTTGTGAGGCGATCAACAAGCAGACAAGGGAGAGCTGAGTGAAGGCTCTTGCCGAGGTTGTGCTGGGTTGGTGGTTGTGCCTGTAAACGTTTCTTTCGCCTGCTTGTGCTCTATAAGTCTTTGTGTGTCTCTGTGCTTTATTCTTCATCATTCTGTTGAGACTGCTGTGGAGAGGTTTCTCCACCGAGAAGGAGGTGTTATTTTATCTGGATTTCCCGGGGCTTGATCTGTCGACGATCAAGGGATCGCCCACCTCACGGGCACGCCAAGGAGTAGGGGCTAGTTATCCCCGAACCTTGTAAATCCTCCTTGTTACCGACCTCGTATTGTTATTTCTATTTGTGTTCTTGTTTTTGTTTTTGTCTTCCGCTGCCTAATCCTGATCGCAGAAACAAGAAAACTTCAATTTGCCCATTCTGTCTGTGTCTGGCTACATTCATCCCCCCCCCCTCTCTAGCCATCCAAGCACCAACAGGGTCCTGGTGAGTGAAGCCAGTTGACAGAAACCTTGGTGAGTGAAGCCGGGTCCTAGCAATTGAAGCTAGGTGACTGAGCATGAGTCAGCCAAGTGACCTGATCGGTCTGGAGTCCGATCAGGACTTGGCATGAGTTCCCTTGTGAACAGATCGGTCTGGTGACAGATCCAGGACGTCTGATCGTTCTAGTGAACGATCAGGGAGAGAACAGAAACATTCTGGGTGGTTTCTGTTTGGCTACTGATCGTTCTGGTGAACAATCAGAGAAGAGATCGTAGCTTTCTGGAGAAGACCTTGATCGGTCAGTGTGACCGATCAAGGGCCTCCTGGACCGATCAGGATGGGTCCTGATCGGTCCAGAGGTGGCCTGATCGGTCACTGTGACAGATCAGGGCACACCCTGATCGGTCAGGTGACCGATCAGGTGCTTCTGGCAGTGAACCTACGGGTTGTGGCCAGTATACTGATGGATCGGTCAGTGTGACTGATTCCCGATCCCTGATCGGTCAGTGTGACCGATCAGGGAGTCACTGGATCGATCAGGATGTGACCTGATCGATCAGGGTCTTCACTGATCGGTCTGGTGATCGATCAGTGTCTGATAACTTTAATTTGAATCGTTGGTAGACGCTCTGATTTCGCTCTGAATCTTTATGATACCTGCTGATTTCTTTGTGATATGTTTTGCTAATCATCTGATAAGTGTGCAGGTGAGACAGGGATGACTCAAACCAAGAAGGAGGGTCAAGTGGCGACTTTCGCTTCGGTCAGGTTTGCCCGTTTTCCCTTCGCAGGTTTCAATGACTTCTGGCGCGGCTGGCAACTGACCCAGGCTCAGCTGAAGAGGTCTTCAGTGGACTGAGTGCTGTGAAGGTCAGTGGATCAGGCTGTGGCTCAGTGGGTGCTGACGAAGCCTGGCGATGATGAGCGGAAGCTTAAGAAGAAGCTGGGATGCAGAGGAGCGGAAAAGAACAGACAAAAAACGAGAGAAGTTTTGCTGGGTTGTTTTGAGCTCTCTGTATAGCTTCGTGCTTAAGTGTTCCTGCTACATTTGTGTGAGCGTTCCTCTCGTGATCTCCTGTACTCAATCTCATATCATCTTGAGACGATTGTGGAGAGGTTTCTCCACCGAGAAGGAGGGTCTATTCTATTCAGAGTTCTGGGGCTTGATCTACCGACAATCAAGGGATCGCCCACCTCACGGGCACGCCAAGGAGTAGGGGCAAGTTATCCCCGAACCTTGTAAACCCTCCGTGTTAGCGACTGGTTTGCTCTGTTTGTGTTCTTCATTTCTGCATTTCTGTTAAGTGTTGTTTCTGTAGTTCTTCCGCTGCTAACCCTAAGTGCAGAAAAGTTCAAAGAGCCAAATCTTTGTGTGTCTGGCTATTCACACCCCCCCCCTCTCTAGCCATCCAAGGTCCAACACAAAGGTCCAATGCCAAGCATTTGAAAAATTGATTTAAGCATCACATTAATAGAAGCTCCCAAATCTAACATAGCATCATGAAAAAGAATCCTCTCAATCTCACAGGATACAGTAAATACTCCTGGATCTTCATATTTCTGGGGAATTGAATGAATAAGGGCTAAGACATTCTTCCCTAAACTGACCAATTCATTCCCCTTTAGCTTCCTCTTGTGCACACACAAATCTTTAAGAAATTTGGCATACTTAGGTATTTGCTTGATCATGGTCAACAATGACACATTTATTTTCACCTTACTGAATAGTTTCTCAAGCTCTTGATACTCCTTTGCCTTCTCCTCCTCCACATTCTTTTTAGCTTGAATCTTGCGCTATGGGAAGGGTAAAGGGACTCTCGGTTCCTCCACTTGAGCTAAATTTTGTGGAAATGAGTCTTGAGCAAGAATTCCAATCGGTATAGCAGTTGTAGGTGCCCTGTTTTTACTGATTTCTTCCTGTTCTTCCACCAAAATCACAGGATCAATAGAAGAAGGACTTAGGCTTGAACTAGGGTCACTTTCAACCGTTGTAGAATCCATTTTGGGGTTGTTCTGAGCTGAAAAACAAGTTGCTAAAAATTTTTCAGAAAAATCAGCCTTTTGAGCATTAAGACTTGAAGCAACTCTCCCACTCTTCAAAGTTATTGTACTAACATTTCCCTTAGGATTAGGAGTAGCTTGAGAAGGTAATTGACCCGATTCTTGGGCTTGCAATTGATTCATTCCACTAGCTAGTTGTCTAATGTGTCTTTCAATGTTTTGAAGGGTGGAATCATTCTTTTATTGCCCTTGTTGTTGTTGTAAAATTTATTGTTGTTGAAGGATTTGTTACATCATCTCCTCAAGCCTTTGTTGTTGTGCATTAAACCCACTAGAGTTCCCAAAGCCTCCTTGATTAGTATGGGATTTTTGTTGGCCTTGAAATAAAACATTGGGTTGCTGAAAATTATGAGTAGGTTGTGAACTTTGGAAATTCTGTTGTTGGGGTTGATTAAATGAGTGAATGGGCTGTTGAAATTGCTGAAAATTAGGTTGATAACTAGGTGGATGTTGCTGGAAATTATTTCTCTAAAAATTCTGATTTTGAGGCTGAAATTGTTGATTGAAAGGCTAAAATTATTGGGGCTGCTGAAAACTCTGATTTTGAAATTGAAAATTTTGATTTGAAGGCTGTGGATGATGAAATGATTGCTGGAAATTCTGAATTGGTTGAAACCCTTGCTGATTTTGTTGGAATTAAGGCTGAAAAGGCTGAGTTCCTTGCTGAAATTCTGAATAGGGTTGCTAAAAATTCTGAAAATACTGCTGAAAATTCTGATTTTGCGGCTGATTTTGTTGTAGGGGTTGTTGTGAAGTGTTTTGCTAATAGAATGAATTACCATACTTCAAATTAGGGTGATCTCTCCATCTTGGATTGTAGGTAGATGAATAAGGGTTGTTTCTTTGTTGGAATCGACCTCCTCTAGTCAAAATAGCTAATGATTCATCTTGTTGAAGATTAGGACACAAATCTGAATTATGCTCTTGGCTTGAACATATACTACACACTCCCATAACCAGATTTTGAAAAGAAGCTACTGGAAAGTTTTGAGGTTGGTTCACATTATTCAAAGTCATTTGCTTCACCAAAGAGGTTAACTCCAACAATGAATTTTTAATCTCTTTTTGTTCATTTGAAACCACTTGAACTTCATTCACCCCTCTAGTAGAAAGAGCCCTACTTCCAAATTGTTGAGAGTTCTCCGCCATATTTGAAATCAATTCTCTAGCTTGTTCTGAGGTCTTGTTCACTAGAGCTCCTCCAGCTGCAGCATCAATCATGATTCTATCCATTTGAAGTAGACCTTCATAGAAATACTGAATATGAAGTTGCTCACTTATTTGATGTTGTGGACAACTTGAGCACAACTTGTTGAATCTCTCCCAATAGTCATATAAGGTCTCTCCCACCACTTATTGGATACCACAGATGCTCTTTCTAATAATAGCAGTTCTTGAAACTGGAAAATACTTCTCTAAAAATGTTTTTTTCATGGCAATCCAACTTGCAACATGTCCAGTAGGCAAGTAATAAAACCAATCTTTAGCTGCTCCAGTCAAAGAAAATGGAAATGCCCTTAATTTGATGTCCTCTTTAGAAATCCCTTGAGGCTTCATAGTGGAGCACACTACATGAAACTCATGCAAATGTCTGTTAGGATCCTCTCCTGATTGTCCCTGAAACTTGGGAAGTAGATGAATTAGGCCTGATCTCAACTCAAAATCTCTAGCTAACTCTGGATAAGCAATACAAGAATACTGAAATGCATCATCAGGGGCTGCAAACTCCTTCATAGTCTTCTGATGTTCTGCCATGGGACTGCTTGAATGAGTAGAAATATTTTCAATAGCTTCTGAAACTCTTCCTTGATTTCTCCTAGCTCTGAATGTTCTCTCAATCTCAGGATCAAACGCCACAATATCACCACCTGCAGTCCTAGTCATAAAACAAACAAAATGGCAGCAAATGTATAACGAAAGCGAAAGCAAATGAAATAGAATCAGAAAATATGAAACTAAGCACAAGCTCAAATTAAGCAAACTCAACTAGTATTCCCCGGCAACGGCGCCAAAAATTTGATGGTAGCCCACAATCAGTGTCACGATAAGCCTCAAATTTGAATTTATAAATTGAAAACCCTTTTATCTCACAAAACTAAGTGTAGTATAGGGGTCTCAAGTCGTTTTTTTTTTTCAAGGACTAGTTAAGAATGCTTAACTCGAGCTAGATTTTGTCGTTTTCTTTTGGGTTTTCAAGTGAAATGGGTTTTTCTGCGATAAGGAATGAAATTATAGACGGAAATAGAATGAGCTCAGCTAAATCAGAAACTAACTAGAAAATTACGGAAACTACAGTTATCCTATTTGAAAACTGAGCAATTCACTTCAAAACTATGAGATCGCAATTCAAGAACTAATATTGAATGTAGGAAAACATAAGATCTGTAGCTAAATTGTAGAATTATGAAAACTAGAACAAAACATGCTTAAGAAACATATCTGAGATGTAATTGATTCAAACTAAAACCACTAAGCAAACAAGTGTTTGGAAACAAAATTTTCCTAAATTAAACATCAAACCAGTCCCTTGCCAAGATTTCCTCTTGCCGTCACACAAAAGCCCAGCTAGAAACCCTCTAGCTCGAAAATCAGCAAAGAACAGACTCCCTTGATCACTTTGCTTTGGCTTGGTGCAAATTGATCTTCTTGATCGGTCACGGAACCGATCAGGACTCCTTCTAATCGGATTGGAGACCGATCAGTAGTGTCTCTGTCCGATCAACAAGACCGATCAGTATTTGAAATCTCCCACCGGGCTCTTCTTCTTGACACGCTGAATTGCAACTCGACTCAGAAACCCTCCGAAGAACCCCTCCGAATTGCTCCGACAGCTCCGATCGAAGAAAAGCAGCGATCAACAAGGAATCGATCAGTGGAAATAGAGCTCCGGGCGAAACCCTCACCTGAGCTTTCCAGAGACAAATTTGATTAGCAAACTTAACAGAAAATCTACCTCGATGATTCAAAATCTTGAAAAGAAGCTTGGATCTGATGTGGCCACGTGGATCGGAGAAGAAAACACTATGAAATCGAAGAACAGATGAAGAACTCGCGACGCCAGTGCTGGGGAGAGGAATTCCTGATTTAACTAATTCCCATTAAAAATGAACGACTGTTATCATCCTTGCTTAATCCAACGGTCAGATCATCTCGAATTAGAATCAAACTTTCCAGATCTCCATCAATGGTCAGGATCTTCTTCTCCTTAGCTTGGATCGATCAGATCTGCAACGGATGGCTCAGATTACCCTTCCTTTTGAATGGATGGCTTAGACTCCTCTTGAGCTTGATCCAACGGCTAGATGACTTCTGATTTGGACTAAAACTTCATATCTTGATCTATGGTCTTGATTAACTCTACCTTGAGCTCGGATTGGTCAGAAGATGATAGATGACTCAGATCTCCCCATGACTTGATCGAACGACCCACATTTCTCCATCCTTGATCCTCTTGATCAGTCTGAACTCAAATTCGATCCAATTTGATCTAGGTCTATGATCATTCGAAGTCTACAAAATTATATTCAAATTTTAATGCCAAAACATCTCAAATATCAAAAGAATTGCATCCAAAGCCAAAATAGAAATAACTCATAGAACCTAGTGTAAATACAAGATTAAACATGTAAAAAGAATCAAAACATGGGTTTAAGAGCCTAAATTGATTATCAAAATGGTAATTATCACTGCTCCCAACTGGTGACAGCTTCGATCTTCTGGGGATCTACAGAGATACCTCTACTGGAAACATCGTGCCCGAGAAAACCCACAGAAGACAACCAGAAAGCACAGTTGCTGAACTTCGCATACAACTGCTCTCACCGGAGCGTCTCAAGGACGATGTGAAGATGGCGCGCATGTTCCTCCTTGGAACTGGAGTAAATCAAGATGTCGTCGATGAAAACAATAACGAATTGATCCAAATACTCCATAAAGACCTGATTCATCAGATCCATGAATACTACAGGAGCATTGGTAAGCCCAAATGACATTACCAAAAACTCGTAATGTCCCTACCAGGTGCGGAAAGTTATCTTCTGGATATCTGAATCTCTAATCCTCAATTAGTGATATCCTGACTGCAAATCAATCTTAGAATACACTGAGATATCCTTCAGCTGATCAAACAAGTCTTCAATACGAGGTAGGGGATATTTGTTCTTAATAGTCATTGCATTCAACTGCTTGTAATCTATGCATAACCTCATAGAACCATCCTTCTTCTTGACGAACAGAACTGGCGAACCCCATGGAGATACACTGGGACGGATGAATCCCCTGTCAAGCAACCCCTGAAGCTGGACCTTTAGCTCGTCCAACTCCTTAGGCGCCATACGATACGGAGCCTTTGATGTCGGCGCAGTCCCCGGAATCAACACAATCATAAACTCAACTTGCCTTTTGGGAGGCAAACCAGGAAGCTCCTCTGGAAATACGTCCGAAAATTCTCGGACAACAGGAACATCCGAGAGCTGCAGGTTACTGCTGTCATCAGTGCTGATCAATGACAAAAGAAAACCCTAACATCCATGCGACATAAGCTGCTGGGCCTGAAGTACAGAGATAATAGGGATCTCGTCATCTCTGGTGCCAATGAATTCGTACGAGGATTGGTTCGAAGGCCGAAACATAACCACCCTCGCTTGACAATCAACTGTGGCATGATAAGCCGCCAATGAGTCCATGCCCAGAATAATATCAAACTCTACCATCTCGAGAACTGACAAATCCACGATGAGAGTATAATCGCCGAAGTCCAATAGGCATGCCTTGACTTCCTGCGTGATATCCAATACCTCACCGGATGGCAGAGATACTGACAGCTATTGTGATCTAAGGGTAGGCAATCTACTAATTTTTCCCATAAACAACCGTGATATGAAAGAAGTAGAACTACCAGTATCAACAAGTAATTCAGCAGGAAATGTATAAACTGAAATCATACCACGAAAGACCGATCCATCGACCCGCTGTGCCTCCTCTTTGGTGACTGCATAAACTTGGTCTGTCTTTGGAGCTGGAGGTGGCAATGCTAAAACCAACTGCGGTTGAGAAGATGAAGGTCCAGCAGTCAGTTGGGGCTGATAACTAGAAGGCCCAACCGACTGCTGAGACTGATAACCCGAAGCTCCAGCCAACTGCTGATGTTGATATACTGCAGACTGGTATGCTGGGCATGGTTGCTGATAGTACGACCCTATCCCAGAATACTGAGACGCCACTAGTGAGGGGTACTCATGCCCAGGCATACAATATATCTGAACTGGTGGAGGAACTGCCTGCTGACATCCTGTCTGCTGCTGATGGGATAACGTCTGAGTCTAACGACCACCTCGCTGTGGCCTCTGTTGTCCTGATCGGTCACCCTTGGGAGTAATTGCTGTAGACTTATGCTGAGCCTTCAAAGGACAACCTCTACTCTCATGACCCGGAAGCTTACAATAATAACAGATGAGATGCTCTAAGGGACAATCTGGTCTGCTGTGGTCCCTAGATCCACACTGAAAACAATGAGCCCCACCAGTAGTATACCTCCAGGTCTGCTGAGAACCCTGCGACGATCCTGCTGAAAACCATCCAGACTTCTAGGGTCGAGACTGAGGCTCAGAAGTCTCCTGCGTACTCTGACTCCTGCTACTGCGCTTCTGTCCAACAATCTGCTTTCCTTTCTTCTTATCACCATGCAAATGATGCTGGATCATCTCGATGTGTAGAGCCCGATCCAGAACCTCTCGATAAGAAGTAGGAGCCTATCCATACATACGTAACTGGATATATCCAGCTAGGCCCAACGTGAACTGTGTCGTCCTCTCCTCCTCTGTAGCCACCAACTGGGGACAAACTCCACCAGGCGATTAAATTCCGCCTCATACTCCAGAACTGAGCGGTCTCCCTGATGAAGAGCAAGAAACTCCTGCCGTCGAGCTGTACGAAATGCGGCAGGATAATATTTGCCCTCAAAAACTTCGCAGAATGAAACCCAAGAAATTGGTCGTCCACTAATAATATTCTTTTGCATATTCCACCAAGTGACGGCCTGATCTCGAAGGTGATATGTAGCCAACTCCACCTTCTCTATGTCTGTGAGGGTCATATAGCTGAACGTGCCCTCCAATGTCTCCAACCAGGCACGAGTAGCATACAGATCTGGTTCCCCATGGAACAATGTGAAACGACCCTTCATAGAAGCTGCCAACAACGGAATCCGAGCTCTGTCCAGAAGCCAACCCGCTTGGGCAGGGGGTACCACTGATGGCACTCCAAGAACTGCCATTAGTGGCACTGATGGACCTGCCACTGATGGTACGACTGGAACTGCTGTCGGATAAGGAGGAGGTACTCTCAGTGGTGGAGGTCTCAGCTCACCCAAAGTGTAACGCCCCAAAATTCCCATTTTTAGTTCTTAAAGTCCTTAGAACCATTTAAAAATGGTTTAGAAATATTTTAGATATTTTTAGAATATTTTTATGAAATTTTCCGAGTCCGTTTAGTATTTTTAAAAAAGGAAAAATGTTTAAGGGCAGCAGGAGGTTCGAACCCGCGACCACCACGAGACCAGACGCGCGCGCGACCGGCTGGGCTAGGGTATCAAGCACAACAAAAGGTGGAGAGAAATAAATTTATGAAGTAGTTACGTTTTTTTTCCCATAAAGATAGTATAAATAGAAAATTTAAGGGAGAAGTTTTTATTTCTCTCAAACCCTCTCGCCCAAACCCCACGCGCGCCGTCTCTCTTCTTCCTCACGCACGCACGCCACCTCCCAAGCCTTCCTCTCCTCTTCCAAGGGGGCGCCGGCCAAGAGGAAACCAAGGAGACGGAACGTTTCGTCCGTCTCGACGAGAAGAACACGTAGGCGCGGACGGTTCATAGAGATTTCAAGCTTCTCCCGAGCCCTCGACGTCAATTTTGGTTGTAAGTTCAAGGAAACCAATGTAAGTACTGCTCACCTGCAGTAAGAGGCGGTTTTTCCGCAAGAATTTCCCTTAAAAGTTTTTAAAAGAGATATTTCTTTTTTGTTTAAGTTTTTGCATGTAATCTTAGTTCATTATATGCTTGTATAAGTTTGATAAAGCACCCTATGTGAGATTAGGGGCTAAGAAAGTTATGAGAAAAGAAAAGAGAAGATAAAGATAAGAAAAGAAAAGGCTAAGGCCTTAAGAAATCCCCAAAAGTCAAGACTTAGGGATTTTAGCACGCAAGGTGCTCGAGAAAATGCCAAGGCATTTACAGATAAGAAAGAAAAGAAAGAAAAGCTATTTTATTTTCTAAGGCCAGTACCCGGCGTCCAAGGGCGTCGTTAAAGAAATCCAGGTGTCCAATTCCAAGGTCTTGGCCCTGGTAGACCAAGGTCTGCTCTATTAGGATTGGTGACTCGCTACCCCAACCTTTTAGGGAACGCGTATGAGATGGTACTTACGTCTTCAGTGGATCCGAGTGATTATTATTTTCAAGTATATGCTTTAGCAAAGTTTCTAAAGTTTAAAGAGTTTTCAAAAAGTTAAAGAATAGCTAAAGTTTCAAGTTGAGCCAAGAAAAGTAAATTGAGATTTATTAATGCTTGAGTATGCATGTTTTGAGTTATACATGTTCTTAGTTTTCTTTCAAGCATATAAGTATCTCATATGATTTTCATATTGATCAAGAAGCATGTTTGCACATTTCGAGATTTTGTGAGCTAGATAGTACTTACTAAGCTTTTTGCTTACTAGTTGCATTTACTCTTACTGCAGATAAAGGTAAAGGCAAGCAATTCTGAAGGAAGGCGACGAGGCGGTGCTGAGTAAAGTGTGTGTGGTGGCTGATTTTGGAGAGATCCTTGAGACGAGACAATTTAGTTATTTGAATTACAATGTTTTAGTTTATTCAAATTTCAAGTTCTTGCTTTATGGAGTTTAGCGAACATTTAAGCTTTGGATAGTTTTACATGCTCAATTTCTTAGAGTAAAGATTCCATGTCATTTCATTTAGCATACATATCCTTATGATTGCATTGGATGAGTAGAAGTGTGAGTAGTTTGAAATATTGATACTTTGTTAGAGAAATAGATGCATGTGCCAAGATAGTATTAATTTCCCTTTGAATCAAGTTTTTATTGCTTAAGTATGTTTAGAAAAGTTGCTTTCTCATTTGATAATGTCTTAGGGATGTTTCAGAATTTTGTGTGATGAGTTTCAATGGTTAGAAGTTAAGTTTGGTACAAACTCTAGCTTAAAGTCTATGTAGATTTTTCATAACTTGCTAAATTCCGCAAAAGTCCTAATTTCAAGTTTATGGATTCGTTTTGATTGGCTAAATTGTTTAGAAAACTGGTATAGAGTATAGAAATGGTGTCATGATTTCATATGGCTCGAAAGTATAGGTTTGGCGGAGTTTTGAAACAAGGCTTCGAATCTGGAAAACAGGTTTCAGACTTATCAGTCGACTGGTACAGTATCAGTCGACTGATACCCGTAAGCTGAGTTGGGTGAGGCAAGTTTCAATAAGTATTTTCTTACGAGTTTTTGAGAAAGAAAGTGTGACATGGTATCATGCATGACTATTAGAGTTAGAATATCATCCCTAGATGAATTTAAAAGAAAAAAAAAGAAGTTCCGCATTCTTAGTCGTGCATTAGAGTCGAGAAGTAGACAAAAGTAACGATCCATCTAAGGCAGAGAAGGCGGGTCGCTACACAAAGGGTCCGCTGATCCTCGACCAGTCGGCTCCACTCTGGTGGGCCTCTCAACCTCCTGACTCGTGTCTCCCTCGGCCTCTTCTGGCCTCCCTCGTGATCGTCGTCCATGACCACAAGCACGAGGTGGAGATAACTCAATACGACGAGACATACCTGTTAACAAAACCAACATACATTATTTAGATATAAATTTATCCAAATTTAAACCAACTTACTTCTTGTTTGCCAGGAGAGAACTCCTCGCTGCCAAGTCCCAAAACACAACCATACCGAACCATGTCAAGAAAATGACTCCACAAAAATACAACCAAATCCGTACAAAACAGATTAATCTCTTAAATCAACTCCACAAACCCACGTACACCAAAACATCGCTCTGATACCAAAAATTGTCACGCCCCCAAAAGCACATGCTTACTCGAAAATCAGACAACATCTCCCCTGTACGGCGGACAAGTTGAGGCATATACTACATCATCTCATCAATATAGCTTAGCCACATGCGACTAGCATCACAACAATAAGAAAAAAAAATAAACACAATCACGCAGTTTATAATAATTGGATGACTCAGCTATCACAAACAAAAGAAAAGAAAACTCCAAAGAACGTCCACAAGAAACATACCGACGTAATATGAAATAAACAGAACTCTTCTAAGACAATTATCGGACTAATAAAACAAATCTAGTCTTGGAAATGAAAATGCGACGAAAATGCAGAAATAAAGTACTGCGATAATAACCCAATATGGAAACAAACTCGAAAACGTGGGACTGACAACTGAATCATCTCTTGGCTCTAAGTAATGCATCTACCTACTACCTGAAACAAAAATAAGAAGCAGGGGTGGTGAGTCCAGGCGAACTTAGCGGGTATAAGAATAAACAATAACATGGCAAAATTAAGCTTATAAGTAGAGAAAACAACAGGTACAACCTCTAAGAAATATAAGAATACCTAAACATGTATAACATATCAAAACAACATGGTACAAAGCAAAACGACAACTATGCATGTACGAAAACCCTCATGATATCACAGTATCAAAACATACATGCATGTCAACCAAATACAGCAAACATAGCTCATATAAATGTTGGGGAGCCAACTGCTCCAAACTCCGGAATAAAGGGGGAGCTATCAACATCTCTAATACTGGGGAGCCAACTGCTCCAAACCCCGGAATAAAGAGGGAGCTATCAACAGCACTAATACTGAGGAGCCAACTGCTCCAAACCCTGGAATAAAGGGGGAGCTATCAACAGCTCTAATATCCCTCTAAAACAAAGGTGAGTGATGGACGAACTACTGGAAAACAACGATGCGTCGGCAGAAACAACAAGTATCAGTAACCAACTAAGAACCAACCAACCAGAAACCAACGAACCTGCAACTAAACTACTATGTAGGATATTTTTAATGTTAAATAAACCTAGTTGTGTTTAGTGAACCTCTAAGTACTCGCGTACAAGCGGTACTTTACAGAATAGAAATTCAACGGGAGACTGCACGGATACGGAATTTTCGAATACTCGAAGATCAACGAAGAAAGGTATCAACAACGACATAAAATAACAACAACAAGATCAAGGTCAAGCAGACCTATAAAGACATAATAAGTCATGCATTAAGATAAACGAACTACGCGAGTACAAAAGAGAAGCACCCGCCTTTTATGTAGAAGTTCGTAAACGAGAAGAACCTCCCACGATCGACCGTGCGAGTCCAAAGTCAAGGTCCTATATCAAGGACATAGTTTAGCCATTTATAAAATTATTAAATTAACTAAACAAAATACTAGACATAATTAGGATTCATCCTAATTACCACATATATTCAACTAAATCCCCAAATAACAATAATGTCCTTCTTAATCTAATTTATGATAACTAGGTTAAGTCAACTTTCCAAACTAACGTAAAGAACTACCACCAATTCAAAAATCAAAAAATACTTTCCTCTTAGCGATCCAAATCAAATTCAACTCCAAAATTAAACACCTACTAATCCAACTCTTCAAACACAGAATCGAAATCGATTCCATCCTAACCTTGAACCAAAACAAAACCTCACAGTATGATAAGTTAAAGATTTATAACAGAATTTTCCATACTTCAAATCAAATAATATAGCATAACATTGATCTCCATCAGATGGAATTCCGAACAAATGCTGGCCCAAATTCAACTAATCATCACCCGGTGGAACCAAAATTTCTGAGGTCTAAATAGGAAAACGCTCATGGTAGAATCAAGATGAAGCACAACAAGAAACCAAAAATCCAATTAATCGTCCACAGACTATTAAGAGCTATCCAAATTGAATTTAACTTCAACCAAAAGCAGAACTATAAGAAAATCTTCAGATCCAAGCAACCAACCAACACCATCACTCACGACTCAAACAACCCACCAACCTATGACCCTTACCTTGATGATGGCCGGCGCGAGATGAAGCTGCAGCGGCCTGCGACGCGTCAAGGAAAAACCCTGGATCGGCCAAACCCTACAGAGAGAGGGAAAAACTGAAGGTGCAAGAGGAAAAAGAGGGTCACGCGATAGAAAATCGAGAAGCTAGGGGAAAAATAAATCGACGATCGGCGCAGTTGGTTCCGGACCGGCAAGGCGGAGGGGACCAGCGACCTTGGACTGTTGCACGAGGGAGAAGGAGCCGGCGACTTCACAATCGCAAGGAGAACCCCCTCGGCGTCCGAAAAGGCTGAAGGAGGCACGCGAGAAGAAAGCTCGCGCGATGGGGAACCGCCTACGCGAGTAGTTCGGCGTCGAGGAAGAGACGAAAGGGCCAAATGGGAGATGAGGGAAATAAACGAGGGAAGTTAGGGGTTTTATTAGTTTTTGGGTATTTTACAAAATAGCCCTCCTTATTTGGATAATCCAAATAAGGCCCTTATGTTCGAATTTTTTCCCATTTAACCCTCTAACTTTTCGATATTCAACACTAACTGTTTGAGGAAGCTACATTTGTTTGCATAACTAACCAAAGGAAGCAAGCTAGAGAATAAGAGTTATATTAATTTCTTGGTTTAGATATAAGCATAAGTTACTAAATGAAAATTCTTACAATGTATTATATTTTTAGTAGCAATATATAGTTCTATTATTGGACAGTTTTTTTTCCTCTAAATGAGACGTGAATCCTGAGACGTTAGGTTTCTAGACCATCCACCACGAGCGCTTCCCGATTTATCCTGGTAACCGATAGAAAACTTCCATAGGACCAAACCGGTCATCCCAAATTCATTTGCTATCTAGTCTAACATATTATTGGACAGATTTTGTGCTGCGCTTGAAGTCCTTTTGTTTATATGGGATTTATTGATTATGTTTGTTTGTTAGTCAATTTTATAGTTGGCAAAAAAAAACAAAAGAATGTCTTTTATTTCTATTATTAAAAGAATCCTTTTATTTGAAAAAAAAAATCAAATAGTCTTTGTTCATCATTTGATCGATATTCAAATTAAAATACACTTTTTACGCTTTGTCTTAAAACTGCTATGTACAATACCACTTTATAACAACTATGTAAAAAATTGCTATATAATATAGAGTAGTTTTACTAAAGTTGGAAAAAAATTGTTCTAAGATGAAGTTATGTGGAGCAGTTTTGACTAAACTTTGGTCAAGACTATAGGTTTTACAAAGAATAGAGAAAATAGAGGAAAGAAGGGTTTAAGGGAGAAATTTATTATCATCACCATTCTCTTAATTTAGCAATAGAAACTCCCTCACCATCCATGCATTGTCACTACATGGCTAGCAATAATATATGTTGGTGAAGTGAAAATGTCACGTCCCAGTGATACATGTTTACTCGAAAATCGGACAGCATCTTTCCTATATGGCAGATAAGTTGGGACAAATAATACATATATCTCAACATAAAAGATGGCTCAGCCATCATAACTGAAAATAAACACACAACCACACAGTTTATATTAATAAGAATGATAACATAAAATAAACTTAAACATTTTAGAACTTTAATGTCTTTTAACAAGAATAAAACTAACGGAAAGTCTGAATATAAAAGAGACTCCAACATAAGTCTAAAATGAGCATAACAGCTCAATAAGAGATAAACAGAAATCTTCCAAGACGATACCAGATGAAGAAATAAATACTACACTAGGAGATAAAAACGGAAAGAAATTAGAAACTAAACCAAATCTCCAAATCGACTCAATACTGTGGGACTGACAACTGGATCTTCTCCTGGCTCCAAGTAGTGCATCTACCTGCTACCTGAAACAAAAATAGGAGGCAGGGGTGGTGAGTCCGAGCGAACTCTGCGGGTATATGAGTAAACAAATGCATGACATCAAAGGATATAGAAACAACGGATACAACAATGTACAATCTTTAGGAAAATAGAAGAACAACTAAGTATGTATAAAACAACGTGAAACATACGAGATAATATAGTATCAAACAAACATGCATGTCAACCAAATGCAGCAACCATAGTTCATATAAATGCAACAAACACAAAAAAATGTATAAATGCAATAGATGCATATGATGCAATGACATATGCCACCACTGACGTCAGTCAAGCCGCCAACACATCACATCTGTGTGGCCAAGTGGGTAGGGTTGTGACAACTGCACGCACTCCAACGAATACCACTGATAGATATGGTTGAGTGGACAGAATGTTGGGAAGCCAACTACTCCAAAACCCCGATATATAGGGGGAGCCACCAATAGCTCTGATATCCCTCGGAAACAACGATGAGAGTGTCAACTATTTGCCTACAATTTCAACATCCACTGTACATGAATGGTCAAGTGTGGCGTAATAGGACGGTTGCTCCCACTCTAGCAACTACCACAACAAGTGGTTGAGTGGCAAAGCAACTAGATGACTGACGACGACTTAACCATATGGAAGCCCAACAGTCGTCAATATGCAGCGGTGTAGGTATGGTGCATGATACCAATAAGCATAAACAACCGAATAACAACGATGCAATAACAAAAGCATCAAACCAGAAACCAACCAGAAACGAATGTATATGCAACTAAACTACTAAGTAGGGTGTCTTTAATGCCAACCATCCTAGTGGTGTTTAATGAACATATAAGTACTCGCGTACGAGCGGTACTTTACAGAATGGAAAATCAACGAGAGACTGTATGAATACGAATTTTCGATTAAACTCGAATGTCAAACAAAGAAAGTATCAACGGCGATATTAAAATAACCAACAACAAAGATTAAGGTCAAGCAGACATATTCAGACATAATAAGTCATGCATTTAAGGTAAAAAGAACTACAAAAATACAAAGGAGAAGTACCCGTCTTTTATTATAGAAGTTCGTAAACAAAGAGGACCTTCCACGATCAACCAAATGAATCCAAATCAGGGTCCTGTATCAATGATAAAGTTTAGCTAATTATAAAATTAACAAATTAGCTAAACGAAATACTAAACACAATTATGACAAATCCTAGAAATAATTGATTACTTTTCATAATCGATCTAACAACCCTAGATACAAATAGCAAGTCATCCATTTGACCTTCCACCCATTCATTGCCAAAACCTACACCGATTTATTCATGATCAACCACCTAACCTGCTATTGATCCAACAAAGGAAAACCAATCCCAAATCAGCTTATCCATCCACGACAACTCAACTCACAAGAACAACATGCCCACAACAAAGTCAACACCAAGAACCTTGACTAGTTCATAACACTTCCAACAAAACCCACAACCAAAAAATGGCTCATGGCAAGGCATAGGGATCAAGGAAATCAAAACTTCTAACATTGCAACAACTGTTAGCAAACTACTCGATCCCAAAACTAGATTTCTTCACACAAGAACAGAACACCTAAATCTATTGTGAACCTTGTTGGTGCTTGGATAGCTAGAGAGGGAGGGGTGAATGTAGCCAGACACAAACTTCATGAACTTTTAAAGGGTTCTCTGCACTTAGGGTTAGTTACAGTGGAAGCAATACAAAAACAGAGAGATGCACAAACGAAACCCTAAACTAAGCACAAGCACAAAACGCTAACAAAGAGGATTTACAAGGTTCGGGGATAACTTGCCCCTACTCCTTGGCATGCCCGTAAGGTGGGCGATCCCTTGATCGTCGGCAGATCAAGCTCCAGAAAATCCGGATAGAATGAAACCTCCTTCTCGGTGGAGTAACCTCTCCACAGCGTTTTAACAGAATGAAGAAATTAAGCACAGTGTAACAAAAGGAAGCTTGCAGAGCACTTAGGACAAAAAGAACACAAGCGAACTCCTCACCGAGTTCCACTCGGCATAGATCTCACGCAAGAACTCCCTGCTCTTCGTGTCTTCTTGCTGATGGACTCGCCAAGCTCCTTGTTTCTTCCAAGTGCTCAAGTATCAGAATGTTGCTCAAGATTTACAGTTGCTTGCACAAAGAGATGTCACAATAAGGTCAAGAACTTCTCAATCAAATCTGTTCGTTAGTTGCAGAGACTTCTTCGCCACCAAGCTCTTAAGTCTCCGCTCACTGATCCCAGGCCACAGCCACCTCTCTGCAGCTCCCAGCTGCTCAACTGCAATTGCCCACTACCCTGACCTCTCTTGGACTCCCTGAGCTTCCCTCGGCCGAGCCCCAGTCAGCATCTCAGTGGCGCAGTCGCCCGTTGAAACCTGAGAAGGAAAACTGCCAAACCTGATGAAGCAAAAGCCTCCGTTTGACTCCCCTTGAGTGAACCTGAGTTATCAGCACACTTAGCAGGTCATTAGCACAGCAAATCAACAGAGGATCAAATATCAGAAGACTCTGAATAGGTATCAGAAGGAAATCAGAACGCAATCAGAACTCTGACAGCGCTTTTGAATTAAAGTTGTCAGCTACTGATCAGTCACCGGACCGATCAGAGTGACTCCTGATCGGTCACCAGACCGATCAGGATGGGTCCAGACCGATCAGGCTCCAGCCTGATCGGTCCCCAGTGAGAAATCTGAAATCGCGACTTCTTCGTGATCGATCACCAGATCGGACCCAAGTCATGGATCGGTCACCAGACCGATCCACCCCATTGTAGGGTGTTTGTCCAGATTCGCAACCCAAGCCTACTGATCGGTCACCAGACCTATCAGGATGTGGCCTGATCGGTCTGGGGACCGATCAGAGAACCTCCTGACCGATCAGGCTCCAGCCTGATCGGTTATAGTGAGAAGCTCGCGACAATTGATAGTTCACCAGAACGATCTGAATAGTCTCCCTGATCGGTCACCAGACCGATCAGGAGCCGAACAGAAAGGTTTCCAAAGTCTCTGTATGCTCCCTGATCGGTCACCAGACCGATCAGACATTACTGGATCGGTCACCAGACCGATCCACGAAGGAACTCTGTGCCAACTTCCCTGATCGGTCACCAAACCGATCCAAGCAAGGCCAAATCCACTCTAAGCCAAGAGAACAGGCTCCCAGCCTTCTCTGACTCGTGCTCAGTCCCCCGGACCAAGACTCTATGCCCAGTTTCACTCACCAGGACTTCAACCTAGCTTCCGAAGCTAGGACCTAGCTTCACTCACCAGGATTTCATCCAACCTAGCTTCCCAAGCTAGGACCTGGCTTCACAAGCCAGGGTTTCATCCAACCTAGCTTCTCAAGCTAGGACCTGGCTTCCCAAGCTGGGATTTCATCCAACCTAGTTTCTCAAGCTAGGACCTGGCTTCCCAAGTCAGGGTTTCTACCTAGTCCCACTAGGTATGCCTAGTCCCACTAGGTCTTTTCCACTCCACCTAGTCTCACTAGGTGTGACTAATCCCCGTCTAGGACTTAATCTCAATCATCTCATTAACCTAAACTAAAATCGGTGTCAACACCAAAACAACAATCAGGGTAAGACTGCATCAACAATCTCCCCGTTTTTGTTGTTTGACAACTCGATTTTAAGTTTAGGAATTTGAATTCAATTGTCTCAAATCTCAGAATCGTAGGAGAATCAGGATCCTCCCCCTACAACAGTTAAACTCGTAGTAGTCCTAAACTTAACCAACCACACTCTTCCCCTTTGTCAAACACCGAAAAGGGTGTAGACTGGTTGTTAAGTTAAAAACTCTCCCCCTCAAGCCTAGGGGTTCTCCCAAAACAACAAAGATATGATTTAATTTTGAGGGTATATGAACACATATGATAAATGTAAAGCAAGATAAACCAATCATATGCATCATATGAACTCGGAATAGGAATAAAACAAGAACTAGTAATAAGCATGGAGTAGCAAGTCATACATGGAAATAGTCATATAGTTAGATGCAGAACACTGCATCAAAGCATAGTCAAGAACAACACCAAGTCATAACAGTCAAATACATCATCAAGTCATAATAGTCAACATCAGAATCATCAATCCTCGAGGGGGTCGTCGTCAGATGTATCATCAATAGGTATGATGCTCCTTGGTGCAGTGCTGCTGGAGGGCACAACTCCAGAAGATGAAGGTTGGTACGGATAACCAGCAGTCCAAGCGCGTCACTCCTCGTACCACGCCTCCTGCCAGGAGCGGACCCCAGAGATGTCGAACTCGATCACGAGCAATCTGCGGTCGAAAGACTGAAACTCAGAGCAGACCTCCTGTCGTCAGAGCTCTGTCATATGAAGATCATGCTGGATCGTCTACTCTAGCTCTGCAATCTGCCAGCGAAGATCCAGATCCGGCTCATAGTAGCCCTCTGCAGCAGCGGGCGGCTCCTGATGAAAAGCCGGAGCTGCGGGTATCTGAACATGGGTCGTCCTAGGTAATTCCCCCAGACCTCTCCTTTCCTTCCACCTCAGCCCCTGCGGTCCGACGATAATGCCAGACTGGGCCAACGCGTGTCGGCCAAGTCGGCAGTCCTGCCGAACCATCGGCACGATCCTGCCCTGTGAGACGTCGATACCGACCGAATGAAGCTAGGCAGTAATGATATGTCCAAACGGCATGTAAACCGTCTAACAGTCGATCTGACTGTAGGTGATGATGGAGAAATAGATGGTCGTTATGATGCCAAAGTCTAACTGCCGATGCATCCCGTAGAGCATCAAGTAGTGGAATGAGCGAATTTCTGCTAAGGGCTTCGAAGTAATAGGTATCAGACAGTTAGTGATAATTTTAAACAGGACATAATCAGCAGGGGAAAGACTGAGAGCGGCAAATGTGGAAAAATCACCGACAGGCTCACCGGGACCCCTTGGCCTGGGATGGCCGAAAAAATACTCGTGGATAGAGTTAGGAGTGAGGGAACTGGTAGAGGATTTGGAAGATAAGGGTAAAGCGGAAAGTCATTATCTGAACGACGACAAGCTAGAAAGTCAGTGAAAGCTGATAAATCAAAATTGAGGTCGATATTGGACACTCGGGTCCTATACCCCGTACCCTCTCCACTGACCATGTTGTTATAAAATTCGGAGACTAAATCAAAATTTATTGGTCGCTCAAGGAAGAGAATGGATCCTAGCTCATAGAACTCAATGATCTGGTGTACTGAAGGACAGTGTTCGTAAACAAACGCTCGGTCCACAGTTCGACAAGGTAGGAGTTTGAAGGTTCGACTGTGAAAGAAAAATTCGAAATGAGCATTTTGAAATCTGTTTTCAGAAGGAGGTTGGGGTCTAGGAGATGAAGAGGGAGCCCTCGATCGTGAGGTATCCTCAGCCGGTTCTTTACCTCTAGAAGATTTTCTAATGTTGGATAATTTTGATCACAACATTTAAGGGAATCAAATGAAGTCCACCACAAAGACAATGATCAAAAATAAATCAAGATTGCGGCATAAAAATTGGATTGATTAAATCATGATACAATGAATTGATCAAATACAGTGAAGGCCATGGCACAAAGATGGAACATTGATCACATGAACATCAGGTCATGACACAAAAGAGAAAATGGTGATTGTCACACAAAAATGGGATAGACCAAAAGAAAGTCACGGCACACCACCATTAGGTAAGGGAAGGTCACGGCAAAAGATGACAAAAACACACCACAAGTAAACAACATGGTTAGCCCACAAGAAGTATGATTTATGGAGTAATCAACACGGTAAACCAAAATAAATCTTACTTAGGTGCCATTCCTTTGGCTGGTTTGTTCGGTGACTTGGGAGGAACAGACTGTGCAAAAATAACTAAGCGACTCACAACTGAACCAGATCGCAGGCAGAGAGCTCACAGGTGGAGACTGGACACAGAATGCTCCTCGAAAGAACTCAAATCGCAGGGGAGCAGAAGAGAAGGAACTCGCACGCAGGCAAGTAAGAAGAGGTTTTGGTCGGCTAGGGTTGAAAATAAAGAGATGGATGGAGTTAATAGGTTGGTGGACCGATCCACCAACCGAAATTTATTGCGATCGAATGGATCACCATTCGATCCAGGAATGCCCAGACCGATCAGGCTCCAGCCTAATCGGTCTGGCTTGGTCCTGATCGGTCGGGTGATCGATCAGGGAAGCCCCTGATTGGTCTGCCGATCGATCAGGGAGCGAACAGAGAGTTGGCGAAATTTTCTGTGACCCTCCTGATCGGTCTGTGGACCGATCACCAAGGGGGCTAGATCGGTCGGTGGACCGATCTAGGCCAACACAGAGTGATTTCTGTGATTAATCGAGAAATTGCTTGATCGGTCCTTTAGACCGATCAGACCTACTCCTAATCAGTCCGGTGACCGATCAGGCCACCTCCTAATCAGTCCGGTGACCGATCAGGTATCAGGAATTTTTTTGATACAATCAGAAACTTCAGTTTCAGACTTTCGAATGAATTCCGATATGATATGATGTAACTTTGCTTATTGTGGAGGTGTTCCCTTGACTATAATAGATCCCTTAACAAGGATCAAAAGTCCTTATGGATTTAACTCCTCAATTTGTTCCAACTAAGTGAGGTCAAGATCAATCAAAACATCCATCCAATGATCAAACAAGTTTGTATCAATATAAAGTCTCCAATCAAGTTTCCTTGATTGGAATGTCCAAGTATGATCATGGAGCCAAGTACACATATGTTATGCATTGGTTTTCCCCATACTTGGTCAACTTAATGATCATTATCTCATCAACCTAATCTCTCAAGGGATGCATTAGCATTTTGAGTAATTAGGTTGATCCTAACATCTCACCCCATATCTAGCTAACAAAAACGTTTTGTTAAACCTTATAGTTTGTGTGAGATGTCCCCATGTTGCCCAATAAAAGTGAATAGGAAAATTTTCCAGTATAGATGGAGAAATTTTCAATGTATCTCCATTATTTATGATTCCCATTTACTTAACCCCAATCATCTAAATTCAAGATGAAAACCATTTCTTATAGGCATTAGATGTTCCTTAAATAGAGAAAATAGTAAGCACATCCCTAACTAGGAATGACCATGTGTTTGGAGCATCAAATATCAAACACCCATGTTGATAGATGCTCCCCCTCAATCAAAGCTATACAATTCTAAAGATAGAAGTTTTAGGTATCCAAATTTTGGGACCTAAAGCATCTACAATAAATGATTTTGGCACTCAAGCCTTGATCATTTTCTTTCTACCTTTTTGAACCCTAGACACATGTTGTGACCTATTATGGGTTCTTGACTTTAAAGATATGACACTAGGTTCTTTAGGTTGGTAACCCAAACCAACCTTGTTGTAAGCTGCCTTTTGTGAGTTTAAGATCATATCTAGTGTTTTGGAACTTGTTGAAAATTTCTCAAGAATGTTCTTGAGGTTTTCAACATTGCTCTTCAAGTCCTTATTTTCATCCTCAAGAATCTTAACATGCAAATCATCAATATCATGGTCTTTAGATGCTTTCAATTGTTCTATTTCTAATTTTAAAACCTTCACATTATTCTTAGATTTTTTAAGCATGTTTGTCAAGCAAGCTATTGTTCCATAGCATTTATCTAGTTCGGGAGAAATTACCCCTTCATCATCCGAAGATGATGAAGCCGCGGTTGAGGAGTCACTCGATTCATCATCACTTTCTTCTCTCGAGTCCTCTAGTGCCAAGAATGCCACGTGACAGTGGGTGTTCTCCTCCTCCTTGTCCTTCTTCTTCCTTTTGTCACCTGCCACAAAAATTATACCTTTCTCCTTTGGACTTTTGTTAGCGATCTCGTGTAATTCCATCTCACAAAATAAATCTTCCAATTTGACAACTGACAAGTCCTTAGAAACCTTGTAGGCATCCACCATGGATGACCACAAGGTGTTCCTTGGAAAAACTTTTAAAACGTACCTCACAAGGTCACGGTTCTCGACCTTTTCGTCAATAGAGTGAAGACCGTTAAGAACTTCTTTGAATCTACTATGAAGATCACTTATCGTTTCACTCTCCTTCATGGAGAGATTTTGTAGTTGATTAAGAAACAAATCCCTCTTGGCTATTCTCGAGTCTCAGGTGCCCTCATGGAGTTCGATGAGCTTATTCCACAAATCCTTTGCGCTTGTGAAGGGACCAACTTTGATTAGTTGATCCTTGTTCATTCCACATTGCAAGGTCACCATCGCCTTCGCATCGGCTTCTCCTTTGCGTGTTTGCTCAGCCGACCAACATGAAGATTCTAACTCTATTCCCTCCGCGTCTCTCCAAGGAATGAAGCCTTCCTTCACGGAGAACCACATTCCGATGTCGGTCTTGAGGTAGTACTCCATGCGAGACCTCCAATATTGAAAATCGGATCCGTCGAAGAAGGGAGGTCGAGTGGTGCTAAATCCTTCTCTCAAAGCCATTGTTGATAGCTGTCGGATGTTAAGCCGCTTGAACAGAGCCCCAAGCTCTGATACCACTTGTTGGTGCTTGGATGGCTAGAGAGGGGGGTGAATGTAGCCAGACACAAACTTCTTGAACTTTTAAAGGGTTCTCTGCACTTAGGGTTAGTTGCAGCGGAAGCAATACAAAAACAGAGAGATGCACAAACGAAACCCTAAACTAAGCACAAGTACAAAACGCTAACAAAGAGGATTTACAAGGTTTGGGGATAACTTGCCCCTACTCCTTGGCGTGCCCGTAAGGTGGGCGATCCCTTGATCGTCGGCAGATCAAGCCCCGAAAAATCCGGATAGAATGAAACCTCCTTCTCAGTGGAGTAACCTTTCCACAGCGTTTCAACAGAATGAAGAAATTAAGCACAGTGAAACAAAAGGAAGCTTACAGAGCACTTAGGACAGAAAGAACACAAGCGAACTCCTCACCGTGCTCCACTCAGCACAGATCTCACGCAAAAACTCTCTGCTTTTCGTGTCTTCTTGCTGATGGACTCACCAAGCTCCTTGTTTCTTCCAAGTGCTCAAGTATCAGAATGTTGCTCAAGATTTACAGTTGCTTGCACAAAGAGATGTCACAACAAGGTCAAGAATTTCTCAATCAAATCTGTTCGTTAGTTGCAAAGACTTCTTCGCCACCAAGCTCTTAAGTCTCCGCTCACTGATCCCAGGCCACAGCCACATCTCTGCAGCTCCTAGCTGCTCAACTGCAACTGCCCAGCTACCCTAACCTCTCCTGGACTCCCTGAGCTTCCCTCAGCCGAGCCCCAGTCAGCATCTCAGTGGCGCAGTCGTCCGTTGAATCTTGAGAAGGAAAACTGCCAAATCTGATGAAGCAAAAGCCTCCGTTTGACTCCCCTTGAGTGAACCTGAGTTATCTGCACACTTAGCAAGTCATTAGCACAGCAAATCAACAGAGGATCAAATATCAGAAGACTCTGAATAGGTATCAGAAGGAAATCAGAACGCAATCAGAACTCTGACAGCGCTTTTGAATTAAAGCTGTCAGCTACTGATCAGTCACCGGACCGATCAGAGTGACTCCTGATCGGTCACCAGACCGATCAGGATGGGTCCAGACCGATCAGGCTCCAGCCTGATCGGTCCCCAGTGAGAAATCTGAAATCGTGACTTCTTCGTGATCGATCACCAGATCAGACCCAAGTCATGGATCGGTCACCAGACCGATCCACCCCATTGCAGGGTGTTTGTCTAGATTCGCAGCCCAAGCCTATTGATCGGTCACCGTACCGATCAGGATGTGGCATGATCGGTCTGGGGACCGATCAGAGCACCTCCTGACCAATCAGGCTCTAGCCTGATCGGTTATAGTGAGAAGCTCGAGACAATTGATCGTTCACCAGAACGATCTGAATAGTCTCCCTGATTGGTCACCAGACCGATCAGGAGCCGAACAGAAAAGTTTCCAAAGTCTCTGTATGCTCCCTGATCGGTCACCAGACCGATCAGACATTATTGGATCGGTCACCAGACCGATCCACGAAGGAACTCTGTGCCAACTTCCCTGATCGGTCACCAAACCGATCCAGGCAAGGCCAAATCCACTCTAAGTCAAGAGAACAGGCTCCCAGCCTTCTCTGACTCGTGCTCAGTCCCCCGGACCAAGACTCCATGCCCAGTTTCACTCACCAGGACTTCAACCTAGCTTCCCAAACTAGGACCTGGCTTCACTCACCAGGATTTCATCCAACCTAGCTTCTCAAGCTAGGACCTGGCTTCACAAGCCAGGGTTTCATCCAACCTAGCTTCTCAAGCTAGGACCTGGCTTCCCAAGCCGGGATTTCATCCAACCTAGCTTGAGCTAGCTTCTCAAGCTAGGACCTGACTTCCCAAACCAGGATTTCATCCAACCTAGCTTCTCAAGCTAGGACCTGGCTTCCCAAGCCAGGGTTTCCACCTAGTCCTACTAGGTATGCCTAGTCCTACTAGGTCTTTTCCACTCCACCTAGTCCCACTAGGTGTGACTAGTCCCCAACCAGGACTTAATCTCAATCATCTCATTAACCTAAACTAAAATCGGTGTCAACACTAAAACAACAATCAGGGTCAGACTGCGTCAACAAACCTCACGGCAAGGAGGATTAAAAGATCCAATCACAAAGATACCTCTCAACCGGACTCCCTTCCTCGAACCCATATTACCCCTGGCAGGCTTCATCTCACAAAACTCACGGCAGAAAACTCAGCACCGGATCAAGAATCTAGGCTACTAACCACATCCTACACACATAGCCAATCCTAAGATAGAATTGCTACCAAGAAACGGAAATTTGATCACAAAAGTAGATCCAGTCAAAGACCAATTCACGATAGCATAAAGAAGAATCTAAAGAATTCATCTACATCCCATCTGATCACACAATCCATCCTACTGATCTAACATAATTTCATCTACAGATTATCTAAATTAAACCTAAACCAAACATGCCTTACCTGAGTTGGTGCCGACGTGAACAAAGGGAACCGAAGAGGGAAGAGGCGCTCAACTTCTCCTTCGTGTGTGCTGAAGAGGAGGTCAGAGAAGAAGGAGAAAAATATGGAGAAGAACTTGTGCGAAGGGGAACCACGGCAGCGTCGGCAAGGGTTCCACGCGAGGCAGTGGCGCGATCCAGGAGACGGGCATCGGACACGCGAAGGAGAAGAACGCTGGCGACAGGTCGCGCGCGGCACAGGGAGAAACCGCTCGCGCGGTGCTTCAGTGGTGTTGGGGCGAAAACGGGAGAAGAGAAGAAATGGGTTTTGGGGTTTTTAGTATTTTTGGCATTTTTACAAAAAGACCCTCTATGTTTGGATAATTCCAACTAGGCCCATAATTTTTGAAATTTATCATTTGAACCCCTTAAATTTCGGTATTTAATAGAAAATGATTCAGCTTACTAGAGAAGAGGGATGAATAGCGCACATACAATAAAATTTTGAATTTCTCTTGCTAATGGCTTGGTAAGAAAACACACATATTAAACATAAAATAAAAGCAAACATAAAGAGTACGGACAAAATTATTTACTTGGTTCACAACCCCCAAGACGTTACATCCAAGTCCTTATGCACAATTTAGCACTTGTTTGCTAACATTCTTCTCTTCGGCAAAGTAACAAAGGCAGAGAAGAGTCTCTTATAACAGTTGAGTACAAGAAGACGAATTAAAGCTTGAAGAACAAAAGGAGTTTCGTGACTGTGTTGTGTTTTTGAATAGAGCTCCTTGCCTCCTTTTATTTAGTTTATTAAATTTGATTGAATAAAGAATTTTAAAACCTAAATCGAATCGAATTAACCGAAAAAATCGATTTTTTGGAGGAGGGATTGAATTACCAAATTAACCGAACCAAAATTTTAAATTCTATCAATTCATTTAGTTTAACCTAATTTTTGCTCTATCCCTAACCGAGTTTGATAAAACACCAAGGGTAATCAATTGACACTTAATGAAAACAATGTTAATTTACTATCTCATATATATATATATATATATATATATATATATATATCAACTTGTTTATGTTCAAGTTCAAACTTGTTTATGCTCACTGCCGCTGCAGTATACACTGCACAGTGTGCTCTTCGAAGGATCAAGTATTGGACTAAATGTTGTGAGATGCCGACTAAATATTCAGAATACCAACTCTCTTGAGTACTAATTGAAATAATGATATCAAAAGTTATTGTTTCACTTCATGCTTAAGAACTAACAAGTTTGCTCGTTTCTTCTCTAGGAACTAAGGAGTGCTCTAGATTGATGGCCAAATCATACCAAAAAGAAATTACTGCAAAGAAGAGAACTATTTACTATAAATATTGTGCTGAGGATGATTGAATTTCAGTCTCTCATTCAGCTTAGTGCTTGTTGGCTGATACTTATGAGACATAACTTAGTCATAATACTTATTGGAGTTACTGCTAGTACTTTGGTTGCAGTTGGGCATGTTTCCCTTTATTTAACTATTAATTTGATTCTATCAGTACATTTCAATAAAAAAAAATGGTTAGCCTAGTTTTTTTCTTTGAAATATCTATGAATTGCATAACAATATTGTTTGTTTTATATTAATTACTTTCTCAGTCAACAAGCTTTTGCTTAAAATTCTAATAACCATGCAAATTATTGCAGGCTAGCAAGCCTCTGTCAAAGTCCTAGTGCTATTTGTTGTTATCTCCACGGGATGGACTGATGATTAGTGTGTGGGTATTGTCATTAAGAGGTTTGGGGTCAAATCCTGACAAAGCCAGTATGCTCACCCTCCTCGCGCGCTAGCCACAGCATCCGGGCTAATAGCCCCCGTGATTTATCTCCTCCGTGTTAGCCCTGGAACGGATTAATGGGGGCGCTAGAGACGTGCGATTCTCCTTTTGCCATCTAATGCTATTTGTTAAGACTCAAGGATAAGGAAACGGCCTTTTAACTGACTTGGAATAAGAAGCGTTTGACAATGTAACTTACCTGAGGATAAACTTGCTAGACAAGAGCATTGTATTACTAAAAACTATTTCAAAATTTTCAGTTGCAACAAAACTGCAACTCTGTACAATTAATTTCTTGGTATGTATAATATAAGCAAAAGTTAGTACATGAAACAGTTTGGCATATATTATATCTTCGGTAGCCATAGTTTTATTATTAATTACTTGCGGTATTGTGTTGAAGTTACTTTTCTTCTTAATTGGTTGAGTATGTTCAGTTCGAGCTCGCTTTAGATAAAAAAAAAAATGATTTTGTTCATATTAAACTTGATAAAGAAGTAAGTTAATTACTTGTTAGTCTCTGTCATGGGAGGGAAGATTGCCAATTAGGCAATCATTAGCTTTCATCGTTTCCAAACTAATTATAAATCTAACAGATTGTTCAAAATTAACATTAAAAAGAGTACATTATATAATATTTGCTAAAATAAATTCTATTACCACCTTGGTTTAAAATTTTCAGTTATCTTGGAATTTTAATTTATGATTGGAATGATAGTACAGTATTTTATCATGTTAATATAGTTTTGATATTTTTAAATATTAAATATATTAATTAAAAATAAATATTTAATCTACATATAAAAAATAAAAATATTTTTTTTAGAAAATAACAAAGCATAACCTCCCGGTGATAAATAATAAAAAATTTATTATAATACCTACTTTGAGGTAAAAAAATTAAACGGAAAAAAATCCCCCTTGCAAATGTTTTAAATCCCCCAGTATTATTTTTTAAATTTACTGAATTTATATAATATCTACTTTGTCGCCGCCATGTAATCATCGACCTTCAGAGCCAGACATTGGAGCGCGAGGCTCATCTCCTGCCATCATCGCCGGCTACACATTACATCAGTAACCTAGTCGGCGGAGGGACGGAGGCATGGTGGGTGGCCTGTTTCTGAGTTGGAGGAGGCCAACGAAGGAGCAGCAGCAGGCCTGCATGGCCCGCTCTGGCGATTTCAACTACGATCCTAAATTCCACGGCTCTACTACCTCTCCTCATTTGCGCGGTCAAAAATCCATCGAAGCCGGAGTGGGAGAAGTGGAAGAAGCACTCACCAAGAACGGTTTCTCCATCAACCACGCTAGGATCCTCCTTGGCTCTGGTCCCCGTACCTTCGACCTCGCAAAATCAGCCCTCCTCTCTTGGAAGTACACTCCATTCTCGTTTGATTGTGGTGGTGTATTTTCTGGAAAGACTTGATTTGTTTGCTGGATGCAGGCACTTCGGATTGGGATGGGCGTTTGTGAATCCGAAGACGCCGGTCGAGAAAGGGGAGAGGTTCTGCGTCTGCGTGAAGGAGGTGATACCATGGCTGATGATGCCGCTCCAGATTGCATATGTGCAGGAAGATACTGGCGGCCTCAGTCCGAACAAGGCGTCCTTCGGCTTTGGAAGCGGCACTCTTCGGGGCCACCTCTTGGTAGGCTTCTTTTCTTGCTTTTTTGTTTCTTCTTGCTCTGAGCTTATAGTTGCTTGCTTGGTGAGAATTTGTACACTTAGTTACTGATGGAATTTTTCACTCGTTAAAAAAAAAGAGACTATATTCCTTTTTTCTTTTTTATTTTATTTTATTTAATTTTATTTTGCATATAATCCAACCGGATGCTCTAAGATTTCCTTTTGGTTATACACTAGATGTGATGATGACCGCCAGAGGATTGAATAAATGCTCCAAAGCTTTTTTGTGGAGAAAATGCATTGTAATTTGACGTCTAGAAACCATTTACCTATTTCTTAAGCTGGCATGTAGTTTTTAATCTCCATAATCCAATTTAACTTCTCACTTCATTGTGGATAAAAACATTACTCTTGGCATCAAATTCTGAATCTTGTTTGAACTGGAGTTGTTTGCCCATACCAATAGTGTTTTTTTAAAAAAGAAAAAGAAAAAAAAATGGTGAACATAACAGTTCACCAGATATCTATCACTCTCTCTATATATATAGCTAGTGAGGATAACATATCTTCAACTAGGGGTTTCGTTAGCACAACACAGAATCAAAGCCAAAACATAAAGTAAGTGAGATACAACTAGATAAGTTAATAGAGCAATGGTACAATAGTTGTCAATGGAACTCAATCCTCTTTCCACTTCAACGACTAAATTTGTCATACCCAGAATAAGGTAGCAAAAGCCACAGTCAAACTTCAGCATGCCTCTAACAAGTATCCTCCTCAAGGCCACAGTATAAACAGCAGTTCTAAACATGTCAATAGCTAATATTACGTCTGGATTTTTTTTACGAATTTCTTTTTTTTTAAAAAATATATAAACAGACTATTCTTCCATGTTAGCATCATAAAATTAGGATTGGATATTTGCATGAGAAAGGCACATCTATCCTTACTCATTACTGCTGGTATTCATTAAGAAATTTTAAATTTGAAATTTTTGTAGGTTGTAAGAACTGATTTGATTGTCACAGCAATCTATGTTGTTTAAATCTTGTTTTCAGAGAATATTTAAGAAATCAGTTATCTATTTATGAAGTGATTAGGAGATAGATTATTCTTTTATCTAGGTTTTAGGAAAATAGATCAATGTTAGGCCTTTTAAACCTCAGTACCTATGGTTTGATAATCTTCAGTTTGATAATATTTCCTCTTCATGAGGTCGTTCTTTAGGGTGATTGTTGGTTTCTTGTAGTGGATCATGTTGGGACCGGTAGGCGAGCTAGAGGGGGGGTGATTAGCTCCGATTTGCTCCATGATGATTTGTCGCGGCGGAAGACTCGAGCAAACGCTAACACTAAGGATTTACTTGGTATCCACCCCGGACGGGTGACTAATCCAAGGATCCACTCTCCTCACTCTCTCATACACTATGAAAGATCTCCTTCTTGAGGTGGAGAAACCTCTTACAAGCTTCCAATAAGATACAACAAGAATCTAAGCAAATACAAAATGAAATCTTACAAGATTTACAATGATAAACTCAAGTTTTGCTTTCCTTGCTATCTTCAAGCTTGTGATTGCCTCTAGAACCTTGGAAATGCAGCAGCAATATGCTCCAAGACTTTCCTTGAAATGACACTGATGAAGGAGAAGAAGGGGAGAAGAGTTGTGGCTCAAAACCTGCGTGAAAACCCTTATACCCGACGCCTAGGGTTTCCTAATCGATTATCCAATCGGTTACCACGTAGACTTAGCCGTTCAACGGCTAGTTTTTGAACCTTAATCGATTAGCCAATCGATTAAGACTGCCCTTAATCGATTGACCAATCGATTAAGGGAAGGTTGAATCGATTACCCAATCGATTCAGCCACCTTCTGTTCTCGCAACAAAACTCTCTTAATCGATTACCCAATCGATTACGGTCCTTCTTAATCAATTACCTAATTGATTATGGCCCTTCTTAATCAATTACCCAATTGATTAAGATCCTTTTTATTCTCGCGAGACAACAACCCAATCGATCACCCAATCGATTGAGACCAACCTAACTTGTGTTCACGGTCAACCCCTTTGACCAACCTGGATTTCTCCATCCTAGCTCTCGACTAGGACTTAACCTGATTCCCAACCAGGTTTGCCTAACCCTCGAGTTAGGTCTAGTCTCTCGGTAAACTTCCACCTTGCCAGCGTGCGATCTACCCAATCCACCTGGATTTCACCTAGTCCCACTAGGTCTTTTCCCATTGCCAGCGTGTGATCTCCCTGATCCACCTGGACTTCACCTAGTCTCACTAGGTGTGCCTAGTCCCACTAGGTCTTTTCCCATGCCAGCGTGCGATCTCCCCGATCCACCTGGACTTCACCTAGTCAAGTCTTCAGTCAACCTTGACCCACTTGACATCATACGACATTCAAACATAATTATCAAACATCGAAACATCCAAACATAAGCTCACCAAGCTTATCAGACATCGGCTCACCCGAGCCTACTCAACCTAGGTCAACCCTGACCTAACCAAGATTGCACCAACAATCTCCCCCTTTTTGATGTTTGACAATATGTTTGAGAAAGACTAATCCCTATTAGCCTTTCAATTTCTCCCCCTTTGACATACATCAAAAACTCTCCCCGAGAGTCTATATGGTCAAAGGCTTGCTCAATGAAAGTCTTATACCTTCCATTTGAATCTATGCTCATCCTTGAGCATTCATCATAATGAAGATTTCTAATCTTCATTCTTTCACTTATCCCAAAAATAAAAAATTCAAACTCATGCTTTTAAGGAAGACCTCCCCCTTAAAACATGCTCTAATCCTCCATTATTGCACCAACAATGATTTTTGAGTTCCTAAAACTTTAGGAAATCTCAACTCGAGGTTATAAGATTTTGAGATTCAAAACTTGAATCAAACCTCTCCTTAACCCTATAGTTTTCACCAAAACTATCCCTCTTTTGATTTCACAATGAAATTTACCCAAATATACTTATGAAAGTAATTTAAGGGTCTAGGGATTGTTAGGTTACTCAAAAATGGGTTATTGGACTGAAAACAGACAGTTTCAGTCTCACCAATCGATTAGTGTTGGGAACCAATCGATTAGGCTATGCCTCAATCGATCAACTGATCGATTACAGCTGCCTTTAATCGATCAACGGATCGATTGAGGTTTCTGATTTCTGAAAACAATTTCAGCCCGAATTTCAGAAACCCCTAAATAATTCTACAAAATTCAAAAAATCGTGAAATTTTGTGTAGACATTATTTATGTCATATATTATCATGGAAAAATAGTTTTACATGAAAATACCTTCCTTTTTCAAAGATTGACACAAAAATGAAAACCATTGAAATATTTCAATGTTTCACTCTATTTTGTATCTAATTCATCAATGATGAGATCTATCAAAAGATAGTCTTCACCAAGGTTTTCCAAAATAGTTTTGAAATAGGTTTCACAAACAATTTCCAACCATGTTCCTTGGGCTAAATGCACATGACTTGTACATTAGCTTTCCCAATGATTGGAGTTCATTTATATTAATGTTTTGATGAACCTAAAACTCAATTAAATGCACTTTATCAACACCTTGAGTTTTGTTCATCTTCCTAACACCTCACTTGTATCTAGTGTGTCTCCAAACACATACAAGTCAATTTATGGTTTTAGTGAGATGTGAAAGTCTTGTTCTCCCTAAACTAAGGGTTCATGCATTTCTATCTAGGCATTATAAACTTTGATCATCCACTTAAGATGTCAATTAATGCCAATGTCCTTAATTTCAATAAAAATTGACTTAATGCATGATAATGACTATGACATGCATCATATAAGAATTTAATTAATATTATAACGAGATGATGCATGTATGACATGACGTGTAACATTTTCATAATAAAACATGAATGATGGATTATGATGTCATGGCATGTGATAGGGCATACAAAACATGGCATAGTAGCACAAAAGAAAATACCTAGATTTCCTATCTAAATATCAATAACTCATCGCTAAGCCATTGATAATCCTAGCTTTGTCCCTAATTTCCAAGATAATGCCAAAACTCCCCAACTTGGCCTATCTTTGGATTCTAACCTAGTTGTGCCAACTTTTATTAAGTTCAATCTTCCAAAAATATAGTGTGGCACAAATTTTACTCTTCCTAGAGTAAGCAAATAACTCCATTTTCAAGGGTAATAACTCCTCGAAAATGTCCCAAAGTGCCAACTTCATCAAGGTTAGGTTAACTACCATTCCAATTTGAGTTGACACTCCCTAGACCTATCTAGGGTGTGACAAACACACTATTAGGAACCCAAAACCTATTGGTGCTCCTTGGGTGTTCTAGGTATTCACTAGGGATAACTTCCCTTGATACCTTCCTAATGACTTTTCTAGGCTTCTCCGAAGCCTTAGTCATGTTAGTCTTGTCTTGGTCAACTCTAGGGATGGCTTCCCTTGTGGCCTTGACTTGACTCCTTGACCTAGATTGAGTTTCATATCTATATGGAACTCTATGATAGGATGGACCATCATCCTTAGTGTTAGGTTTGTACCCCAAACCTTTCTTGCTCCTAGAGGATCCTTGATTTCCTAAATCTAGGTTTTGAATTTTTGATCCCTTAAATAGATTTTCTATTTTCTTAAGGGATTTTTCCAATTTATCAAGTTTTGACCTCAAAACTTGATTTTCAATCATTACCTCATCAAGGCTTGGTTTTCTAATATAGCCTTGGTGATTGTTCTTCTTGGCCTTGTATTGGGTAGGTCTACCGTGAAAAGTTCTATTTTGCTCCCTATCCTTAGATGTGGTAGTCCTAGCATGGAAAGCTCTATAATTTTCCTTAGGTTTCTCATGCCTCCTATTTTCATGATAAATAGCATTAAAATGATAATACTTATTTCTAGCATGCATATTATCATGACGAAAATAAGTATCATTACCTAATGATACCTTAGTCTTGTTCTTGGAGGCTCTCCCTTGATTTGAGCTCCTCCTCTTTGTCTTGGTCGGATCCTTCTCCTTTGGACATTGATTTCGATAATGTCCCTTTTGTTTACATGAGAAGCACACAATGTGCTTCTTATCCTTCTTTACTTTGGGGCCGACCTCCTTTGTCTTCTCCTTGGTCTTGAGTGTCACTTGCACTTTTATCTTGACCAACTTGGGACACTTACTCTTGTAGTGTCCTTTTTCCCTACACTCAAAACAAATGATATGATTTTTATTTTTACAACTTGAAATTTCTATACCTTCATGGGGTGTAGAGGTGGCACTCGATTCCTCTTCTTCTTTATTGACCTCGGATGATGATGTTGAAGCTTTTCTTTGATCCGATGCCAATGACACATTTTTCTCCCCCTCAATCCTTGAAGTGGAGGCTTCTTGAACTTCATCTTCGGATGTTGAGCATCTCTCAACTTCCGAATCTTCTTCCTTCGATGAATCTCCCTCTTCGGATTTATCTTGACTTGGTACAGTGGAGGGATCTTCATGAAGCTTTGCCAATTTGCTCTAAAGCTCTTTGGCATCTTGAAATTCTCCAATCTTGTCCAAAATGATGCTCGGCAAAAGATTGACCAATAACTTGGTCACTTTGTCGTTGGCCTCGCATCTCTTGATGTGCTCCTCATTCCATTTGCTTTTCTTGAGAAGCTTT